>CM042143.1:56007430-56032230 GCA_023376005.1 Doryteuthis pealeii | reverse complement strand
ACTTTTAGTGCAGCTATTGGCAACACTGTTATTTTTGTTGTGCATTTGTCTGCCCCTGAGGGTGCCTCGCTACTACCCACAGTCTTGGCTTGACAGTAATTTCTAATGGAGCTTCTGACTGATGCAACTGCCAAGTATGAAGTTTGTGCAGTTATTCTGTTTTTGAGTGTTAAAGGCTTTAAACTGATTAAAATTCATCACCAATTAATGGAAGTGTATGGTGATTCATGCATGGATTTCAAAAACGTCCACAAATGGTGTAGGGAGTTTGCATGAAAGTTCAGCACTTCTTCAACAGAGCGGTGAGCTGGTATGACACAGGTATACAAAACTGCCAAAGAACCAAGAAAAATGCATCAATCAAAATGGTGATTATGTAGAAAAATAGATACATGTTCAAACTTTAAAATGATGTAAAAATCATTGAAAATAAACAAAATTTCTGTGATTTCTAAATATTTTGGAAACATTACCTTTGGGATTACCCATGTTTATCAAGTCAGTTATACAACAGATACAATTAGGGAGAACCAATGTGTCTGTTTCAGAGACAACACAATGTTTCCCTAGATATTATTTAAACACTTTCTCAAATGACACTGCATTTATATTGCTGTTGCTCATTTCTGATTTATTCAGACCAATCAGCATGAGCAGCTAATCATATAAATGGACTAATCTTCTCTTGTAAACCTCTTTTTTGTCATGTCTGCTTTCATCTTGGCAACACCTCACTTAAACCATAAACCTACACATAAAACAAGTCATTTTTTTTTTCTGCAGCAAAGGAAAGCAATACGTATTCTTTTTTGTCCATCTTGGCAACACCTCACCTAAATCATGAACCTACATGCGAAACAAGTCCTTGCAGCCACTTCACTCCATGAGGTAAGTCTCTTCTCTCACTACACAATGTAAAATAGGTAACACTATATTATACACATTACACACTGAAAATTTTACAATAATTTGATTTATGCAACAATAAGCATGTGTTTCACAGATGTTACTGTTTTGTCATGAATTGCAACTTTATATTTTGTTCAAATACAACAATGTTTATTCACAAGCAGAGTTCCTATATAAATGAAATGTTCATTTATAGATCAACACTCCTGTCCACTCTGTTAAGGTTGTTTTAAAAGTAGTAAATTAAGCGGAGTGGCTTATTATTGGTATCAGCCGTACAGCAAGGGAGTCTATCCCCTTTTTGCTAGCACTAGACCAGGGAAATTGTTTTTGCATCTGAGATGGAGCACCACACCTACCATCAGCACCCTACTTTACTGTACAGATCCAAGCTATGCTACTCATAGAATCTATTATTAAATAGAAATAGTTACTTGAAATATAACTGTGTATAAATTAGTATTAAATAGGAACACTTAAAACCTATTAACTGTGTGCAAGCAAATAATTATTATAAAATAGGAATACTTACTTGAAACCATAGGCATTAGGAATATTTGAAACCATACAACTTTGTATAAGCAAATAATTATTATCAAATAGCAATAGTTACTTTAAAATATATAATTGTGTATAAATTATTAGTATTAGGTAGGAATACTTGATACTATATATGCAAATAAGGAATGACTTTGTGTAGTGAACAACCCTTAATTTTTAGCCACAAACAAGTGTTTTTATCATATATTGAGTATAATGAATGACCCATAATTTTTGGTTATGCTATTATATATCTATGCATATATGATATGAATGACCCCTTGTTTTTAAGATAAAACATTGATCCTGAAAAGTAATTTATTACATGAGTATATACATGTATAGTATTTATAAATTAGTATTAGATAATAATATGTGAAACCATACAAATGTGTGCAAACAAATAATTGGTAGGAACTGATATATGAATCAAATAGATCTGTTTGAACATTATGAGTATATAACTGTAAGTTATTTGCATTAAGAATAGTTACTTGAAACTATAATTATTATTATTAATTACTTGAAACCATATAATTGTATGCAAATTGTTATCATTATTATGGAGAAATAATTACTTGAAACCATATAATTGTGTATAAAGTACTATTATTAGATAGGAATACTTGAAACCCTACAATTGTATGCGCTAGACTATGGAGATTGTTTTTGCTGAGGTGGATCGCCACACATACTGTCAGCTCTCCACTTTACTGCACAGATCAGATTATCACAAGCTATGCTCCTCATGTGGTGAGTTGACGAGGACTGGTATTGAACCCGGAACCTTGCGGTTCCTAAGCAGATGCTCTACCGACTGAGCTAAATGGGCAAAATTTTAAAAACATTAAGATACAAAGTTATTATTTCAAAGAATATAGAATTTAATATTTCCTCAAAAATAAATACAAAATAAGAAAAAAACAGACTTATAAATATACTAGAAGCGGCTACATAGCATCACCTGGTGTGTTGATTTGTTTACTTTTGAGACTTACAAATGCTGGATATCTTTAAGCAGAATTTCAATGCTATTTCTATGTATATTTTAATTTTTAAATATCTTTGAATATAAATCAAATCTTAATAACTTTTGCACAAAAAGCAAGAACTAGTGGTATTTAATGTGTATATATATTTACTTTGTTGTTAATTCTTTTATTTTCATAGTTTCATCCAGACATACATACGTACGTACTTACACACTAACTGCCCTTTAAATATGTATAAAAATAAATTGTTATTTTTATTCATTCATTATCTATTATCATATTATATGTTATATTTCCTAAACTGAGAAGAAACTAGAATCTTTGGTTTTGGTAGCCATATTTTCAGATAGGCAGAAAAAAAAACAAGTAATAGGGTCTTATTATATGACTTGGACACTCCTATGACAATATTTGACGAAGACTGCAGTCAATTCAGCAGTGTGTGTATGTGCTTCAAAAGAAGTGTATCTTTGTTTTTATATGAATCAAGGGAGACAACTATTGTCAACATTCAAAGCTAGAAATTATTTTTGAAAATTATTTGCATGTAAAATTAATACTAACATATTTTCTTTTTTTTTTCTTTCTTTTTAATTATCAAGTGAGTATGACGATATTATTCCTTTAAACTATTCTCATTCATTGGTATGATGATAAATTATTAGGGATATTTCTAATTATTATCAATATTGTTTTTTACTTAAGAAATTTTAAATATGTTTGTAGTAAATTTTATAAATAAGGACTTGATTATCAATAAAGCACTGAATAAAAAATATATTATAGTTTTGAGTTTATCTCTATGTTGAACAAGTGTCAGCCAGTGAAACACTGGCTGACACTTGTCAGTTAATAAAATGTTTTAATTTGGGGAATCTTATTATAATGGAGATTCAGTGTCTGTCAGTCTGTAACCAAACTATGTCACTGCTTATGTTACAATACCCACAGGAATTGCATAACTTTATCAATGACTATTTAATTTATTCTCAAAATCATTAATACATAGAATAAATTTTATTCATTAATGAGGTCTGTATGAAAATCTGAAGTAGATTTGCTTCAAAACCACCCATGTTATTAGTGCATTTAAAATCCTGTAATGAATCTTATATATATCACTAAGAAATAATGGTTTACATAATATATGGTGTGGTTAATTTGTATATTGATTTTAACAAAACTGGGTTTAATAAATAATTACTTGGTGTTATTGATCTCTAATATTATTGTTTTATTCTCCAACATATTAAAATCAATCCTATAGATGATTTTATATAGAAACCAATTAAAATATAATTAAAATGTCTCTATGTTATGTCGCTTAGTTATTTATGATATACTGGTTATTAAATAATCATTATTTAATCTTTTTATATGCATTCTTATTTAATTTCGTTAGTCTTTCTAATTTTTCATTACATTAAAACTTAAATAATTATAGCCGGTGGAGGGCACATATTCTTGCTAGTTTTTTTTAAACTATTTGTCAGGCAAATCAAAGAAACTTGGCATTTTGAAATATTTTACAAGAAATCAATCTGAATATCAAATTACATATGCAGGGGAAAAAAATATATATATAAAAGGAAAATGTATTATGAGACCAGAACTTGCTTGCATTCTCACCACACCCCATCCAACCCCTATACACATGTAAATACATTTTGGTTCCATCTACATTTACTTTAAACGGAGTGGGGGTAAAATATGTAAATTGATTTGCTGATAAAAAGCGGGGTGGGGAGGGAGTTGTAAAATATCTACATGCATTTGCCAATAAAAAGTGAGAAATACAGCATGGTAATATGCAGTAAATATCTAAGTTTGACCCAATTTACACCTAACACCATCAAGGAAAAACATAGTTTGAATTAGGGCAGGAGTCCTGGACAACAAAATGTTAATAGGCCTTACATTTTTTCTACTTACAGGAATGTATATATGGAGGCGCCAGTGGTGCAATGGTCATCATCATAGGAAATAGACTCGGTGGCCCAAGTTCAAATCATGGAACAGGCTATTTGTATTTCACATAGCGCTAATACCCTTTGGAAATTGGTATGAATCCAACTATTCTCCCTCCAGCTATGGGTAAGTAGTAGGACAGACTATGCTCTTTAACCTTGGTTAGGCAACCAGTCTAGGAGAAGGAAAACTCTGAAATCAAACATGTTAAACTCTGCTTAAAAATTAACGTTGTGTCACATCCTACTCATGCAGAGGGGTTGGTAAATATATACAGGCATTTATATATTTTTATATGAGTGAATAAGTATGTGTTTATATATATATATATATATATATATATATTATGTGCTGGATATGTTATTTCTTGATTATTAGGGATTCATTTGTATATCAAGTGTAATATCCAATAAGTACACTGAGCAAAAAAAAAAAGAATAGGCTGTATTGGAATGGATACGAACAGACATGCACTATTTGAATATTTTAACAAAGTTTATATGTCTATGTCTGCAACATATTTTATTCATATAATCAATTAATAACTAAGAATTAAGTTCAATTTATTCACCATATACTAATAAATATTCTAATCATGATTTAGCAACACTAGCAGTTTTATTCATTGTGGTAGACATTGACAAATTCCGACCTTAATCGGTTTAAATCGGAATTTCTCACATATTACTGGTCCAAACTTAAAAAATACTTATATGGTTGGAAAAAAAAAATCTTTCTAAATATGTAATTTTTATGTGTTTTTATCCATTGCATTATTTTTTACAGCGAATTAAAACAGTATTTTGCTTCGAACAGCCGGAAATTCGTAATATGAGTTTTTTTCCCCAGACAGTGAATTCTTTCGTAAAATCAAAGTGGCTAATCTTTATCAATATTTTTGAAATTTTACATTTAATTAGCACACACCTTAGAATACAAACAGGAACTTGTTTTTTTTCTTTTCCGACCTTTGGAAGCGAAAATACGATAGACAAAAGTTGACAGAGATTTCTTCAAAAGTATAAGATCAGAAAAAAAATCACTATATCACTAATAGTAGATAGATTCAGAATTATTTTCATATATAACATGTGACATATCA
The DNA here is from genome assembly GCA_023376005.1 of Doryteuthis pealeii. Taxonomy (NCBI): domain Eukaryota; kingdom Metazoa; phylum Mollusca; class Cephalopoda; order Myopsida; family Loliginidae; genus Doryteuthis; species Doryteuthis pealeii. The sequence goes on along the minus strand of CM042143.1, from coordinate 56,026,719 downwards.
ATGCCGCTTAACCGTCAGGGTTTTTTCGTCAAACTTTCAATTTTGAAAAAAAAAAGTTAAAATTACGAGAAATGTAAACCAAACTCAGAACATGCCGGACCGGATTTGTTTAAAAACATATGTAAATAGGTATTCTATTTCTTGTATGTAATTCAACATAGGCATTTAGAAATGTATTTTTAAGTTCAAAGTGATGTTAAATATTTAAATTAATACTATATATGTGTATATGCAGTATTAAAATGGAAAGGTTGAATAATCTTGTGGTAAACTTTTTTTTTTAAAACCCTGCTATCCGTACCTCTTATTCTCTAAATAATGGGTTACAGCATAGAGATACATACAATTTGAGTACAGAATCAGAAAGAACATAAAATTTTACATAAGAATGTCAAGTTTTATCAAAATTGTTCCAAAAATAAAGAAATGGTGAAAAATGACTGAATTTCTTGTTTTGAATTGGTCCATGATTTGACATATCTTTTTAACAAAATCATCTCCACTTGTGTACCCCCAATTTCAGGGCTTTAAATTCTCATAACTTTTAAACCACTGGGGATATTTGCATAATTCAAACAGTTTTGAACTCCATTTACACAGCTCTATTTAACTAATATGAATAAATAACAATAACCTCAAATAAAAAAAATCAACTGGGAATGCTACATGATTCCAGATGTGGTTATTAATTACATTGTAGAAGAAATTATTATTTTCATATTTCCAGCCATATAACATGCAACACTTCTATATATAATGGAGTCTTGATCTCTTTTTGTTAAACTCTATCTGATGCTGAAGTTCAAATTCTGAAGCTCTGGAGAATGTGGAGTACCCCTGCATCACCATTCCTCCAGGCTCCACTCTGGCCTGGAGTGGTAGTACCTGTTAGGGTCCCATCTATGGGTTAAATAGACCAAAATGAGTTTTTAAAAATATGTTTAAGAAAATGAGTTAAAAAAAAATTGACTACCCATCAAGAATAAATAAAACATCTTCGGCATAAAATGACCCAATGGGTTGACATACTGTAAAATCCAACCAACCAATCATCTATATCAATAGCTGGATGAGGCTGTTTGCATTTCCCATAGCACAACTAATACCCTTGGGAAAGGTATGCATCAAACTATTCTCCCTCCAGCTATGTGTAAATGGCAGATTGGGTTCTTTAACTTTGGTTAGACAACTAATCTAGAAGGAAAATTCTGAATTCAAACCTGTTAAACTCTGCTTAAGAAATTGACCTAGTATCACATCCTACTCATAGAGGGTTTGGTAAATAAATACATATATATATAGAGATATAAATATATATATATATATATTAACAATTAATATATGCATTAATTGTGGAAATTTTTAATTGATGAAAAGAGTTGTGAAATAACCAGTTGTGATCCTACGTAGACACGGATTTCAACTAGTTATTAATCATTTGTTTGCATTTTTGAGATGAGGCTTGATAATTTGTATTATTTGGCTTTTTCAGACTGTTAACAGAATGAGAACAGTCTACCCTGGTGGATTAAATAAAGGATTCAGTTCAAAGTTCCATGAAGACTCCGATTACGAAATGAAAGCTCCAGAGTTCAAAGAGAAAAAAAAAACTTTTAGATTATTTATTATTTTTTGTATTTATAAACATATATATATATATATCTTTACATTCCAAACTAATTTGTCTTTTTATTTAAATTTCAGCTGGTCTTTATTTAGTTTTGAAGAAAATGAATTTTAGGAATATTTACAGAAGGCATGAACTTGATCTTGCAATTCCCACTTGTCACGGCTAAAATCAATTCGTACCACTTGTGAAAGTTGCCGTTCTATATTTACATGTCCTGATATACGATGGACATGAAACTTGTTTGGTGACATCCATGGTAACTACCACCTGATAAACAGGGATATTTTGGGGGCTGGGGTGGGGGGTAGGGAATAGTACTGGTCGGTGACATTAACCTAAAAGCTCATTGGGTCCAAATGATTATTTATTATAAAGGTTACATCAACAAGAGATCTGACTTTCAGAATTGTCTATCTTCTCATCTTACAGTAGTTAAATAGCGAGAAATGGAAGCTGTGTCACGGAATTGTTAAAACTCTCTATCTCTCTCTTTCAATTATTCACATCTTTAGGGTTCAAATTTCGTTTGATCATGTGGAATAATTATCATTATATCTTGATTATTTTCTCGGTTAAATTGAACTTAACGGACCTAAATTCCACCATCGTATGTCACCCCACCAAAAGAAATCTTTGAGGCGTTACACAGATTCTTAAAGATACGTGCTTCAAAGTTGACTGACCTGAAAAAACGTAAAAGTTTTTAAATAAAATAACTGGTGCATTATATCTTTTATTCATTAATATATCAACACTGAAAATTTCATTAAATTTGGTTAATTCCCTGGTTTTTAGTATTTCTTTCTTTCGGCTGGGTGACATACAATGGTGGAATTTAGGTCCGTTAAGTTCGATTTAACCATTTCTCTTTTCAATATCCCTAAGCATTTATGAAAGTTTGGTTAAAATCTAGCCAATAATGGTGGAGCCTCAGTAAGGTCTTTTTTGCTGGGCACCATATATTTTCCCTCATTAGCAGGTAGGCAATTAAATTCAGATGAAGAAGACTCAACAAACAAACGAAAATAAAAACATACAAGATGTGTCAAAAAAGTATCAAGATTTTTTTAACTTTTTGACACACCTTGAATTCTGAAAAAAAAATAACGTTCCATTTATTCTTCATTTCTATCTTGGTAAATACAGCTTTAAACTTGGTACTTTTTTACACACCTTGTATATTCATAAAAAAATACAATTTGTAAACTTAATTGCGTTTGTTGCCAGATTTATCTGCTGAGTACCATTTAGTTCTGGGAGAGACTGGATTTAGACGTCTTGTTGCAGTGATCCTCACCATTACAAATGACACCAGGCAGGGAATCAATTTGGGCGCCAATCTACAGTATTGGCTGATTCGCCCTCTGATGCCAAGGGCAGATAATTACTCCCTAATTTTTTAGCAGTTGTAAATGTGGACTAAAACATTCCCTACATCCAAAAACTAAGCATGTCCATATATGTCTGGCCTGCGTGAGGGGGGAGCGTAGCGGGTGACTACAGTTATTGAACTCGCAACCTCCTCATCGTGAGGAGTGGCTCATAGTCAGTGTGATTAGCCTGGATATAAGATCTTGGGGAGGGCAGTTACTTATTATTTAAGGCCTACCTTCCCACACCACGGACAGTTGTGTTTGGATCTTCTTAACATGAAGAGATACATGTGTTAAACGAGTGAACTTTTGATGAATTGAGCAAGGACTACTGTGATAGTGTTGCAGGCAAAAAACTGTGTCAGGGGACTTTTGTGGTTGGAGAAATTGATTACAGTGGTTGCTTTTGGTCATCACTTCACACAAACAATTTTAGTAAAGATGAAAATTGGATGAATCATAATAAGATTATTCAATCAAAAATTAAGGTAAGTTAATTCTCTAAAGGTAATAGATCAGGCTTAAGAAATAAAGAAGGAATTCTTTGACTATTCAGTCAAGATGTTTTGTCTTTAAAAAATACTCTTGTGGAATTAAATTCAACTCTATGATTTATATAATAACTTGATATGAGAATTATATTTCAAGATAAAGTACTTATTCTAATTAATATCCTAAGTAAATTTGGTTGGTTGGTTGATTCAAACAACTAAAAAGAAAATTACAAATTTTCTTCAGTTTATGATAAAAAAAAGTCCCTAAATGACTACTCACTTCTATGTCTGTCCAGTGGCTAGATATAGCCCAAACCAACCAGAAAATAGGCCTTTTTTTTTTTTTGTTTCCCACCCAGGGGTTAAAAACATCTTGATCTTTCCTAACAATGTGAAATTTATTGTATTTTGATGAACACACTTGCACTCACTAGCAAATGTATTTTTTATTGTTGAGGACAATTTATATTTGGATTTCAGTGATATAATTCATGTTAATCTTTAATCACTGAAGCTATGAACAGTGATAATTTCTACTTCTACTAACATGGATGTTTAAATTACTTTGTTGTGAACATACTTATTACTACTAGCAAATATATGCATCCTTCAGGTTCAAGTATTTAAGTTTTAATGTAATAAAATATTATATCAAATTAGAAAGGCCAATGAAACTAAATAAGAATGCAGATAAAAATATTTGAAACAGAGGAAGGTATAATCAAAAGATAGAACAACTGAAACTTACTCTTCCATCATTCCCGTCTTTCATTGCTAAATTTTCCTAATTTATCTGTTTAGGAAATAAAGATTAAACCAAAGCTATTTCTTCTTATTAATTGATATAGATTTATCCCTGAGATTTTTGCTCACATTCATTAAGATAAGACCAAACAATTAGAAATCAATAATACCAAGCATATATTCATTAAAATCAAATTTTTAATATGAATATGCAAATTAGCCTTCCTGTTCACACTGTAAACCGCTATTTTGTTGTATATATAAATATAATAGCATGTTATTAGTATGTAGATGAGACCAATAGTATTAATAATGTAAAACAATTTTATTAATAACTGAAGTTTAGATGAAAATAAAATCATGGAGAATGTGACACAAATAACTAAGGGAATTGTGACTTGAGTAGAGATATAGTTTTGGTTACAGACAAACACACAATCTCCATTATAATAAGATTACTGAAAGCTCCCCTTAAAGTGCTAAAATTCTATATTTCATTTATCTATATATCTATACATATATAAAGGGCAGTTTGTATGTATGTATGTCCGGAGGAAATTAAGAAAATAAAACAATTAATGACAAAGTAAATATGTATACACATTCACTATCTTAGTTTTTGAGCAAAAATAATGAAGATTTGATTTATATTCATGAAAATAATTAGTAAATAGAATTTAAATGATAACAGCATGGAATTTTTTTTTTTTTTTTTTGCATTTAGTATTTTGAATAGATATTAATTAATTTTTCTTTTCACAGTGTCTGCATCAACACAAGGTCTTTTTTACATAGTGATTCTAATGGGGCTTCTTGTGAAATCCAACTCAATTCAACAATAATGGATCTGCGAGACTACCTTTTTACCACCACCCCCCTTACCCAAGCGATGCTGGGTAGCCACTAGCTTTTCTTTCTTTCTTTCTTTCTTTCTTTCTATACTTATCCTATTTGTATGAATGTTTATACATTGCCACATTAGTTTGCTCCTTTTTCTCTTGCATATTTTCCCATGCATTATTACATTTTATTTCTAATATTGATACACTACAAACTCTTCTGTCTCTGGTGCGCATATTCAGATAGAATAATGCATATGCATAAAGGTGCAAGCATATCTATTTGAGCATGTATGTGTATAGACATCGCCTATATGTATGTATTTGGTGTAATGTTTACAGGTGCAAGTATATCTATATGAGCATGTATGGTTGGTTTGTTGGATTTTATGGCATGTCAACCCTTGTTGGGTTATTTTATGCTGAAGACATTTTGTTAATTTCATACTTGATGGGTATTCAAAATTTCTTTTAACACATTTTTTTTAACTCAATTTTTTTCTCTATCTAACCCATAGATAGGACCCTAACAGGTACTACCACTCCTGGTCATAGTGGATCTGGGAGTAATAGCAATGAAGGGGTACTCCACACTCCACAGTGCTCCAGAATTGCAACTTCACCATTTGATGCAGTTTAACGTCATACCCAGGATACTAAGTCTCTCATCCACCACCTTCTAGCACATATATGATAAAATGGGTTGGGGTTTACCATGAGGGCAATAGGGCTGGGACAATCATATAGGGGCTAGGGCTTGACATGACCAGCTGACTGATCGGAAGGGCCTCTCTGACCACCCATCTAGCCTAAGTAAGTGCCAAAGTGGAGCATTGCATGAACATGTAAGCGTATAGGCATAGCATATATATATGTATTTGGTGTAATGGTTACCGTTGTATGAAATGGAATCAGCAACCCAAGTTCAAATCCTGGATGAGGCTGTTTGCATTTCAGATAGTGCTAATACACTTGAGAAATGTATGAATCCAACTATTCTCCTTCCAGCTATGGGTAAATAGCAGGGTAGACTGGGCTCTTTAACCTTCATATGGCAGCCAGTCTAGGAGAAGGAAAACTCTGAATACAAACCTTAAACTCTGCTTAAAATACTAACCATGTGCCACATCCTGCTCATGCATAGGGGTTGGTAAATATATACATCTATGCATATGCACGCGGTTGCGAGCATATCTGTATGGGCATAGGCATAGTGTATATATATGTATATGGAGGTGTGTGCATAGTAGTATCAAAAGCATAGCTAAACAAGTTAGCGAGGTCAGCAGATTTTAAAAGATAATAGAATAAAAGAGAAGGATTTCTCGGTGGAGATGAAAGGGTTAGTTTTTTAATGTACATAATAGACTAGTATGGTCAGAAGTCAATAGACAAGGATATTTTTTTTTTAAAGGTACTTTTTAAAGTTCTGGGTGGTTCATGCGAGAAGGGCAGTTTTCTTTTCCGAAAGTTAGGGTCCCATATATTCAAGTCAGAATTTGGACAGATCAGTAACAGCCCAGAGCAGTTGTGACTGTGTAACTTGGAGTGCAGATATTAAGAAAAGTTACATTTAAATAATTGTAATTCAATAAAAATTTGACATTAATCAAGAATTGAGAATTCCTTAAACTGAAAAAAAGAAAAAAAAAGGATAATGTCAGATTGTAAGCATTAATTCACTTCATCTGCTCTATATGCACACAGATTAGAATCCTCAGATCTCTATGTGATTCTGGCACAAATAATCTTATTATAATGGAGATTCAGTGTCTGTCTGTCTGTCACCAAAACTATGTCGATAGTAAAATAGTGGGGTAGACTAGGCTCTAACCTTGGTTAGGCAATCAGTCTTGGATAAGGAAAACTCTGAATACAAACCTGTTAAACTCTCCTTAAAAATTGACTTTGTGTCACATTCTACTCATGCATAATGGTTGGTAAATATCTTATTAGAATGGAGATTCGGTGTTTGTCTGTAACCGAAACTATGCTGCTGCTTACGCCACAATACCCCCAGAAACTGCCTAAATTAATCAATGAGTATTTAATCAATAGTCAAAATCATAAGAATAAATCTTATTTATTAACAATGTCTCTATGAAAATCTGAACTAGATTTGCCTCAAAACAGTCCATGTTATTAGTGCATTTAAAATCCTGCAATGTGTCTTATATATCACTAAGAAATAAAGGTTTACATTATATATGGTGTGGTTAATTTGCAAATTAATTTGTGTGGTTTTTAACAAAACTAAGTTTTATAAATAATTACTTGGTGTTATTGATCTCTAATATTATTGTTTTATTCTCCAATGTATTAAAATCAATCCTATTAATGACTTTATATAGAAACCAATTAAAATATAATTAAAATAAGTGTAATCTTTTTATATGTGTTCTTATTTAACTTTGCTATTCTTTCTAATTTAATATATTTCATTACATTAAAATACATATATTCAGAGGGCACATATTCTTGATAGTACATAAAATATAGTCATTAATTTCTTTCAATATCTCTTCATCCCCCTTTGTAACATTTGCCCTGTACAGACAGGCTCTCAAAGTGGATAAAAGTTTTATACCTGTATTTTGGAACACCTACTGAGAATCTTATTCATGATTAATGATAGGCAAACTAAATACATTAACTATTAATATGACAGTAGATATTGCATATTGTGGAAGCATTGTTAATATTCTTTGTCCTTTCTTTTTCTTTCAAGTCTCAGAACAAACTTTCCCATTGTTTCAGCATGTTCTACCACACATATAAACTCATAAATATACTCACAAACCAAATATATTGTAAATGTTAAGCCTTAGTTTAGAAATAAATTTCTGTTGTTTGTTTTGCTTTGATAAATTTGAAGTTGTTGTTTAGCAAAACTATGCACCCTCTGAGCATAAGTATTTAAGTTTTAATGTAATGAAATATATTAAATTAGAAAGAATAACAAAGTTAAATAAGATCACATATAAAAAGATTACATTTATTTTAATTATATTTTAATTGGTTTCTATATAAAATTATTCATAGGCTTGATTTTAATACATTGGAGAATAAAACAATAGTACTAGAGATTAATAACACCAAGTAATTATTTATTAAACTTGGTTTTACTAAAACCAGTCTGCAAATTAACCACACCATATATTATGTAAACCTTTATTTCTAAGGGAAATGAATAAATGAATGTGCTGATCTTTCCTCTTTCATTTCAGGAATATTTAATTGCAAGTTGAATAAATTTTGAATTGATGCAACTTAAAACAATGAGTAGATGAGACACATTCGCAGACTTTATGAGTTCAAAAATGGTTCATCAGCTCCAGAAATGGTAAGGAATATTTGCATTGTCTATAGGAATAAAATCTTAAGTGTCAGGAAATATCAATGATGGTTTACTCAGTTTTGGTCAGGGAATCATACACTTAAAGATTCCTCTCTTTTCGGACAACCAGCTTTAATAAACAATCAAGACCTCATAAATATAATTTTGAAGAAAATCTTAAATTGACATCATGAAAAATGGTACAACAGTTCAATACAACACATGCAACAATAATGATGCATTATGAACTTGGTCAATGTTTCAAACTTGACCAATGGGTTCAACATAATCTGACCATTTCTCAATCTAATTAATGAATCAACATTTGTTTGTTATTAAGGACAAGACATGGTACCAAACCGTTTCTGGAAAGAATAGTCACCAATGATGAAAAGTGAGTCTGGAGGCGTGTGGTGTACTGGTTAGACTCATAGGAAATAACAATAAACGTTTCTGTGTTTTCAAAATATTTTGTAAACCTTACATTTGGGATTACCCTTGTATATTGAAGGGAAAACACATCACTTATTCCTGTATTTTACCACAAGCACAATTAGAGCTTTGTTTTTCACAGTTTTCAGTCTATGGCCCTCTCCAAATGTATCATGTACTCACAGGAGGCACGTGGTTTATTGGTTAGAGTCGTAGGAAATGGACTTGTCGACCCAAGTTCAAATCCTGGACGAAGCCACAGTTCACATAGCGCTAATACCCTTGGGAAAGGTATGAATCCAACTATTCTCCCTCCAGCTATGGGTAAATAGTAGGGCAGACCAGGCTCTTTAACCTTGATATGGCAGCCAGTCTAGGAGAAGGAAAACTGAATTCAAACCTGTTAAATCTCCACTTGGGGTGGTCAGTACTAGAATAGGCTCAGTCCTACTTAGTGATCTATTTCAATTTAAAAAAAAAAATTATAATCATGTTCAGTAATAGAAACAATGGTTAGAATCCAAAGAAATATACTTGTAGCAAAATCAGGATTACACTCCAAGAAGGTAATGCTTTGTGTTTGTTGGGCTATGAAGGGTGTCGTCTATCATTGAATATTGAATTCTAATAAAACAATCAATTCTGTGATATATCATCATAAACTGGAAATACTATAGCATTCTTTGTTGAAAAACTGAGCTTCACTGATCAACCAGAAAAGTGTGTTTCTCTTGCATGACAACACAAGACCACATGTTGCAAAACATGCAATTGAAAAGAGTTTGGCTCTGAATATGACAGTTTTACCTCATCCACTATATTCTTTTTGGGTTGTGGAGTCGGAACACAAAACCTTTGACTCTGGCTTCTCTATTTTTGGTACCAACTCCAACTGTTGATGTCATGGAACAAAGAAAGATAACTCAAGTTATCTTTCTTTAAGAGAACTCTCCTCTTTCAAGAAACCCTTTTCATGTGCCCGTGTGTCTTCACACTCACTTTTATGTTGGCAAGTAGAGCGAACTGCGAGTATTGAAATAAATATCCTGAATACATTTGTTGGCGTTTGTGTATGCGTTGATTGTTAAGTATTTCCTTAGTTTAAACTGTATTTAATACCAACTTCTCTTTATGTAATTAAATGATTATGGCCACCACATGATTATAAAACCACAAGTTTTTAAAATATATTTATAAGAAGTGTACACTGTATAACCTTACAGATTAAACTAGGGCCCTATATATATTTACCAACCCCTCTGCACAAGCAGGATGCGACACAAGGTTAATTTCTTAAGCAGAGTTTTAACAGGTTTGAATTCAGAGTTTTCCTTCTCCAAGACTGGTTACCTAGCCAAGATTAAAGAGCCTAGTTGTCCCTACTATTTACCTATAGCTTGAGGGAGAATAGTTGGATTTATACAAGGTATTAGTGCTATGTGAAATGCAAACAACATCATCCAAAATTTGAACTCTAGCTGTTTCATCTTTACTTGTTGGTCATCCATTTTCTAAGGCATGTTTAATTAATCAACGCCCATTGCTTTTCTAACTAACTCATTGCGCGGAGTGACAGCTGGCTGAAACACGTCTGTTTCACCCAGTATCTGGCTATCAACTGAGGACCTAACTAGATCTCACGTGATTTGCAGGTTTCCCGCCTCTGAGGTCAAAGTTTCCCAACAGTCTGTAATTTTCCATTTGGGCTCTTTGTATTTTCGCTACACGGTGTTGTCTATACCACATAGATTATGCAACATGTAGAGCTTTTGGTTTGAAGAAATTCACATCAAACCTATAAACTCATCCTTTTTTCCATTTCTCAATTTCTCTCAGATATTATTTATTACTATAATTATCATTATTTTCATTCTGTACTGTTCCTTATTATTGTAGAATGATCCGAGTGAGTTTCAATGAAAAATGAAAAAAAAAAAGTAACAAAAAATTTAAAGACCAAAGGAAATACTAGCCAAAATTATTATTATTATTATTATTATTATTATTATTATTTCACTCCTTGTGAGCTTTTCACACCAGTGTTAGCTGACGGTCTTTTATTATTATTATTACTATTATTATTATCATTAAAAAATTAAATTTTAACCATACAACAAAATAAATAAACCAGAATCTGTTCTTGAGAATGAAACACATGAAATTCTCTGGGACTTTGAGATAAAGACGGATCACCCTATCTCAGCCAGGAGACCAGACCTAGTGTTGATTAAGAAAAAAAAGAGAACATGTCAACTGGTGGAATTTGCGGTCCCAGCAGATCACAGGGTGAAGTTGAAGGAAAACGAAAAGATGGACAAATACCTGGACATTGTCAGAGAATTAAAAAGCTGTGGAATATGAGGGTGAAAGTGATACCAATTGTAGTTGGTGCACTTGGAATGGTCCCAAAAAACTTGGGAAAAAGACAGGAGGGTCTGGAAATCAGAGGATGAATTGAGACCACCCAGACTACTGCATTGCTGCAATTGGCTAGAATACTCAGAAGAGTTCTAGAGACCTGAGGAGACTTGTTGTCACTCAGACTCCAGTGAAATACCATCAGCTAAAGCTGGTGTGAAAAACTCAAAAGGAGTGAAAATAATAGAAGAAGAAGAAGAAGAAGAAGAAGAAGAAAAAGAAGAAGATTAGCCTAAAAACCCAAGGAATTTTATGCTCAAGTCAACTTGCCTACTTAAAGGGATTATGTTATTAAAAATAAAGGAAACTGTTACATTGATAAAATTTTTAATTGATCCTTAAATATAAGTCAATTAAATGACAGGATTTTTATTCTGAGCAAATAATTGGCAGAAAATTTTGTAGAAAGCAAAGAAGAATAATTAATGTAAAACTGGAGAAGAAATTTCAACTATTAACACTGAATGGAATTGTATCATAAGTAAAATCATCAAATTCTATTAAAGGAGTAAAAAAAATAAAACAATTTGAAATAGAAACTTAGTTGTGTCCTCCTCAAATAAAATGTTGTGTGCATCTATTAATTATTAATCAAATAATTATTTTTAATATTTTAAACATAAATTTTATACAAAATCCTTGGTATTTATTTGTAAACATTTTAGTTAAGCTCTTGATATTGAAAAAACATTTCTTTGTTTGTAAATAATTTTCTCGTAAAACTTTATACGTTAGATAACTTTAAATATATATTAAAATAAAACAAACTATACATAAATATATAATACTGAGCATGTATTTATTAAAACTTATTTTAAAAAGCAATAAGGACTGTCTAAGGTGGCACATTCAAATTTTGAGTGTATATAATACATGCACTAGGAAGCGCGTGGTGTAATGGTTAAAGTCATGGGAAATGGACTCGTCGCCCAGAGTTCAAATCCTGGATGTGGTAATTGCATTTCACTTAGCACTAATACCCTTGGGAAAGGTATGAATCCTACTCTCCCTCCAGCTATGGATAAATAGTAGGGCAGACTGGGCTCTTTAACCTTGGTTAAGCAACCGGTCTAGGAGAAGGAAAACTCTGAATTCAAACCTGTTGAACTTCGCTTAAGAAATTGACCTTGTGTCATATCCTGCTCGTGTGGAGGGGTTGGTAAATATATATAATACATGCACTATTCTATGTATGATGAGAAGATTCAGCAAGCACCAGAGATAGTAATAGCAAACCAGCGGTTCTTGTAGAATCAATATCATACTCACCTTCACAGGAAGGCTGTGACTAGCGCCCAGTCACCAGACAAGAAAAAAAAGACAGGCAGTAACCGAATACAAGCTCTGTACAAACTGCCAGAACACAGTCAAGTGTTTGGTATATATGGATAAAAATATCCACTCTAAAACCAACAGCCAAATTCCCAATCCTGGAAATGGACTTTGTCAAGCTACACAGTAGAATAGCCCAACTTGCTATTTAAACCACCTACTAAGTCTAGATTCTCAGAACCAATTCAACTTGCAACACAGCTGAATACTTGTCACTCAACATAAATCTCAACAGTTCTGATTATCAAATTCTAATAACGTCACATGTCCATAATGTAAATAATAGAGGAACAACTTAACTATATCATACGTATTTAATTACAAATGAAATTAGATACATTAAGGAACAGAAATAAAGATAAAGGAAAGATTATTACTTATGCGCAATACACATTCTTCTCAGAAAAATACGTCATTGCTTGAAACACACAGTATTCACCGGCTGAATCTATGATTGTAAGTCCTACAATCTCAGCAGCATGGTACCTCTATTTATATAAAATGGAGGTCAGCCATTTTCCTTCTCTAGTTATCAGTGTTCCAACTCGAGTGTCGGTAGTAATACTTTATTCATATATGACACAAATCTTGCATGATGACCACAGTTTCCATAAAACAAAAGTGTAGATCATTTTTTAATCTACCTCATATCATAATTCAAAATTCACCTAAAGAAAGACTACAATCTCCACTTGTGGCATCAATAATTGGTTTGGTTTGGTTTGTTTTGTTTTACAGCATATCAACCTCAGTGGGTTATTTAATGCCGACAAAGTTTTGAAATAAATTCATTCTTAATGGATACTCAATTTTTTTTATAAACACATTTTTCATAGATGGGACCCTAACAACCACTCAACAGGACCAGAGTAGACCCGGGAGCAATGGTGATGAAGGGATGCTCCAGATTCCCCAGACCTCCAGAACTGGAACCTCACTATCAGATAGAGTTTAATGTAATTCCCATGACATGAAGACCCTCAGCCACCGCCTTCTAGCACATATATGATAAAAAGGGTTGGGGCTTGCCATAAGAGCAATAGGGTCAGAGCAATCATATAGGTGCTAGGGCTTGACATGCCCAGCCGATTGATTGGAGGGGGCCTTTTCGCCGCCCGTCTAGCCCAAGTAAGAGCCAAAGTTGAGTGTTGCATATCATGGACTACTCATCCACAAGGATTCCATCCTTAAGCATCACGGGTCACCACCCACATCAATAATTGGTACAAAAATTCATTTAAAAGTTCAAATGACATCAATGGGAGGCTAAAAAAAACAAATGTTCATACTTTAATTTAATTACAATGAGGTTGACTTGGTTGGTTGTTTTTCTTTATTTTATGGCATGTCAACCCATTGGGTTATTTTATGCCGAAAAAATTTCTGTTCAATTCATTCATGATGGATACTCAATTTTTTTAAAACTCAATTTTTTTTTTAAACACATTTTTTTTAATACTCATTTTGTTCTATTTAACCCATAGTTGGGACCCTAACAGGTATTACCACTCCAGCTCAGGGTGGACCTGGGAGTAATGGTGATGAAGCCCCAGCCAATAGAGCTGGGTTGACGGGTTGACTTTGAGCATTATTCAGCAGCAGTATAGCTTCAAAAGTTTGTTTTGTAAGCAGTATGTCTCTAACACTTAGGAAATAAAATCCCTATTTAGATTAAAAAATGTAGAAACCAATTTCATTTTCTGGGTATAAACTGTGCTGCTTCCCATGCATGCCAATGTCATGTGACTTGTTTTTTTGAATCTGGTAGATGAATTAAAGAATCACATTTCATATTTACAACAAACAATCTCGTTGTGGGTCACTATGAGAACACAAGAAAGTTAAGGAGAGAAATATTTGTATAGTATTTAGTTTATTTTTTTAACTTAAATAGCGTCATTATAAGAGAAAACTCATTTCAGGTGTAGAAGTTGGCGGAGTGACCTATTGTTAGTATCAACTGGACAGTGAAAGAGTCTATCCCCTTTTCGCTAGTGCTATACCAGGAAGATTGTTTTTTGCTAAGGTAAAGCACCACACCTAACGTCAGCTTCTCACTTTACCGCACTGATCAGATTAACCAATCAGTGTTACTCATTCTCAGAGTTGGTAGAGACTGGTATTGAACCCTAAACCTATTGTCAGTATCAACCAGACAGTGAAAGAGTCTATCCACTTTTCGCTAGCGCTATACCAAGGAGATAGTTTTTTGCTAAGTTGGAGCACCACATCTAACGTCAGCTCCTCACTTTATCGCACAGATCAGATTACCCAATCAGTGCTACTCATGTACTGAGTTGGCAGGGACTGGCATCAAAGCCAAAACCTTGCAAATCCAAGATGGGTGCTCTACCAACTGAGCTATAGTCAATCATGCTATCATACTGACATTTCTGCCCTGTTAATTGACAGAAGAATGCACCAACTGCACCTCTGCGGAGGAGTAAGACCCTCCCCCCATGAGGCCAAATTTTAGCCGTGGGTGGTGACTCGTGAAGCTTAAGGACAGAATACTGGTGGCTGAGCAGTCCATGGCCCTTACTTAGGATATACAGATGGTTGGAGATGGCCCTTCCGATCAATTGGTTGGTCACATCAAGCTCTAGCACCTATATGATTGTCCCAACCCTATTGCTCTTATGGCAAACCCGAACCCTTTTCATTGGCATTACTCCCAGATCCACTGACCCAGAGTGGTAGTACCTGTTAGGGTCCGATCTATGGAAAATAAATAAATAAAAATAAGTTTTTAAAAACTGAGTTTTAAAAAAAATTTGAATACCCATCAAGAATGAATAAAGTAATGTCGTCGGTATAAAATAACCCAACAAGGATTGACATGCCATAAAATCCAACCAACCAATGATACTGACATTTACAAAATAATGATACATTATTTTTCCAGTCAATTAACTTGATTAACTATATATTAACCATTGATATTAGTAACTCTGAATGATTGAACAAGATGCTAACAATATAGTTTGATCAGCTATTCATCCTTATAACAGTTTTACCTTTCCTATTCCCTCTAAAATATTGAATTAATTAGCAAAACAGGATAGGGTTACTAAGAATCATCATATTCTTTGCCACAATCCTTATTGACTCTCTTCAGTTTTACATTCTTATACATTGGACAAAAATAAAAAAGAAGATATGTATTCAGTGATGCTGATAGCTTTTTGATTTAGTGCATCCTGGGATGCACATATTTGCTTTGAATGAGTCCCCAGGAAGATTTATGGGTCCAACTAAAGCCGTCTAACTCCTACCTTGTAACCTGTCCTGTGTAATTCATTTCTAAAAAAGAACTATTGAAATGTACTTACAGTTAGCTTGAAATGGTGAGGGAAGGAAAAAAAACACTGGGACACATGGCTACGATTTTACTGCGTCCTTTTAGATTTTTGTGCGTCAGGAATACAGGACGCATACCTATCAGCATCTCTGTGTATTAAATTAAATATCTAATAAGCCTAATGCAATTTTTGCTGCCTTTCTGCAATTTCCATGATATCAATTTCCAAATTCAACAGTGACTATTGTTGACTATTTTCGTATATAAGGTGTGTGCTAGATACCCGCTCCTACTTATAGACTAGGCCATAATCATGTGACCTACCTCTTGGCCAATCACTGGCAGTACTCTGAGGTTGATACAATACTTATACCAACCCTACTGGACATAATTACTTTTGACCTTCGTGGACGACGGACATAGGATTAAATCACTGGAACTTTACCAATACGCAGGATAGGACTTCTACACTCACCAAAGGATTCCATAACACAGGACTTTCTTTAAGCCCTTTTCAACTGGCCAAGGATGGCATTTAAAAACTTTACACAATCGGAGATCACATTTTGCTGCAATATCAATTTTGTTCTTGGATTTTGTCAATAAAACTACCTTGCTGAATCCACACTCAACTAAATATGAGGGTAATCCCAAAAGTAAAGTCTCCAAAGCACTGAGGATGTAGGGAAACTGTTTGTGCATCTATTGGCAACACTGCTGTGTTTGTTGTGCATGTGCCTGCGTCTCACTGCACAGCTCAGTCTTGGCTTAGCAGTTGTTTCTGATGGACCTCCCAATTGATGCTCCCGCCAAATGTGAAGTTTGTGTTAAACCGATTGAAATACATTGACAATTAATGGAAGTGTATAGAGAGTCATGTATAGATGCCAAAAACGTCTACAAGTGGTGTACGGAGTTTGCAATGACAGTGAGGTTTAATGCTTCCTCAAGAACATGGTGGTGATCTGGTATAACATGGGCATACAAAAACTGCAACAGCAACTTGAAAATTGAATCAACCAAAATAGTGATTATGTAAAAAATAGATACATGTTCAAATTTTAAAATGATGTAAACATCATTGATAATAAACAATAAACGTTTCTGTGTTTTCAAAATATTTTGGAAACCTTACATTTGGGATGACCCTTGTATATTGAGGGGAAAACACTTATCACTGATTTTCTGTATTTTACAACAAGCACACTTGGAGCTTTGCTTTTTAGTTTTCAGTCTATGGCCCTCTTCAAATGTATCATGGGTCCCAAGAGAACATTATTGATCCTGTTAAGAAATGCTGACTTAGAGTGACTACAAAAAGTCATTGCCCTCAGATCTAATGTCTGCTAATATTGTGGGTAAGGGTATGATAAAGCTGATGGGAGATCTTTGGGGAAGGCTGGGAAATTTCTTACTAACAATTGGTTGAATTTTCATCAAACAATATTTTATCAAATGAAACAACATTTCAATATACCATTTTTTTTTTATATATACAGAGAACTTTTTATTGAAATAGCTTTGTTAGAAATTACTTTTGAAAAAACATTAAATATAGAAAAACTTATAATTTAGAATCATTTTTAAAGTGTTAAATGGCAGGTGTACTAATGTAAAAGAGGAAAATATTTTCACTAATCTTTTTCCAAGGTAACATTTCATAAATAAATTCAGTAATCAATATATAAATAATGAAAGTTTTATTAAATGTGATTAATTACCTGAGTTTCAGTGCATTAACTTTAAAACAGTTCTATATTATTTGTCTGTATTTTTGAGATGAGGCTTGGTGCAAATAATTTTGATATTTCGGACTGTTGTCCTCATCTTTATTGCAGTATGTCTGTGGCATATACCACAATAAAGATGAGGACAACACTCCAAAATAATAAAATTATTCAGATCTATTCTACATCATAATTAATCAAAATTAGTTTTTCTTTTTTTTTAGACAAAAGTTTTAAACAATTTTCCATTCTTAAAAAAAAAATCTCCAGAACAATTTGTAAATTTTTTTTACCCTTTTAAATCAATGTGGAGAAAATCTTTTCAAAGTGTATGGCCATACTTTTTTTACATTTCAAATTATTCAAAATATTTCTTTATTTAAAACTAGAAGCTGCTACCCAGCATTGACTTGGTAGAGGGAGGATGGAAAAAAGCTCTGGTGTATGGATTTGTTTATTTTTGAGATTTACAAATGCTAGATATTTTTAGGTAGAATTTCAATGCTATTTCTATGTATATTTTAATTTTTTAATATCTACGAATATAAATAAAATCTTCATAATTTTTTCACAAAAAGCAGGAACTGTTGATATTTAATGTGTATATATATTTACTTTGTTGTTTTATATTTGTAGTTTCAATCTGGACATACATACATACATACACATGAACTTCCCTTTATATATGCACAGATTATTCTATATTGAAAGTTATTCTATAAAAAGTTGTTTCCATAAAAAGCTGTTTTGATAAAAAGTTGTTTGTGGTTGAAGATTTGTCTCAGAAATAATATCCACCTCAGTAATCATTAAACTCTTCAATTTAGTGATATGTATCTTCAAAGAAAGAAAAATAGAAGAGGAGTATCTTTTTCTTTTTTTTTCTTTCTTTAGAAAATTATTCTTTCCTATTCATTTTTTTTGTGTATAATATCATGTGTAAAATAATTTATTTACATCATGTGAGTACAACAGACTTTACAAGCATAAAATGGTCCTGAGAGAGAAAAAGGTTCTAAAATTTAAATCAGAGATTTCATGTTCTAGATAAAAGATCTTACCAGATGAAAAGTAAGCTTCTCGGGTTTTCTACTCTACTAAAATCATTCCTATCCATTTACACAAGAGCATACACATCTGTAAACACATAGTATATATTTTAATTGTTGAATTCACACACACACACACACACACACACGCACATCTCCTGCGAGACAAACTCACCACCCATTTTACTAAGATAATAGTTACTTGGCCCAAAAAAGAGATTTATTTTATCAACATAACTTTAAGAAAATTTATCAACATTCCAAATTTTTTTTCAGACAATTAACTTTCTTCTTTGTGTAATTGATAGGTGCAGGTTTAGCTAAGTCGGTAGAGCATCCACCTAGGAATTGCAAGGTTCCGGGTTTGATACCAGTCCCCACCAACTCAGCATATGAGTAGCACAGCTCAGGTAATCTGATCTGTGTGGTAAATTGAGGAACTGACAGTAGGTGTGGCACTCCACCTCAGCAAAAAAAAACCTCGTAGCAAGGAGACTCTCTCGCTGTCCAGTTAATACCGACAATAGGCCACCCCGACAACTTTACTTACACCAGAGCTCCTCAACTTTTTACTTGATACTCTCACCTTTTAAACAAATTTAATTTCCATTCA
>CM042143.1:55895302-56007230 GCA_023376005.1 Doryteuthis pealeii | reverse complement strand
ATTAGTTCAATCAACTGTTAAGATTAGTAAAGTAAACTAGGGGGTGTGGCCTATAGTCAATATCAGCCGGACAGCAGGGGAGTCTATCCCTTTTTCACTAGTGCTAGACCACAGAAAATATTTTGTGTCTGAGGTAGAGCACCACACCTACAATCAGCTTCCCACTTTACTGTACAGATTCAAGCTGTGCTACTCATGTAATGAGTTGGTGAGGGCTGGTATTGAACCCAGAACCTTCTGGTTCCGAGGCAAATGTTCTACCAACTGAGCTAAACTGACTCCTTATACTTGTTAAATAAAGCATGAAAATTTATTAAAAATTTTTTTTTCAATATAACGTTTTTGGCCGCTGTATTCTCTGGTCTTCCTCAGGTGTTAATGTCAGATATTTGATTGAGGAGACATGCATCTCCTCCCTCATAAATATTGTATCCTGTCTCCCTTCTTGGAACTGTCCTTAACTATACACATTTACCAACCTCTCCACACAAGCAGGATGTGACACAAGCAGAGATGCTGATAGGTATGCGTCCTGCGTCCCTGACATACAAAAATCTAAAAGGAAGCAGTAAAATCATATCCATGCGTCCTAGTGTTTTTCTTTTTCCTTCACTCACTATTTCCAGCTAATTGTAAATACATTTCAATAGTTTCTTAGAAATGAATTACCCAGGATAGGTTACAAGGTAGGAGTTAGACTGCTTTAGTTGTTTCCCCAGATCATAAAATAAAAATCCTACAATCTATTAATAAACTTTAGTTGGGATCCGTAAATTTTCCCAGGGACCCATTCAAATCAAATATGTGCATCCTAGGACGTACTAAATTAAAAAGCTATCAGCATCACTGCACAAGGTCAATTTTTAAATGGAGTTTAACAGGTTTGAATTCAGAGTTTTCCTTCTCCTAGGCTGTTTGCCTAACCAAGGTTAAAGAGCCCAATCCGCCCTACTAATTACCCATAGCTGGAGAGAGAATAGTTAGATTCATACCATTACCAAGGATATTAGCGCTTTGTGAAATGCGAACAGCCTCATCCAGGATATGTCCTCCCACAGAGTTTGTCCATGCCTGGGTCCCATGTCCAAACACAAGGTCTATTTAATGTGAGATAGCCTGAAAGAAACCAACTTCCCATTGTGCAGTTATGAAATTTACTTGTTGCCATTCCCCTTGGGGGCCCTGGGTAATAAACCCAGCCCTTGGCCCTTTTTGAGGAAATAAACAGCAGTTCTTACTTCAATCTGGAAATATCCCTATCAGTTGGGGCTTTAGAATATACCGACTGCACCTCTGCATGTCCTGGGTATGATGTTAAACTCTATCCGATGGTGAAGTTCCAATTCTGAAGCTCTGAGGAATGTGTTTAAAAAAAAATAAGTTTAAAAAATCGAGTAACTATCAAGAATGAATAAAACAAAAATGTCTCCAGCAAAAAATGACCCAACAAGGGTTGACATGCCGTAAAACCCAACCATCCAAACAACCAACCAATAATCTGGGAAAACTGACTTACAGAAAAATCATGTCACAAGATATTTTTGTAAGTCAGTTTTCCAAGATTGAAGTAAGAACCGATGTAAGTAAGAATATTGTTCAGTCTATGTTATTTAATAATCTTGCATAAACTGAGCTAAACTGAGCTAAAACTGTTTTAAGCCACTTTAGCTCAGTCAGTAGAGCATCCGCCTAGGAACCACAAGGATCCTGGTTCGATACTGGCCCTCGCCAACTCAGTGCATGAGTAGCACAGCTTAGATCTGTGTGATAAAGTGGGGAGATGATGGTAGGTGTGGCGCTCCACATGACACAAGAACAATCTCTCTGGTATAGCACTAGAGAAAAGGGGATAGACTCCCATATTGTCCAGCTGATACCAACAGAAGCATATTCAGACAACTTTACTTTACATCATAATCCCTTCAATAATACATATTTTCCTACCAATAACAATCAAATTACCAGAAAATACATTTTTAGCTAATGAAATACTTTGAAACAACAGTAAAAAAAAAAAACCCAAAAAAACAAACCCCCCCCCCCAAAAAAAGAATACCTGATTTTGGATTTGCAGTTGTTTCTTCAGCATTTTACCTTTTTGGCATCCTACCTGACGCAACAACAATCTCTCTGGACTAGCACTAGTGAAAAGGGGATAGACTCCCTCGCTGTCTGGCAGATACTGACAGCATCCTATTTCGCCAACCTTACTTTACTTACTACATCACAAACCCTTCAATAATACATATTTTCCAACAAATAATAATCAAATTACCAGAAAGTACATTTTTAGCCAATTAAATACCTTGAAACAACAGTAAAAAACAACAACTCCCCCCCCCCCTAATTCTGGGTTTTTTATTAGCCAAATTGCAATTGTTCCTTTGGCAATTTACCTTTTTGGCAGTCAACAGGATCTGAAAATAGAAAAAATTCCATTTAAAAATCTCAAATTTTACTCACTAAAGTGATATTTTTTTAAAAAAGTAGCAAAAAACACAAGCTCATTGTTTTTTTAGTATTATTTGGATTATTCAGACTATTGTCCTCATCTTCATTGTTATCTGTACAACATTTTGGCTGATGTGCCCTCCAGCCTTTTTCAGGTATTTCTTGTCGGACTCGGGAACTTTCTCGGACTCATTAAGTTTCTCGGACTCGGTAACCTTCTTTTTGGAATTGGGAACCTTCTTTTCGAACTCGGGAGCCATTAGGGAACTTTGAACCTAACTCTTTATTCAGTCCATGGGGGTATCCTGTTCTCATTCCGCTAAACATAGCTGTGTTAATTATTATTCTATGTTACTGCTGCCCTTGACCAGGATTGAACCTGCAGTCTAGAGATAACTGTCACTTAGAACTGTCTTAATTTAACTCCTTTATCCACTAGGCTATGTGTCTAAATGTTGTCATTTTTTTTTTGTTCACCTGTGTATTTGTAGAGTGTGCTTTAGGTTTTGTCTGCTGTTTTAAGAAAATGACCTTGTGTCACATCCTACTTGTGTGGAGGGGTTGGTAAATATGTATGCATATGTAAAAAGACTCCAGAAAGAGAAATCGAGAAACTATCATCAAAATGTAGGGTAATAATTGAATTACAATATATATATTTACCAACCCCTCCGCACGAGCAGGATGTGATACAAGGTCAATTTCTTCAACAGGTTTGAATTCAGAGTTTTTCTTCTCCTAGAAAGGTTGCCTAACCAAGGTTAAAGAGCTCAGTCTGCCCTGCTATTTACCCATAGCTGGAGGGAGAGTAGGATTCATACCTTTCCCAAGGGTATTAGCGCTAGGTGAAATGCAATTACCACGTCCAGGATTTGAACTCGGGGTGACGAGTCCATTTCCCATGACTTTAACCTTTACACCATGCTCTGATTGAACTACAATATGGAAATATTCTAAGCATAATAAACAGTGTAAAGATGACAATGGAAACAATATGAAAAGATAGAATAAATACATAACAGTAAGATTTATGAATAATTTTGATGTTTCAGACTGTTGTACTCATCTTTATTGTGGTATGCATAAACACAACGCTCAGGCCACTGTATCTTCAGGCCTTGTTCAAGCGTTCCATGTTTACCTTAAACTAAAGTCATCATCAGATGATGACCTTGAATTCAAGCATGGTTTCGGAGCTTTAATATCGTTACTACTAATTCAGGGTGCTCCTAGCAGCATAAAATGCCACCAGGCTTATTATATTGGCTAGATGAAAATTTATAGTAAATTCTATTAAATTATAGATATAGAAAAATAAAATGCAAGAAAAAAAAATACTAACAAATAGTAACACTTATGTCCAGATGGTTGATATGATTTTGTGAAAAAAATGTTTGTTGGCCAATTCATTGGAGTTGAATGACATAATAAGCAGCTCATGTTGGGCTGTAGTGACCTCTTGAGTAGACCAAGTATAGAGATGGACACAATATGGGAACCAATCATTGAAAAGGCTAAATGCAATTGTTTTTAAAGTAAATTACATTAAAAATAAAAATATAAAAAAAGATTAATGTCATTGGATTTTACACCTCAAGTTGAACAGGAAACGCCAATAAATATTTTCTTTTTTTTTTTAAATGGTTGTGATTCTTCTCGTGACACATGTCGGAATGATAAACGTGCAAAAACAATGATGTCATTATTTGAATAAGATCTTCAAAAGTTCTTCAACGCCTGTTTGATCAACAGTCAAACTATTAAAAATGATTTCCCATGTTGAGTCATTACTATGTTCAGATATACAGGGAACACTTGAGGAAGGCCAGAGGATACAGCAACCAAAACGTGTTTATTATATATACCACAATAAAGATGAGGACAACAGTCCAAAACATCAAAATTATTGAATGATATTATTTTATATCTTTGTATTTATGTTGTTGGCACCATTCCACCCACTAAGGACAATGGCGTAGTCCCCCCCCCCAAAAAAAAAAAAAAAAATTAACTGCATCTATGCAAGTGACTGTGCAGGCCTATCCCTGAGTGATAGTCTTTGGTGCACTGACTGCACACAAACTGTGATGCTTTGTTGGGCTGCTGTCTTTTATTTATATATTAAATACATTAGAAACAAAGAGATCCATCAATCTCAAAATTATTGTATTCTGATATCTATTAATGTCACTTGGATAACTCTCCTCATTGATAAAAACATGTTTTTCTTTTCTTGTTTATCGTTGTTGTTTGTCCTATCTATGACCATTCATTTGGGAATTCTTTCAAATTAATTCACCTCAATTTCTCTTATCTACTCAACTGAATCCTTAATTGGTGTCTGGAGAACGAATTTTAATTGCAATCTCATTTCAGTATCATGTTGCTTTCACAGAGAAAATTATCATAGATTAAACAAACAAAAAAGAAAAAAAGGAAAAAAAGAAAAAAAGAAAAAGTAACTTATTTAGACTCTGTATATTATTCTCTTGAATTCTGTTCACTCATATAACTTTATCATATGGTTGGTAACATCAAGCCCTAGCACCTATATGATTGCCCCAAACCTATTGCCCTTATGGCAAGCCCCAATGCTTTTTATCATACGTGTGCTAGAAGGCGGTGGCTGAGGGTCTTCATGTCCTGGGTATGACGTTAAACTCTATCTGATGGTGAGGTTCCAGTTCTGAAGGTTTGGGGAATATGGAGCACCCTTTCATCACCATTGCTCCCAGTGTGATTTTAAAAAGTAATGATTGCAATGGAACATTGAAAATATAAATGCTTATGATTATAATCAAACATTATAAATAAATCAAATTTTGGCATTGAATAATCCATAAGGAATTGATATGCCATTAAACAAATAAACCAAACCAAACCATAAAAAATTATTTTTGAGTTTGAATTATTCTCAATAAATGTTATTCTTTTGTCAGTTGACTCTCTCTCTCCCATCTATGTGTGTCCTGGGTATGACGTTAAACTGTACTAGTGGTGAGGTTCCAATTCTGGAACTCTGGGGAGTGTGGAGTACTCTTCTTTTACAGAATTACCAATTAGTGACTTAAAAAAAAAAAAAATTGAAATAATCACTAAGTAGGACTGAGCCTATTCTAGTAGTGACCACCCCAAACCAAGGTTAAAGAGCCGATTCTGCCCTACTATTTACCCATAGCTGGAGGGAGAATAGTTGGATTCATACCTTTCCCAAGGTATTAGCGCTATGTGAACTGTGGCTTCATCCAGGATTTGAACTCTAATCGATGAGTCCATTTCCTATGACTCTAACCAGTACACCACACGCCTCTTTTTGAATTTTACACTACTGTCCATAATCAATAGGCTACCTATTAATTATGTAACACTTGGCCTTTTCATACCCTGTATCTAATTCACAAAATTCACCCCAAAAAAATCAAGCACAAAATATTTAAACTTTGTTTCAGGTTGTAGACATTCTTATTTAAATCCATCCCATCATTCCATTAAAAAAAAGCCTGTGCATAGTGGTTATATTAAACCATTTATCATTCATACTAGCAAAAAAATAAAACACCCTCTGGGCGTTGTAAAAATTTATTTAAAAATATATTGTCTTAGGGAATTAAAAATTCAACGTCAAAGTTTGTATCCTAAGTAAAATTATCAAATTTATTAAAGGAGTAAAAGATATAAAACAATTTGAAATGGAAACTTAGTTCTGTCCCCCTAAATAAAATGTTGCATACATCTATTAATTATTAATCAAATAATTATTTTGAATATTTTACCCATTGATTTTACACAAAATTGTAGGTGTTTCGTTATTTGTAAACCTTTTAGTTAACTGAAAAAAAGGGGAAGAGTAAAAAATATTTTTTTTTAAATTGATAAATATATGATACCGGACATGTATTTAGTAAAATTTGTTTTAAAAAACAATGTGGACCGTTTAATGTTGCATACTCAAATTCTACGTATTAAAGATTTTGAATATATATTAAATACTTCTTGATAAACATACACAATACCTAAGGGTATTGTGACGTAAGCAGTGACATAGTTTTGGTTATGGAGAGAGAGAGAGAGAGAGAGAGAGAGAGAGAGAAAATTTCCATTACTAATAGATCTAAAATGATCTCCTGAGCACAAAATATCAAGTTTACAGTGTAAAATTGTAAAATAGTACTCAGCCCAAAATATTGGGCTTATGGGCTAATCACTTTTTGTTATTTTATTTGAACAAAGTGACCTCAAAATTAATATTTTTTGCTTTTTTATACTCAAGTGTTATTTTGATGTCCCATTCATATTTAGTTACAATTCTTTATAAGAATTTCTCACTATAAATCTATGTTCATTCAATAAATCAGAAGTAATCCTGTAATTCATTCTTTTTATTGTCACTACTGATGACAACCTAATCTGATTCAAGCTTACAACTGTGTTTCACCGAAAATAAGATCTACCTGCAAAATAAGACCTAGCATGATTTTTATATAAGCCCTCCCCTCAAAATAAGCCCTAAATGAGAGTGTCAGACAGACAAAAGAAATAAGCATTCTTCACAATCAAATCATGTGAAAATAAGCCCTTGTGTTATATTTCAGAGTTATATTTCTGAATGAAAATTAATATAAGCTCTGTCCTATTTTCGGGGAAACACAGTATTAGGTTGGTGCTAAAATAATTGTTTTAAACTTTGATGTGGATTTTGACCAATGTTCCCTCCAGCCTTCTTCAGGTGTTTTTGTTGAAACTCGGGAACCTTCTCGGACTCGGGAACCTTCTCTTAGAACTTGTAAACCTTCGTATTGAACTCAGGAGACTTCATGTTGTAAATAGGAGCCTTCACAGATCTTCAAACCAAACCCTTTATTCAATTCACAGTGGTAGACTGTTCTCAATCCATTAACCATGACAGGATAGAAGTGTTAAGTTGTGTTAAGTATTCTACATTGGCTGAAATATTGTGTAGATAACTATAAAGATGAGGACAATTAGCTGAATAATCCAGATGATCCAAAAAATACTGTTATGGAGTCTACTCTGTACTTCTTTTGCTCAACAAAACCTGATCCATTTTTTTTTTATAGCATTGTGACATGTGATGAGAAATGGGTTGTATACAATAACCATTGTCATTCTGCACAATGGCTGGACTGAGGTAAAACACAAAATACTTCCCCACACCAAAGCTGCCTCAAAATAAAGTTATGGCAGTGTCATACCTAGCACAAATACCGCCTAGGGTAGATGTTTATTTGACCGCCCCTTAAAAGTTCTAATAACACTTTCAAAAAGCTGAAAACAGAATAATACATGTATATAAGTATGCAAAATAAGAAGACAAACTATAGCAACTATTTATTTTCCCAGAATTTAATTTTATAATATTTATACACAAAAAAATAATAGGAAAGATATGTTTAAGAACAGATGTATGAATTACAAAAATAAACAATTTACAAATGGATTTTACATGTCTTTCTCTTTGTGAAATCTTGAATGATTTCATCAAAATCAATTTTATCTGCAAGGTCACATTCTCTGGATAATATTGTTAAAAATGTATGTTACTGGATAGGACAGTGTGAATATTTTGGTGTGAGATAGGAAGTTGTAAACTTATCAATTTTTACTTTCACCAAATGTTCACATAACACTGGGTTGAATTTCCCAATCAGTTGGATAAGCTCCAGAAAATTTCCTTTATTTTCATTTGCCTCCTCAACTCCAATGTGCTGCCCCATAAATTGTGCCGCCCAGGGTGGACTGCCCTCTCCACCACCTCTTGGTATGCCATTGAATTATGGTTGCTGTTCGGTGGTCAGCAAGTGGAATCATATACTACAACTTCTTGAATTCTGGTGAAATCCTCATAGTAGAGAAGTATTATCTGGAAATCAACAAAATGCACCAAGAACTAGAATCAACATCATACTCACCTTCACAGGAAGGCTTTGACTAGTGTCCAGTCACTAGATAAAAAAAAAAGACTGGTAGTAACTGAATACAAGCTCTGTACAAACTACAGTCAAGTGTTTGGTACATATGGATAAAAATATCCACACTAAAATCACCAGCCAATCAGAATCCTGGGAATTAACTTGGCCATGCTACACAGTAGAATAGCCCAACCTGCTATTTAAACCACCTACTAAGTCTGGATTCTCAGAAACAGATTCAACTTGTAACACAGCTGAATACTGGTCACTCAACACAAATTTCTACATGGTGCTGTGAACTGGATTCGAACCTGTGAGTATTTCGAATCCAATCCCCCAATATTGGTTTATTTAAAAGGACCAATTCCTTTTCATGACTGTTTGTTTTGAAAGTGATTTTGCAGAAATTGAAAAAAACTGGTATAAACCTGTACCTTATCCAAACCTCTCTCTGACTAACTACTACTTTTTAAAATATCTCAACAACTTTTTACAATAGAAAATTCTTAACAACTCAGTAGTGCTGAAAATGCCCTTGAAGAATTAACCGGTTCCAGGACTCCACAATTCTATGCTACCAGAACATATTAAAGTAAAGTAAAGTTGGCGGAATGGCCTATTATCAGTATCAGCCAGACAGCAAGGGAGTTTATCTCCTTTTCTAGTCTAGACCAGATTGTTTTACTGAGGTGGAGCATTACACCTACCATCAGTTCCCCACTTTACCACACAGATCATATTATCCAATCTGTGCTACTCATGCTGAGTTGGTGTGGACCAGTATCGAACTCCCAACCTTGCGATTTCAAGGTAGGTGTTCTTGGCAATGTGTAGAGATTCCAATTGATAAATTTTATTCTAAGCTGAGACAAACTGCTTTAAAATTGATAGCTAAAAAACCTCAATAATGTTTTGCACCAATCTAATATTTTCTCCCCACTATAAAATCTTAAATAAAAGAGAAAAAGCAAAAACTGATCTTTAAGTTTAGAATATTTTTATTTTATCTTTATTTTGTTAATCTCGGCCTTTCTAATAAAGATATTGGTTTTTTAATCAGCCTTACCCATCAATATATTTTGGATCAATTGAATTGCTGATGTTATTAAGATAGCCGCACTTATTCTATTTTTATTATAATCAATATATGTATTTAAAAAAATACAAAACACTATGAATATTTATGAGTTCAAAGTAATGGAATAGGTAGTTTATTGATTATATAATTGATCTGAGCTTGGTTTTAATAAATATCATTTAGATCATAGGCAAAATCTTTGTATGTAATTTTCATCATTTTCAATTATTTTAATATAAGTATAAATATTTATCTGTAAAAATTTATTATACTCAAAACAATATTTATCTATATAAATGTTATTGAGCTATTTAAATACTATATATATTTATATATAAAATCTGCACGAATGTGTTAGAGAGCTATTTAGATATTATATATGTATATATATATATATATATATATATAAGAGAGGGAGAGAGAGAGTGTGTGTGTATCGAAATAGATCCATGACACATTCATATATATCATCATCATCATGTCACGCTGTTAGCACAGATATCCATGACAATCTCTCTCAATTTGTCCCTATCACTCATCATTCTCGGAAGGTCCTCTATGCAGCATCCAGTATCCGCACAGAACTGGTCAATGTACGTCTTTGCTGGTCAGCCCACACTGGCGTGCCATGTGCTGGCTTCCACTGGAGGACATCACTTATGAGTTCGTCCTTGCTTCTCCAGCAGTGTCCTGCGTGTCTTTTCCGTATTACTTGGATGGTTTGGGTGATATGGTTGCGATACAGCTGTTTTCTTGTGGGGTATTGTTTCCATGTCTTGTTTAGGATCGCACACAGCATTCTTGTGCAGTTCCCATCTAGTTTATTTCTAGTCGCTTCGTTAGGGTCCAGGTGGTGCAGCCGTACAGCAGCTCACTTCATACATATATAACAATATTATTAAAAATAAAAAAACATAAAATCACCAAACTTGTAACTTGTGTGTGTGTGTGTGTGTATGTAAATATATATATATATATATATATAATATATATATATATATATTATATATATATCATAAGGGTTTCATGATAGAAAATGGAATTGGTGACCTGAATTTATTTCCTGGACGAGGCTGTTTGCATTTCCCTTGTGCTAATGCTTTTGGGAAAGGCATAAACCCATCTATTCTCCTCCCAGCTATGGGTAAATAGTAGGGCAAACTAGCTTGTTTAGCTTTGCTCAGGTAGCTAGTCTAGGAGATGGAAAACTCTGAAATCAAACCAGCATTTCTCCTGCTTAAAAATTGACCTTATCACATCCTGCTCATGCTAGAGGAGTTGGGTAAATACATACACACATACATATATATGTATATATTAGCTATATGAATACTAGGTAAATGATCTTAACTGAATTGCCTTTCTTTATGACTTCTTAGTTGTGTATTTCTCACTAGTACCAGTTTTAGCTACTCAACCCCAGATAAAATGCCATGATTTTGAATACTGATTTCTATGACTGATAGATTGTCCATAGTGAGGAGTTTGCTGCTACACACTCTTCCTCTCTTCTATTTTCCATCATTTGATTCAATTAAACAGAGATGCTGATAGGTATGCGTCCTGCATCCCTGATGCACAAAAATCTAAAAGGATGCTGTAAAATCGCATCCATGCATCCCGGTGTTTTTCTTTTTTCTTCACTCACCATTTCAAGCTAACTGTAAATACATTTCAATAGTTTCTTAGAAATGAATTACACAGGATAGGTTACAATGTAGGAGTTAGACAGCTTTAGTTATTTCCCCAGATCATAAATAAAAACCCTACAATTTATTAAGAAGCTTTAGTTGGGACCCATAAATTTTCCTGGGACTCGTTCAAAGCAAATATATGCGTCCCAGGACGCACTAAAATAAAAAGCTATCAGCATCACTGATTAAGCTAAACTTAGTAAATAGTAATACAGTATCCCCCTACTATTCCTTCCCCTCCTGCAAATCCCCAAAATCTGTGAATTATTGATGCAGTTTTAAAACGCCTATGTATGATATTATATACGCTAAAATATGCTTCCCAAACACATTCTAAAGACAGTCTTACTCATTAATACAGTAATATGTAGTAATATGTAGTGATATGTAGTAATGATGAATTAAAAACAGTAATAATGTAGTATAATATGTACATAGTAATGATAAATTAAAAACATTTTAATTTTATTGTACTCACCAATAATGAATATGATGATGATGAAATTTGCTGTACCATACGATGAGGATGATTATGGTGACACTGATATATGGCACAGCTTAAATGCTGCTTTACAGCAGTTCAGGCAATTCCTCCTTTTCAGGCACCAGTTATACTGTATCATCTCTCTTTTCTAATTTTTTTATTTTATATTTACTGACATTGTTATTTTAAAATTATTTACCAGTTAGGGTGAATGTGAGCGTTTTTCTGCTAAAACATGGCATAAGAAATTCACGAAATTGCCAAAATTATGAAAAAAAAACTTTGAGAGCAAAATCCGCGAGTATGCGGGGCCGCAAACGGTGAACTGCGAATGGGTGAGGGTATACTGTAACTTTTCTAAAATAACATTGTTCATCCTCATTTGTCTCATTGGTTCAACTAAATTCAAAGAAACTGTCAAGTTTTACTTACCTTATTTACTTACAGAGATACACATTTACCACTCTTTAGCTTTGTCGATAGAGCATCTGTTTAGGAATTGCAAGGTTCCAGGTTCAATACCGGTACCCGACAACTCAGCGCATGAGTAGCACAGCTGGGTTAATCTGATCTGTGTAGTAAAGCATCCGGAGCTGATGGTAGGTGTGTTGCTCCACCTCAGTCAGACAATCCCCATGGTCTAGCGTTAGCTAGTTTGGCTGATACTGACAATAGGCCACTCTGCATACTTTACTACATATATACATGCACACATAAATGTAAGTTTATTGCAGAAATTTAATTGCAAACTAATTGAATATGAACCAAAATGACGAAAAGGACAATACAGAGTATTTGAAGCAATGAAGAATAAAACAAAATCTGAAGTCATTCATTTTGTTTTGGATAATTATTTTTTCAGTAACAAATGCAAAGTCAGAACTTAGCAGAATATGGTAATTTTATTCCAAGAGTAAGGGTTGATTTAACTCAATTGG
Organism: Doryteuthis pealeii; assembly: GCA_023376005.1. Taxonomy (NCBI): domain Eukaryota; kingdom Metazoa; phylum Mollusca; class Cephalopoda; order Myopsida; family Loliginidae; genus Doryteuthis; species Doryteuthis pealeii. Next base: position 55,994,655 of record CM042143.1, on the reverse strand, counting down.
TAGAGCATCCAGCTCAGAACCATAAGGTTCTTGGTTCAATACCAGTCTTTGCCAACTCAGTGTATGGGTAGCACGGCTTGGATCTGTACAGTTAAGTGGGGCAGGTGTGGCGCTCTGACGCAGAAACAATCTCCCTGGTCTAGCACTAACAATAAGGAGATAGACTCCCTCTCTGTCTGACTGATACCAACAATAGGCCACTCCATCTACTTTACTTTTTTTTATTCCAAGTGTTTTTTTTTAAATATTGATATAATTTTATTTTGTTCTTTTTGTTATGACAACATTTCAGCCAAACTATTCTCCATCCTTGTTGTGGAATGGCTAGAACACCCCCACAAGATAGAATAGTCTAAGACTATTTAAACAGTAATCCTTCTATACTGAGAGAGCAACTTAACATTTAACTGTTTACTGCAGCGATGCTGATAGCTTTTTAATTTAGTGCGTCCTGGGATGCATGTATTTGATTTGAATGAGTCCCACAGTTACAGTTAACTGGAAATGGTGGGGAAAAAACACTAGGACGCATGGATACAATTTTTAGATTTTTATGTGTCAGTGACGCAGGACGCATACCTATCAGCATCTCTGTTACTGCATTAGTCAGCATACTCAACAGTGTACCATATTCTTCTCTGAAATAAACTACATCTTACTTTCTCTATGTGTGTCAACCTTACTTATTTCCCAATACAATATTTTGTTCAACTGTACAATCTGTATGGAAAGAGAACGGGTCTTTGTTTTGGGTCAATCAAAACCAGAAAATGAGGGCAAACAGGAAAAAAAAAAATGGTGATGAATATATATTGATTAAATCAACAGGTTATACACATCTTACAGCAATGCATGTAACACAGGCAGTTCAATATTTTATATGTGATGCTATTCTCCAATTGGTTTTTGAGGAATAAAAAAAATCCATACTAGCTGACTTAAACATCTATCTGCAAATTAAATCGACACAGTTTCTGTCAATTTTTCACAGATACTTCTTATCTATTATTTGGACCTCTTTCCAGATAGAGTATACAATGCCAGATTTTTCTACTCTGATCTTGTTTAATCTTTCTTGAGCTGTATTCCACTTAAAAATTGACCTTGTGTCACACCCTGCTCATTGCAGAAAGTTGAGTAAATACATACAATATTCAAATGATTTGTAGTGTTCAAGCCATGATGGATGCTTTTTTAAAAAAAAGTTTCTTGGTCAACATTAAAGTTTGACTTAGATTATGCCCATACCCAAGCAATCACTTAAGTCATCTACTCATTACAATACATACTGACATTAAAGCAAGTGTGTACAAGTTGCTGTTGTCATCATGTTGTCTTTCTTTTCTACAAATTCCATCTATCACTGTTTAGTGTTGGTTGGAGCTTTAGAATACACTGACTACACCTCTACTGAGGGTGCCACCTATTGTCTGTGGGTGGCAACCTGTGATGCTTAAGGATGGAAGCCTGGTGGCTGAGAAGTCCATGAAATGTAACACTCCACTTTGGCCCTTACTTAGGCTAGATGGGCAGTTGGGGAGGCCCCCTCCGATCAATCAACTGGTCATGTCAAGCTCTAGCACCTATATGATAGTCCCAACCCTGTTGCCCTTATGGCAAGCCCCAACCATTTTATTATATACTTGCAGGATCTGTGGATATACTACAGTATGATAATTTAATTATTACTACGTTTGATATGTTTAGTTAAGAGCTATTGCATTTGTTCAATATGTAAGTAGTATAATAATCTTCATTTGACTTTTTCTTTCTCTCATTCTTTTTTCTTTCTTTCCTTGTTTTCATCATTGATTGAAATAGGTTAATGCTATTGTTGTTGCGTTCTCACCTCCTCTCTTTATCTTTTTCCTACTCTCTCTCTTTCTTTCTTTCTTATTATATTTCTTCTGTGTACCATGTCCTTTCTTTCTTTATGATGAAAACGGAATGTTCCATTATTTAGCTGAGGTTATGACACTCATAAGAAATAAGAAATCACTGAATAAGTGACACCAGATAATCAGTATTTACATTTTTGCATTACATCTTGAATGATTTGGACAGTCTCATTTTAACCAGAGGGTGTTTCAAGATGATAACAGAAGGAAGATTTAGGAACACCAGTACCAATATATACATCTGCTAAAAGGCAGTGGCTGAGGGTCTTAATGTCCTTGGTATGACATTTAAATTTTTTTTGATGGTGAGGTTCTAGTTTGGAGCTCTGGGGAGTGTGAAGTACCCCTTGGTCATCATTACTCCCAGGTTCACTCTGACCTGGAGTGGTAGTACCTGTTAGGATCCCATCTATGGGTTAAATAGAAAAAACGAATTTAAAAAAATATGTTTAAAAAAAATTGAGTACCCATCAAGAATGAATAAAACAAAAAGATCTTTGGCATAAAATAACCCAATGCATTGACATGTTGTAAATCCTACCAACCAGCCAACCAACCAATCAATCACTTAGATCATCTACTTATCAGAGATGCTTATAAAGTACATGTCCTGCATCCCTGAGGCACAAAAATCTAAAAGGAAGCAGTAAAATCATATCCATGCATCCCAGTGGTTTTCTTTTTTCTTCCCTTACCATTTCACGCTAACTGTAAATACATTTCAATAGTTTCTTAGAAATGAATTACACAGGATAGGTTACAAGGTAGGAGTTAGATGGCTTTAGTTGGGACCCATAAATTTTCTCAGGGACTCATTCAAAGCAAATATGTGCATCCCAGGATGCATCCCTAAATCAAAAAGCTATCAGCATCACTGACTTATTACAACACATACTGACCTTAAAGCAAGTGTGTACAAGTTACTGTTGTCATCATGTTGTCTTTCTATTTTGTGTTACATGTTGCACCAGTTTTAAATTGATTATATAAGTTGTTCCTTCTTAATTTGGTTCTTCTCTACAAATTCCATTTACAACTATTTAGTAAAACACAATTAGAACACCAAGATATAATACCAGTGAATGCATTATTTCTAAATGAAGTTCCCAAATTACAACCACTAATTATGCACCAGTCAATCTAGCTAATAAACTGAAAACTTAGTCTGCATTTCTATTTTTGTATCCTGTTAATAAATGTAATATTCATCAGTAGTGGATACCTGAAAGGGAAATATGAACAGTAAAGATAAAAGTGCAGCAAAGAAATGAAAGATAGTTGGTTGGTTGGTTGGTTGGATTCTATGGCATGTCAACCCTTGTTGGCTTATTTTGTGCTGAAGACATTTTCTTTTATTCATTCTTGTTGGGTATTCAATTTTTTTCAAACTCCATTAAAAAAAAAACAACACTTTTTATTACTCATTTTTTGTTCTATTTAACCCATAGATGGGACCTTAACAGGTACTACCACTCTAGGATAGGGTGTACCTGGGAGTACTTTCCATTCCCCAGTTTCCAGAATTGGAACTTCACCACTAAATGCAGTTTAAAATGAAAAATGTTTTTTTTTAAATTTAAAAAAAAGTGAAACAAGATTTTATTAAAAGATTTGAGACTAATTCAAGCAAAATGAAAATTGGATAACATCTTGGCTTGCAGGAATCTATAGTCTACTGTGGGATGTTTTATTGTTGGTATCAGCCAGACAGTTAGGGAGTCTATCCCCTTTTTACTAGATCAGGGAGATTGTTTTTGCATCTGAAGTGGAGTGCCACACCAATCATCAGCTCTCCACTTTACCACACGGATCCAAGCTGTGCTACCCATGCACTGAGTTGGCAAGGGCCAGTATCAAACCTAGAACATTGTAGTTCCTAGGCTGATGCTCTACTGACTGAGCTAAACCGGCCCTTAAATTGGCTATAATAAACGAGATAAAGTGACTATTTTGTATTTGCTTAAACTCAATGTATTGGATTGCCTCTTCTTATTATCTTCTTATCTTGGGTATATCTTCTAACTTCTAACTTTCTATGCTGGTTGAATTGAGCTCTCTCTTTTCACGTGGGCCGTCTTGAGTTGCCTGATGGGTTGCATACCATTCTCATATATACGTATCTTGTAAAGTATACTCATATGGTTGTATACAGATATATTTATCTTCTTTATGCTTATCTTGTTCTGAGTAGCTGGATCTTATCTTTTGTATCTATTATCTGTATGATGACTGTTATATTATCTCTGGATTCTGCTATCCTCTCTAGACTTGTAGATGTTATTCTTAGCTGGATCTATCTCTGGATATGGGCTGGTAGACATTATTTTGGGAAGTATTCTGTGTCTTGGCCATTTGTTTGTGTTTTTTTTTTTTTTTTTTTAGCTATTTATTATTTTATAAGATCTATATCAACAAACTCGTGTGTGAGAATTTATTTTCGATGTAGAGATCGCTAGTATGACCATCCTGTTCAGTACCCAAATAAAATCTGACATTACTAACTAATCTTAACTAACTTTCACATGGTTTGTTCTGACAAATCAGAAGAGAGGTCAACCGCGGGTCAAAATCTGTCCATCATTTTCCTCTGTTTTTCCATAACTATTAGTTTTGAATTACGCTACACTTATCATACACAATTATTAGGCTAACTATCAATTATGTGACATGGGGTATTTCTTGGGTCGTATATCTCTGCGTCCATCTTCAGTTAGTCTTTAATCAGATCAGGAACATGAAAAAATAGTTTGTTTTGACCTATTAATTACTGTTACATAATTTATGAGTGGCTTATAAATTATGAACATACTTGTAGTTAGAATTTTGAAAATAAAGTTTGTTAGATTTAAAATCAGAGGTGGGGAATTTTCCATATCTGTTGGGATAATGAGTGCCATGAAGATGATCCCAACAGACCTTCCGGTAGAGGCGCACAAAGTTTTAGTTTAGTTAGTCAGATGTGAGCTGGCACCCTATCAGAGAGGATGTCTCTTAGGGTTTGCAACTCACCCTCAGTGGAATCATGGGTAGGGTTGAAAATAAAACTTGATCAAGAAACAAACAAGTTTTGTTGTGTTAATTAAATGTTAAAACAAGCTATGTCCAGCCCAGCCCAAAGAAGAATCAACCTCCAGCAGAAGCCCACTAGACGAAACATGGTGTCCAGATGAGTAGATGAGGTAAGCAGAATGTAAAGTATGACTATCAACTATTATCATCTAATATATCTAACTATCTGTCTTTCTCTTTCCACTGTATACCCGAATATGTTAGAAGGGTCTATAACATTATGTAACAAATATAGAACTTTGTGGGGTGAATAAAGTTTTGGCAAGGTGAATAAAATCATAGCGGTCCACAGGGGTGGGAATTTACTAGTTTTCATTTATAAATCCCTTTATAACAAGTGAACAAAAATTGCTGGATCATGTCGACTAGTTTTTAGATATTGTACCCCTAGTAGAATGCCTGATTGAGTGTGGTGGCCACTAGTCATGTGTCATTAAATGAATGTGTAGAGTGACCAGTATTCAGCTGTGTTGCAAGTTGAATCTGCTTCTGAGAATCCAGACTTGATAGGTGGTCCAAATAGCAGGCTGGACCATTCCACCATATAGCATGGCCAAATCTATTTTCAGGATTTCCATTGGCTGGTGGTTTTAGTGTGGTTACTTCTATCCATATATACTGAACACTTGACTGTGTTCTGGCAGTTGGTACAGAGTGTATTCGGTTATGCTCCATCTTCTTTTTTTGTTTGGTGACCAGATGCTAGTTACAGCCCTCCTGTGAAGGTGAGTATAATGTTCATTCTGTAGAATGAACAATGTTGAAGTGGAAAGTGCAAATTTAGATACCTTTTTTAAAGAAGAATTTATTGAAATAACTTTTGATCTTGAAGCACATTTATAGGAATTGGATATTACAGGACAAAAAATGAGCACATTTATAGGAATTGGATATTACAGGACAGAAAAAAAAAAGACTGTAGCAAAATATCTCAACCTTTGTGCAATTGTTGAGCCCATTTTATTAGCTTTTCCAAGTTTGTATATGGTGGAATCTGGTTGGAGGCATGTAATGTAATGGTTAGAATCATAGGAAATGGACTCACCAACCCGAGTTCAAATTTTGGACAAGGCTGTTGGCATTTCACATAGCACTAATGGTGGAATCTGTGTTTAGCCATGTGCATTATTTACTAAGCAAATAAAGAAGAAGTTTGAATATAGAACATGGTGATTATTGGCTCAAACTCACAGACCTGCAACTTAATATTTTGCGATCTCTTCAGTGTCCACCAAACCTATCTTTCCCATTAAGAAATAATTGAAGAATTAAAGGTGCCATGCAAATCATATTAAACACTGGTAAATTAGTTATGTTTTGTAATTTAATATTCAATTTATTTGAGGGTGTTCTGCTTTTGTAAACCTTGGAGGTCCAACAGGGCCAGAGTAGTATAACTTAAATCTACTGCAGTGAGAGGAGAAACAACTTACCTCAAGGTGCGAAGTGGGTGCGCATGTGTCATGCATGTAAGGTATCTGGGAGAGGAAAACATGGCCACTCCCAGAGCCACAACTTATAAAAAACTGGTCTCGTGTTTGAAGTAAATCTTGTGAAATGGATGTGTGATGTATGCAGATTTTGGCTCCTCCTGCTAGTCCATAAAAGAGTGGACTACCAAAAGAAGAATTTTGGTGTTTGGTGTGTTCTGACTGTGACTTCAGCAAACAAGTAAAAATTGTATTAAGAGAAAAAAGAATGATATGAAGGCATTGCAGAGTTTTTTTTTTACCCAATAGAGGATTACTCAAAATGCAACCCCTTTTTTTTTTGATACAGGAGTGAATGGAAATTAAATTTGTTTAAAAGGTGAGAGGTATCAAGTAAAAAGTTTGAGGAGCTCTGGTGTAAGTAAAGTTGTCGGGGTGGCCTATTGTCGGTATTAACTGGACAGCGAGAGAGTCTATTCCCTTTTCGCTAGTGCTAGACGAGGGAAATTTTTTTTGCTGAGGTGGAGTGCCACACCTACTGTCAGTTCCTCAATTTACCACACAGATCAGATTACCTGAGCTGTGCTACTCATATGCTGAGTTGGTGGGGACTGGTATCAAACCCGGAACCTTGCAATTCCTAGGTGGATGCTCTACCGACTTAGCTAAACCTGCACCTATCAATTACACAAAGAAGAAAGTTAATTGTCTGAAACAAAATTTGGAATGTTGATAAATTTTCTTAAAGTTATGTTGATAAAATAAATCTCTTTTTTGGGCCAAGTAACTATTATCTTAGTAAAATGGGTGGTGAGTTTGTCTCGCAGGAGATGTGTGTGTGTGTGTGTGTGTGTGTGTGTGTGTGTGTGAATTCAACAATTAAAATATATACTATGTGTTTACAGATGTGTATGCTCTTGTGTAAATGGATAGGAATGATTTTAGTAGAGTAGAAAACCCGAGAAGCTTACTTTTCATCTGCTAAGATCTTTTATCTAGAACATGAAATCTCTGATTTAAATTTTAGAACCTTTTTCTCTCTCAGGACCATTTTATGCTTGTAAAGTCTGTTGTACTCACATGATGTAAATAAATTATTTTACACATGATATTATACACAAAAAAAATGAATAGGAAAGAATAATTTTCTAAGAAAGAAAAAAAAAAAGAAAAAGATACTCCTCTTCTTTTTCTTTCTTTGAAGATACATATCACTAAATTGAAGAGTTTAATGATTACTGAGGTGGATATTATTTCTGAGACAAATCTTCAACCACAAACAACTTTTTATCAAAAACAGCTTTTTATGGAAACAACTTTTTATAGAATAACTTTCAATATAGAATAATCTGTGCATATATAAAGGGAAGTTCATGTGTATGTATGTATGTATGTCCAGATTGAAACTACAAATATAAAACAAACAAGTAAATATATATACACATTAAATATCAACAGTTCCTGCTTTTTGTGAAAAAATTATGAAGATTTGATTTATATTCGTAGATATTAAAAAATTAAAATATACATAGAAATAGCATTGAAATTCTACCTAAAAATATCTAGCATTTGTAAATCTCAAAAATAAACAAATCCATACACCAGAGCTTTTTTCCATCCTCCCTCTACCAAGTCAATGCTGGGTAGCAGCTTCTAGTTTTAAATAAAGAAATATTTTGAATAATTTGAAATGTAAAAAAAGTATGGCCATACACTTTGAAAAGATTTTCTCCACATTGATTTAAAAGGGTAAAAAATTTTACAAATTGTTCTGGAGATTTTTTTTTTAAGAATGGAAAATTGTTAAAACTTTTGTCTAAAAAAAAAAAGAAAAACTAATTTTGATTAATTATGATGTAGAATAGATCTGAATAATTTTATTATTTTGGAGTGTTGTCCTCATCTTTATTGTGGTATATGCCACAGACATACTGCAATAAAGATGAGGACAACAGTCCGAAATATCAAAATTATTTGCACCAAGCCTCATCTCAAAAATACAGACAAATAATATAGAACTGTTTTAAAGTTGATGCACTGAAACTCAGGTAATTAATCACATTTAATAAAACTTTCATTATTTATATATTGATTACTGAATTTATTTATGAAATGTTACCTTGGAAAAAGATTAGTGAAAATATTTTCCTCTTTTACATTAGTACACCTGCCATTTAACACTTTAAAAATGATTCTAAATTATAAGTTTTTCTATATTTAATGTTTTTTCAAAAGTAATTTCTAACAAAGCTATTTCAATAAAAAGTTCTCTGTATATATAAAAAAAAATGGTATATTGAAATGTTGTTTCATTTGATAAAATATTGTTTGATGAAAAGTCAACCAATTGTTAGTGAGAAATTTCCCAGCCTTCCCCAAAGATCTCCCATCAGCTTTATCATACCCTTACCCACAATATTAGCTGACATTAGATCTGAGGGCAGTGACTTTTTGTAGTCACTCTAAGTCAGCATTTCTTAACAGGATCAATAATGTTCTCTTGGGACCCATGATACATTTGAAGAGGGCCATAGACTGAAAACTAAAAAGCAAAGCTCCAAGTGTGCTTGTTGTAAAATACTGGAAATCAGTGATAAGTGTTTTCCCCTCAATATACAAGGGTTATCCCAAATGTAAGGTTTCCAAAGTATTTTGAAAACACAGAAACGTTTATTGTTTATTATCAATGATGTTTACATCATTTTAAAATTTGAACATGTACCTATTTTCTACATAATCACCATTTTGGTTGATTCAATTTTCAAGTTGCTGTGGCAGTTTTTGTATGTCCATGTTATACCAGATCACCGCCATGTTCTTGAGGAAGCATTGAACCTCACTGTCATTGCAAACTCCATACACCACTTGTGGACGTTTTTGGCATCTATGCATGACTCTCCATACACTTCCATTAATTGTCAATGTATTTCAATAGGTTTAACACAAACTTCACATTTGGCGGTAGCATCAATCGGGAGGTCCATCAGGAACAACTGCTAAGCCAAGACTGAGCTGTGCAGTGAGATGCAGGCACATGCACAACAAACACAGCAGTGTTGCCAATAGATGCACAAACAGTTTCCCTACATCCTCAGTGCTTTGGAGACTTTACTTTTGGGATTACCCTCATATTTAGTTGAGTGTGGATTCAGCAAGGTATTTTTATTGACAAAATCCAAGAACAAAATTGATATTGCATCAAAATGTGATCTCCGATTGTGTAAAGTTTTTAAATGCCATCCTTGGCCAGTTGAAAAGGGCTTAAAGAAAGTCCTGTGTTATGGAATCCTTTGGTGAGTGTAGAAGTCCTATCCTGCGTATTGGTAAAGTTCCAGTGATTTAATCCTATGTCCGTTGTCCACGAAGGTCAAAAGTAATTATGTCCAGTAGGGTTGGTATAAGTATTGTATCAACTTCAGAGTACTGCCAGTGATTGGCCAAGAGGTAGGTCACATGATTATGGCCTAGTCTATAAGTAGGAGCGGATATCTAGCACACACCTTATATACGAAAATAGTCAACAATAGTCACTGTTGAATTTGGAAATTGATATCATGGAATTTGCAGAAAGGCAGCAAAAATTGCATTAGGCTTATTAGACATTTAATTTGATACACAGAGATGCTGATAGGTATGCGTCCTGTGTCCCTGACGCACAAAAATCTAAAAAGAAGCAGTAAAATCATAGCCATGTGTCCCAGTGTTTTTTTTTTCCTTCCCTCACCATTTCAAGCTAACTGTAAGTACATTTCAATAGTTATTTTTTAGAAATGAATTACACAGGACAGGTTACAAGGTAGGAGTTAGAGGCCTTTAGTTGGACCCATCAAATTTCCCGGGGACTCATTCAAAGCAAATATGTGTATCCCAGGATGCACTAAATCAAAAAGCTATCAGCATCACTGAATACATATCTTCTTTTTTATTTTTGTACAATGTATAAGAATGTTTGAGTTTTCATGGTAAAACTGAAAAGAGTCAATAAGGATTGTGGCAAAGAATATGATGATTCTTAGTAACCCTATCCTGTTTTGCTAATTAATTCAATATTTTAGAGGGAATAGGAAAGGTAAAATTGTTATAAGGATGAATAGCTGATCAAACTATATTGTTAGCATCTTGTTCAATCATTCAGAGTTACTAATATCAATGGTTAATATATAGTTAATCAAGTTAATTGACTGGAAAAATAATGTATCATTATTTTGTAAATGTCAGTATCATTGGTTGGTTGGATTTTATGGCATGTCAATCCTTGTTGGGTTATTTTATACCGACGACATTATTTTATTCATTCTTGATGGGTATTCAAATTTTTTTTAAAACTCAGTTTTTAAAAACTTATTTTTATTTATTTATTTTCCATAGATCGGACCCTAACAGGTACTACCACTCTGGGTCAGTGGATCTGGGAGTAATGCCAATGAAAAGGGTTCGGGTTTGCCATAAGAGCAATAGGGTTGGGACAATCATATAGGTGCTAGAGCTTGATGTGACCAACCAATTGATCGGAAGGGCCATCTCCAACCATCTGTATATCCTAAGTAATGGCCATGGACTGCTCAGCCACCAGTATTCTGTCCTTAAGCTTCATGAGTCACCACCCACGGCTAAAATTTGGCCCCATGGGGGGAGGGTCTTACTCCTCCGCAGAGATGCAGTTGGTGCATTCTTCTGTCAATTAACAGGGCAGAAATGTCAGTATGATAGCATGATTGACTATAGCTCAGTTGGTAGAGCACCCATCTTGGATTTGCAAGGTTTTGGCTTTGATGCCAGTCCCTGCCAACTCAGTACATGAGTAGCACTGATTGGGTAATCTGATCTGTGCGATAAAGTGAGGAGCTGACGTTAGATGTGGTGCTCCAACTTAGCAAAAAACTATCTCCTTGGTATAGCGCTAGCGAAAAGTGGATAGACTCTTTCACTGTCTGGTTGATACTGACAATAGGTTTAGGGTTCAATACCAGTCTCTACCAACTCTGAGAATGAGTAACACTGATTGGTTAATCTGATCAGTGCGGTAAAGTGAGAAGCTGACGTTAGGTGTGGTGCTTTACCTTAGCAAAAAACAATCTTCCTGGTATAGCACTAGCGAAAAGGGGATAGACTCTTTCACTGTCCAGTTGATACTAACAATAGGTCACTCCGCCAACTTCTACACCTGAAATGAGTTTTCTCTTATAATGACGCTATTTAAGTTAAAAAAAATAAACTAAATACTACTATACAAATATTTCTCTCCTTAACTTTCTTGTGTTCTCATAGTGACCCACAACGAGATTGTTTGTTGTAAATATGAAATGTGATTCTTTAATTCATCTACCAGATTCAAAAAAAAACAAGTCACATGACATTGGCATGCATGGGAAGCAGCACAGTTTATACCCAGAAAATGAAATTGGTTTCTACATTTTTTTAATCTAAATAGGGATTTTATTTCCTAAGTGTTAGAGACATACTGCTTACAAAACAAACTTTTGAAGCTATACTGCTGCTGAATAATGCTCAAAAGTCAACCCGTCAACCCAGCTCTATTGGCTGGGGCTTCATCACCATTACTCCCAGGTCCACCCTGAGCTGGAGTGGTAATACCTGTTAGGGTCCCAACTATGGTTAAATAGAACAAAATGAGTATTAAAAAAATGTGTTTAAAAAAAAAATTGAGTTTTAAAAAAATTGAGTATCCATCATGAATGAATTGAACAGAAATTTTTTCGGCAAAAATAACCCAATGGGTTGACATGCCATAAATAAAAAAAAACAACCAACCAAGTCAACCTCATTGTAATTAAATTAAAGTATGAACATTTGTTTTTTTTAGCCTCCCATTGATGTCATTTGAACTTTTAAATGAATTTTTGTACCAATTATTGATGTGGGTGTTGACCCGTGATGCTTAAGGATGGAATCCTTGTGGATGAGTAGTCCATGATATGCAACACACTCAACTTTGGCTCTTACTTGGGCTAGACGGGCGGCGAAAAGGCCCCCTCCGATCAATCGGCTGGGCACGTCAAGCCCTAGCACCTATATGATTGCTCTGACCCTATTGCTCTTATGGCAAGCCCCAACCCTTTTTATCATATATGTGCTAGAAGGCGGTGGCTGAGGGTCTTCATGTCATGGGAATTACATTAAACTCTATCTGATAGTGAGGTTCCAGTTCTGGAGGTCTGGGGAATCTGGAGCATCCCTTCATCACCATTGCTCCCGGGTCCACTCTGGTTCTGCTGAGTGGTTGTTAGGGTCCCATCTATGAAAAATGTGTTTATAAAAAAATTGAGTATCATTAAGAATGAATTTATTTCAAAACTTTGTCGGCATTAAAATAACCCACTGAGGTTGATATGCTGTATAAACAAACCAAACCAAACCAAACCAATTATTGATGCACAAGTGGAGATTGTAGTCTTTCTTTAGGTGAATTTTGAATTATGATATGAGGTAGATTAAAAAATGATCTACACTTTTGTTTTATGGAAACTGTGGTCATCATGCAAGATTTGTTCATATATGAATAAAGTATTTACTACCGACACTCGAGTTGAACACTGATAACTAGAGAAGGAAAATGGCTGACCTCCATTTTATATAAATAGAGGTACCATGCTGCTGAGATTGTAGGACTTACAATCATAGATTCAGCCGGTGAATACTGTGTGTTTCAAGCAATGCCGTATTTTTCTGAGAAGAATGTGTATTGCGCATAAGTAATAATCTTTCCTTTATCTTTATTTTCTGTTCCTTAATGTATCTAATTTCATTTGTAATTAAATACGTATGATATAGTTAAGTTGTTCCTCTATTATTTACATTATGGACATGTGACGTTATTAGAATTTGATAATCAGAACTGTTGAGATTTATGTTGAGTGACAAGTATTCAGCTGTGTTGCAAGTTGAATTGGTTCTGAGAATCCAGACTTAGTAGGTGGTTTAAATAGCAAGTTGGACTATTCTACTGTGTAGCTTGACAAAGTCCATTTCCAGGATTGGGAATTTGGCTGTTGGTTTTAGTGTGGATATTTTTATCCATATATACCAAACACTTGACTGTGTTCTGGCAGTTTGTACAGAGCTTGTATTCGGTTACTGCCTGTCTTTTTTTTCTTGTCTGGTGACTGGGCGCTAGTCACAGCCTTCCTGTGAAGGTGAGTATGATATTGATTCTACAAGAACTGCTGGTTTGCTATTACTATCTCTGGTGCTTGCTGAATCTTCTCATCATACATAGAATAGTGCATGTATTATATATATTTACCAACCCCTCCACATGAGCAGGATGTGACACAAAGGTCAATTTCTTAAGCGAAGTTCAACAGGTTTGAATTCAGAGTTTTCCTTCTCCTAGACCGTTGCTTAACCAAGGTTAAAGAACCCAGTCTGCCTACTATTTATCCATAGCTGGAGGGAGAGTAGGATTCATACCTTTCCCAAGGGTATTAGTGCTAAGTGAAATGCAATTACCACATCCAGGATTTGAACTCTGGGCGATGAGTCCATTTCCCATGACTTTAACCATTACACACCACGCGCTTCCTAGTGCATGTATTATATACACTCAAAATTTGAATGTGCCACCTTAGACAGTCCTTATTGCTTTTTAAAATAAGTTTTTTAATAAATACATGCTCAGTATTATATATTTATGTATAGTTTGTTTTATTTTAATATATATTTAAAGTTATCTAACGTATAAAGTTTTACGAGAAAATTATTTACAAACAAAGAAATGTTTTTTCAATATCAAGAGCTTAACTAAAATGTTTACAAATAAATAAATACCAAGGATTTTGTATAAAAAATTTATGTTTAAAATATTAAAAATAATTATTTGATTAATAATTAATAGATGCACACAACATTTTTTTTTTGAGGAGGACACAACTAAGTTTCTATTTCAAATTGTTTTATTTTTTTTTACTCCTTTAATAGAATTTGATGATTTTACTTATGATACAATTCCATTCAGTGTTAATAGTTGAAATTTCTTCTCCAGTTTTACATTAATTATTCTTCTTTGCTTTCTACAAAATTTTCTGCCAATTATTTGCTCGGAATAAAAATCCTGTCATTTAATTGACTTATATTTAAGGATCAATTAAAAATTTTATCAATGTAACAGTTTCCTTTATTTTTAATAACATAATCCCTTTAAGTAGGCAAGTTGACTTGGGCATAAAATTCCTTGGGTTTTTAGGCTAATCTTCTTCTTCTTCTTCTTCTTCTTCTTCTTCTTCTTCTTCTTCTTCTTCTTCTTCTTCTTCTATTATTTTCACTCCTTTTGAGTTTTTCACACCAGCTTTAGCTGATGGTATTTCACTGGAGTCTGAGTGACAACAAGTCTCCTCAGGTCTATAGAACTCTTCTGAGTATTCTAGCCAATTGCAGCAATGCAGTAGTCTGGGTGGTCTCAATTCATCCTCTGATTTCCAGACCCTCCTGTCTTTTTCCCAATTTTTTTGGGACTATTCCAAGTGCACCAACTACAATTGGTATCACTTTCACCCTCATATTCCACAGCTTTTTAATTCTCTGACAATGTCCAGGTATTTGTCCATCTTTTCGTTTTCCTTCAACTTCACCCTGTGATCTGCTGGGACCGCAAATTCCACCAGTTGACATGTTCTCTTTTTTTTCTTAATCAACACTAGGTCTGGTCTCCTGGCTGAGATAGGGTGATCCGTCTTTATCTCAAAGTCCCAGAGAATTTCATGTGTTTCATTCTCAAGAACAGATTCTAGTTTATTTATTTTGTTGTATGGTTAAAATTTAATTTTTTAATGATAATAATAATAGTATATAATAATAAAAGACCGTCAGCTAACACTGGTGTGAAAAGCTCACAAGGAGTGAAATAAAATAATAATAATAATAATAATAATAATAATAATTTTGGCTAGTATTTCCTTTGGTCTTTAAATTTTGTTACTTTTTTTTTTTTTTTCATTTTATTGAAACTCACTCGGATCATTCTACAATATATAGGAACAGTACAGAATGAAAATAATGATAATTATAGTAAATAATATCTGAGAGAAATTGAGAAATGGAAAAAAGGATGAGTTTATAGGTTTGATGTGAATTTCTTCAAACCAAAAGCTCTACATGTTGCATAATCTATGTGGTATAGACAACACCGTGTAGCGAAAAATACAAAGAGCCCAAATGGAAAATTACAGACTGTTGGGAAACTTTGACCTCAGAGGCGGGAAACCTGCAAATCACGTGAGATCTAGTTAGGTCCTCAGTTGATAGCCAGATACTGGGTGAAACAGACGTGTTTCAGCCAGCTGTCACTCCGTGCAATGAGTTAGTTAGAAAAGCAACGGGCGTTGATTAATTAAACATGCCTTAGAAAATGGATGACCAACAAGTAAAGATGAAACAGCTAGAGTTCAAATTTTGGATGATGTTGTTTGCATTTCACATAGCACTAATACCTTGTATAAATCCAACTATTCTCCCTCAAGCTATAGGTAAATAGTAGGGACAACTAGGCTCTTTAATCTTGGCTAGGTAACCAGTCTTGGAGAAGGAAAACTCTGAATTCAAACCTGTTAAAACTCTGCTTAAGAAATTAACCTTGTGTCGCATCCTGCTTGTGCAGAGGGGTTGGTAAATATATATAGGGCCCTAGTTTAATCTGTAAAGTTATACAGTGTACACTTCTTATAAATATATTTTAAAAACTCGTGGTTTTATAATCATGTGGTGGCCATAATCATTTAATTACATAAAGAGAAGTTGGTATTAAATACAGTTTAAACTAAGGAAATACTTAACAATCAACGCATACACAAACGCCAACAAATGTATTCAGGATATTTATTTCAACACTCGCAGTTCGCTCTACTTGCCAACATAAAAGTGAGTGTGAAGACACACGGACACATGAAAAGGGTTTCTTGAAAGAGGAGAGTTCTCTTAACTTGAGTTATCTTTCTTTGTTCCATGACATCAACAGTTGGAGTTGGTACCAAAAATAGAGAAGCCAGAGTCAAAGGTTTTGTGTTCCGACTCCACAACCCAAAAAGAATATAGTGGATGAGGTAAAACTGTCATATTCAGAGCCAAACTCTTTTCAATTGCATGTTTTGCAACATGTGGTCTTGTGTTGTCATGCAAGAGAAACACACTTTTCTGGTTGATCAGTGAAGCTCAGTTTTTTCAACAAAGAATGCTATAGTATTTCCAGTTTATGAATGATATATCACAGAATTGATTGTTTTATTAGAATTCAATATTCAATGATAGACGACACCCTTCATAGCCCAACAAACACAAAGCATTACCTTCTTGGAGTGTAATCCTGATTTTGCTACAAGTATATTTCTTTGGATTCTAACCATTTGTTTCTATTACTGAACATGATTATAATTTTTTTTTTTAAATTGAAATAGATCACTAAGTAGGACTGAGCCTTTCTAGTACTGACCACCCCAAGTGCATTTAACAGGTTTGAATTCAGTTTTCCTTCTCCTAGACTGGCTGCCATATCAAGGTTAAAGAGCCTAGTCTGCCCTACTATTTACCCATAGCTGGAGGGAGAATAGTTGGATTCATACCTTTCGCCAAGGGTATTAGCGCTATGTGAACTGTGGCTTCATCCAGGATTTGAACTTGGGTCGACGAGTCCATTTCCTACGACTCTAACCAATAAACCACGTGCCTCCTGTGAGTACATGATACATTTGGAGAGGGCCATAGACTGAAAACTGTGAAAAACAAAGCTCTAATTGTGCTTGTGGTAAAATACAGGAATAAGTGATGTGTTTTCCCTTCAATATACAAGGGTAATCCAAATGTAAGGTTTTACAAAATATTTTGAAACACAGAAACGTTTATTGTTTTTTCCTATGAGTCTAACCCAGTACACCACACGCCTCCAGACTCACTTTTCATCATTGGTGACTATTCTTTCCAGAAACGGTTTGGTACCATGTCTTGTCTTAATAACAAACAAATGTTTATTCATTAATTAGATTGAGAAATGGTCAGATTATGTTGAACCCATTGGTCAAGTTTGAAACATTGACCAAGTTCATAATGCATCATTATTGTTGCATGTGTTGTATTGAACTGTTGTACCATTTTTCATGATGTCAATTTAAGATTTTCTTCAAAATTATATTTATGAGGTCTTGATTGTTTATTAAAGCTGGTTGTCCGAAAAGAGAGGAATCTTTAAGTGTATGATTCCCTGACCAAAACTGAGTAAACCATCATTGATATTTCCTGACACTTAAGATTTTATTCCTATAGACAATGCAAATATTCCTTACCATTTCTGGAGCTGATGAACCATTTTTGAACTCATAAAGTCTGCGAATGTGTCTCATCTACTCATTGTTTTAAGTTGCATCAATTCAAAATTTATTCAACTTGCAATTAAATATTCCTGAAATGAAAGAGGAAAGATCAGCACATTCATTTATTCATTTCCCTTAGAAATAAAGGTTTACATAATATATGGTGTGGTTAATTTTGCAGACTGGTTTTAGTAAAACCAAGTTTAATAAATAATTACTTGGTGTTATTAATCTCTAGTACTATTGTTTATTCTCCAATGTATTAAAATCAAGCCTAGAATAATTTTTATATAGAAACCAATTAAATATAATTAAAATAAATGTAATCTTTTTATATGTGATCTTATTTAACTTTGTTATTCTTTCTAATTTATATATTTCATTACATTAAAACTTAAATACTTATGCTCAGAGGGTGCATAGTTTTGCTAAACAACAACTTCAAATTTATCAAAGCAAACAAACAACAGAAATTTATTTCTAAACTAAGGCTTAACATTTACAATATATTTGGTTTGTGAGTATATTTATGAGTTTATATGTGTGGTAGAACATGCTGAAACAATGGGAAAGTTTGTTTCTGAGACTTGAAAGAAAAAAGAAAGGACAAAGAATATTAACAATGCTTCCACAATATGCAATATCTACTGTCATATTAATAGTTAATGTATTTAGTTTGCCTATCATTAATCATAATAAGATCCTCAGTAGGTGTTCCAAAATACAGGTATAAAACTTTTATCCACTTTGAGAGGCCTGTCTGTACAGGGCAAATGTTACAAAGGGGGATGAAGAGATATTGAAAGAAATTAATGACTATATTTTATGTACTATCAAGAATATGTGCCCTCTGAATATATGTATTTTAATGTAATGAAATATATTAAATTAGAAAGAATAGCAAAGTTAAATAAGAACACAATATAAAAGATTACACTTATTAATTATATTTTAATTGGTTCTATTAAAGTCATTAATAGGATTGATTTTAATACATTGGAGAATAAAACAATAATATTAGAGATCAATAACACCAAGTAATTATTTATTAAACCTAGTTTTGTTAAAAACCACACAAATTAATTTGCAAATTAACCACACATATATAATGTAAACCTTTATTTCTTAGTGATATATAAGACACATTGCAGGATTTTAAATGCACAAATAACATGGATTGTTTTGAGGCAAATCTAGTTCAGATTTTCATAGAGACATTGTTAATAAATAAGATTTATTCTTATGATTTTGACTATTGGTTAAATACTCATTTGATTAATTTAGGCAGTTTCTGGGGTATTGTGGCGTAAGCAGCAGCATAGTTTCGGTTACAGACAAACACGATCTCCATTCTAAATAAGATATTTACAACCATTATGCATGAGTAAAAATAACACAAAGTTTTTTTTAAGGAGAGTTTAACAGGTTTTGTATTCAGAGTTTTCCTTATCCAAGACTGATTGCCTAACCAAGGTTAGAGCCTAGTCTACCCCACTATTTTACTATCGACATAGTTTTGGTGACAGACAGACAGACACTGAATCTCCATTATAATAAGATTATTTGTGCAGAATCACATAGAGATCTGAGGATTCTAATCTGTGTGCATATAGAGCAGATGAAGTGAATTAATGTTACAATCTGACATTATCCTTTTTTTTTTTCTTTTTTTCAGTTTAAGGAATTCTCAATTCTTGATTAATGTCAAATTTTATTGAATTACAATTATTTAAATGTAACTTTTCTTAATATCTGCACTCCAAGTTACACAGTCAGACAACTGCTCTGGGCTGCTACTGATCTGTCCAAATTCTGACTTGAATATATGGGACGCCTAAACTTTCGGAAAGAAAACTGCCCTTCTCGCATGAACCACCCAGAACTTTAAAAAGTACCTTTTAAAAAAAAATATCCTTGTCTATTGACTTCTGACCATACTAGTCTATTATGTACATTAAAAAACTAACCCTTCATCTCCACCGAGAAATCCTTCTCTTTTTATTCTATTATCTTTTAAATCTGCTGACCTCGCTAACTTGTTTAGCTATGCTTTTGATACTTCTATGCTATGCCACACTCCATATACATATATTAACACTTATGCCTATGCCCATAACAGATATGCTCGCATAACCGCGTGCATATGCATAGATGTATATATTTACCAACCCCTACGCATGAGCAGATGTGGGCACATGGTTAATATTTTAAGCGGAGTTTAAGATGTTTGTAATTCAGAGAGTTTCCTTCTCCTAGACTGGCTGCCATATGAAAGGTTATAGAGCCCAGTCTACCCTACTATTTACCCATAGCTGGAAGGAGAATAGTTGGATTCATACATTTCCTCAAGTGTATTAGCACTATCTGAAATGCAAACAGCCTCATCCAGGATTTGAACTTGGGTTGCTGATTCCATTTCATACAACGGTAACCATTACAACCAAATACATATATATATGCTATGCCTTATACGCTTACATGTTCATGCAATGCTCCACTTTGGCACTTACTTAGGCTAGATGGGTGGTCAGAGAGGCCCTTCCGATCAGTCAGCTGGTCATGTCAAGGCCCTAGCCCCTATATGATTGTCCCAGCCTATTGCCCTCATGGTAAACACCAACCCATTTTATCATATATGTGTAGAAGGTGGTGATGAGAGAAACTTAGTATTCCTGTATGACGTTAAACTGCATCAAATGGTGAAGTTGCAATTCTGGCCGTCAGCTGTGGAGTGTGGAGTACGCCTTCATTGCTATTACTCCCGAGATCCACTATGACCAGGAGTGGTAGTACCTGTTAGGGTCCTATCTATGGGTTAGATAGAGAAAAAAATTGAGTTAAAAAAAATGTGGTTAAAAGAAATTTTGAATACCCATCAAGTATGAAATTAACAAATGTCTTCAGTCATAAATAACCCAACAGGGTTGACATGCATAAAATCCAACAAACCCTACCATACATTGCTCATATAGATATACTTGCACCTGTAAACATTACACCAAATACATACATATAGGCGATGTCTATAACACATACATGCTCAAATAGATATGCTTGCACCTTTATGCATATGCATTAATTCTATCTGAATATGCGCACCAGAGACAGAAGAGTTTGTAGTGTATCAATATTAGAAAAAAATGTAATAATGCATGGGAAAATATGCAAGAGAAAAAAGGAGCAAACTAATCTGGCAATGTATAAACATTCATACAAATAGGAATAAGTATAGAAAGAAAGAAAGAAAGAAAGAAAGAAAGAAAAAGCTAGTGGCTACCCAGCAGCTTGGGTAAGGGGGGTGGTGGTAAAAAGGTAGTCTCGCAGATCCATTATTGTTGAATTGAGTTGGATTTTCACAAGAAGCCCTATTAGAATGACTATGTAAAAAAGACCTTGTGTTGATCCCAGACACTGTGAAAAGAAAAATTAATTAATATCTATTCAAAAATACTAAATGCAAAAAAAAAAAAATTCCATGCTGTTATCATTTAAATTCTATTTACTAATTATTTTTCATGAATATAAATCAAATCTTCATTTTTTTTTGCTCAAAAACTAAGAATAGTGAATGTGTATACAATTTTACTTTGTCATTAATTTGTTAATTTTCTTAATTTCCTCCGGACATACATACATACAAACTGCGCCTTTAATATATGTATAGATATTAGATAATGAAATATAAGAATTTTAGCACTTTAAGGGGAGCTTTAAGTAATCTTATTAATATGAGATTGTGTGTTTGTCTGTAACAAAACTATATCTCTACTCAAGTCACAATTCCTAGTTATTTGTGTCACATTCTCCATGATTTTATTTTCATCTAAACTTCAGTTATTAATAAAATTGTTTTACATTATTAATACTATTGTCTCATCTACATACTAATAACACAGATGCTATTATATTTATATATACAACAAAATAGCGGTTTACAGTGTGAACAGGAAGGCTAATTTGCATATTCATATTAAAAATTTGATTTTAATGAATATATGCTTGGTATTATTGATTTCTAATTGTTTGGTCTTATCTTAATGAATGTGAGCAAAAATCTCAGGGATAAATCTATATCAATTAATAAGAAGAAATAGCTTTGGTTTAATCTTTATTTCCTAAACAGATAAATTAGGAAAATTTAGCAATGAAAGACGGGAATGATGGAAGAGTAAGTTTCAGTTGTTCTATCTTTTGATTATACCTTCCTCTGTTTCAAATATTTTTATCTGCATTCTTATTTAGTTTCATTGGCCTTTCTAATTTGATATAATATTTTATTACATTAAAACTTAAATACTTGAACCTGAAGGATGCATATATTTGCTAGTAGTAATAAGTATGTTCACAACAAAGTAATTTAAACATCCATGTTAGTAGAAGTAGAAATTATCACTGTTCATAGCTTCAGTGATTAAAGATTAACATGAATTATATCACTGAAATCCAAATATAAATTGTCCTCAACAATAAAAAATACATTTGCTAGTGAGTGCAAGTGTGTTCATCAAAATACAATAAATTTCACATTGTTAGGAAAGATCAAGATGTTTTTAACCCCTGGGTGGGGAAACAAAAAAAAAAAAAAGGCCTATTTTCTGGTTGGTTTGGGCTATATCTAGCCACTGGACAGACATAGAAGTGAGTAGTCATTTAGGGACTTTTTTTTATCATAAACTGAAGAAAATTTGTAATTTTCTTTTTAGTTGTTTGAATCAACCAACCAACCAAATTTACTTAGGATATTAATTAGAATAAGTACTTTATCTTGAAATATAATTCTCATATCAAGTTATTATATAAATCATAGAGTTGAATTTAATTCCACAAGAGTATTTTTTAAAGACAAAACATCTTGACTGAATAGTCAAAGAATTCCTTCTTTATTTCTTAAGCCTGATCTATTACCTTTAGAGAATTAACTTACCTTAATTTTTGATTGAATAATCTTATTATGATTCATCCAATTTTCATCTTTACTAAATTGTTTGTGTGAAGTGATGACCAAAAGCAACCACTGTAATCAATTTCTCCAACCACAAAAGTCCCCTGACACAGTTTTTTGCCTGCAACACTATCACAGTAGTCCTTGCTCAATTCATCAAAAGTTCACTCGTTTAACACATGTATCTCTTCATGTTAAGAAGATCCAAACACAACTGTCCGTGGTGTGGGAAGGTAGGCCTTAAATAATAAGTAACTGCCCTCCCCAAGATCTTATATCCAGGCTAATCACACTGACTATGAGCCACTCCTCACGATGAGGAGGTTGCGAGTTCAATAACTGTAGTCACCCGCTACGCTCCCCCCTCACGCAGGCCAGACATATATGGACATGCTTAGTTTTTGGATGTAGGGAATGTTTTAGTCCACATTTACAACTGCTAAAAAATTAGGGAGTAATTATCTGCCCTTGGCATCAGAGGGCGAATCAGCCAATACTGTAGATTGGCGCCCAAATTGATTCCCTGCCTAGTGTCATTTGTAATGGTGAGGATCACTGCAACAAGACGTCTAAATCCAGTCTCTCCCAGAACTAAATGGTACTCAGCAGAAATCTGGCAACAAACGCAATTAAGTTTACAAATTGTATTTTTTATGAATATACAAGGTGTGTAAAAAAGTACCAAGTTTAAAGCTGTATTTACCAAGATAGAAATGAAGAATAAATGGAACGTTATTTTTTTTTCAGAATTCAAGGTGTGTCAAAAAGTTAAAAAAATCTTGATACTTTTTTGACACATCTTGTATGTTTTTATTTTCGTTTGTTTGTTGAGTCTTCTTCATCTGAATTTAATTGCCTACCTGCTAATGAGGGAAAATATATGGTGCCCAGCAAAAAAGACCTTACTGAGGCTCCACCATTATTGGCTAGATTTTAACCAAACTTTCATAAATGCTTAGGGATATTGAAAAGAGAAATGGTTAAATCGAACTTAACGGACCTAAATTCCACCATTGTATGTCACCCAGCCGAAAGAAAGAAATACTAAAAACCAGGGAATTAACCAAATTTAATGAAATTTTCAGTGTTGATATATTAATGAATAAAAGATATAATGCACCAGTTATTTTATTTAAAAACTTTTACATTTTTTCAGGTCAGTCAACTTTGAAGCACGTATCTTTAAGAATCTGTGTAACGCCTCAAAGATTTCTTTTGGTGGGGTGACATACGATGGTGGAATTTAGGTCCGTTAAGTTCAATTTAACCGAGAAAATAATCAAGATATAATGATAATTATTCCACATGATCAAACGAAATTTGAACCCTAAAGATGTGAATGATTGAAAGAGAGAGATAGAAAGTTTTAACAATTCCGTGACACAGCTTCCATTTCTCGCTATTTAACTACTGTAAGATGAGAAGATAGACAATTCTGAAAGTCAGATCTCTTGTTGATGTAACCTTTATAATAAATAATCATTTGGACCCAATGAGCTTTTAGGTTAATGTCACCGACCAGTACTATTCCCTACCCCCCACCCCAGCCCCCAAAATATCCCTGTTTATCAGGTGGTAGTTACCATGGATGTCACCAAACAAGTTTCATGTCCATCGTATATCAGGACATGTAAATATAGAACGGCAACTTTCACAAGTGGTACGAATTGATTTTAGCCGTGACAAGTGGGAATTGCAAGATCAAGTTCATGCCTTCTGTAAATATTCCTAAAATTCATTTTCTTCAAAACTAAATAAAGACCAGCTGAAATTTAAATAAAAAGACAAATTAGTTTGGAATGTAAAGATATATATATATATATGTTTATAAATACAAAAAATAATAAATAATCTAAAAGTTTGTTTTTTTTCTCTTTGAACTCTGGAGCTTTCATTTCGTAATCGGGAGTCTTCATGGAACTTTGAACTGAATCCTTTATTTAATCCACCAGGGTAGACTGTTCTCATTCTGTTAACAGTCTGAAAAAGCCAAATAATACAAATTATCAAGCCTCATCTCAAAAATGCAAACAAATGATTAATAACTAGTTGAAATCCGTGTCTACGTAGGATCACAACTGGTTATTTCACAACTCTTTTCATCAATCAAAAATTTCCACAATTAATACATATATTAATTGTATATATATATATATATATATATATATATATATATATGTATTTACCAAACCCTCTATGAGTAGGATGTGATACTAGGTCAATTTCTTAAGCAGAGTTTAACAGGTTTGAATTCAGAATTTTCCTTCTAGATTAGTTGTCTAACCAAAGTTAAAGAACCCAATCTGCTATTTACACATAGCTGGAGGGAGAATAGTTTGATGCATACCTTTCCCAAGGGTATTAGTTGTGCTATGGGAAATGCAAACAGCCTCATCCAGCTATTGATATAGATGATTGGTTGGTTGGATTTTACAGTATGTCAACCCATTGGGTCATTTTATGCCGAAGACGTTTTGTTTTATTTATTCTTGATGGGTAGTCAATTTTTTTTTAAACTCATTTTTTAAACATATTTTTAAAAACTCATTTTGGTCTATTTAACCCATAGATGGGACCCTAACAGGTACTACCACTCCAGGTCAGAGTGGACCCGGGAGGAATGGTGATGCAGGGGTACTCCACATTCCCCAGAGCTTCAGAATTTGAACTTCAGCATCAGATAGAGTTTAACAAAAAGAGATCAAAACTCCATTATATATAGAAGTGTTGCATGTTATATGGCTGGAAATATGAAAATGATAATTTCTTCTACAATGTAATTAATAACCACATCTGGAATCATGTAGCATTCCCAGTTGATTTTTTATTTATTTGAGGTTATTGTTATTTATTCATATTAGTTAAATAGAGCTGTGTAAATGGAGTTCAAAACTGTTTGAATTATGCAAATATCCCCAGTGGTTCAAAAGTTATGAGAATTTAAAGCCCTGAAATTGGGGGTAAAAGTGGACATGATTTTGTTAAAAAAATGTCAAATCATGGACCAATTCAAAACAAGAAATTCAGTCATTTTTCACCATTTCTTTATTTTTGGAACAATTTTAATAAAACTTGACATTCTTATGTAAAATTTTATGTTCTTTCTGATTCTGTACTCAAATTGTATGTATCTCTATGCTGTAACCCATTATTTAGAGAATAAGAGGTACGGATAGCAGGGTTTAAAAAAAAAAGTTTACCACAAGATTATTCAACCTTTCCATTTTAATACTGTATATACACATATATAGTATTAATTTAAATATATAACATCACTTTGAACTTAAAAATACATTTCTAAATGCCTATGTTGAATTACATACAAGAAATAGAATACCTATTTACATATGTTTTTAAACAAATCCGGTCCGGCATGTTCTGAGTTTGGTTTACATTTCTCGTAATTTTAATTTGTTTTTTTTTCAAAATTGAAAGTTTGACGAAAAAACCCTGACGGTTAAGCGGCATTGATATGTCACATGTTATATATGAAAATAATTCTGAATCTATCTACTATTAGTGATATAGTGATTTTTTTTTCTGATCTTATACTTTTTGAAGAAATCTCTGTCAACTTTTGTCTATTGTATTTTCGCTTCCAAAGGTCGGAAAAAGAAAAAAAACAAGTTCCTGTTTGTATTCTAAGGTGTGTGCTAATTAAATGTAAAATTTCAAAAATATTGATAAAGATTAGCCACTTTGATTTTACGAAAGAATTCACTGTCTGGGGAAAAAAACTCATATTACGAATTTCCGGCTGTTCGAAGCAAAATACTGTTTTAACTCGCTGTAAAAAATAATGCAATGGATAAAAACACATAAAAATTACATATTTAGAAAGATTTTTTTTTTCCAACCATATAAGTATTTTTTAAGTTTGGACCAGTAATATGTGAGAAATTCCGATTTAAACCGATTAAGGTCAGAATTTGTCAATGTCTACCACAATGAATGAAACTGCTAGTGTTGCTAAATCATGATTAGAATATTTATTAGTATATGGTGAATAAATTGAACTTAATTCTTAGTTATTAATTGATTATATGAATAAAATATGTTGCAGACATAGACATATAAACTTTGTTAAAATATTCAAATAGTGCATGTCTGTTCCTGTCCATTCCAATACAGCCTATTCTGTTTTTTTTTTGCTCAGTGTAACTTATTGGATATTACACTTGATATACAAATGAATCCCTAATAATCAAGAAATAACATATCCAGCACAATTATATATATATATATATATATATATAAACACATACTTATTCACTCATATACAAATATATAAATTCCTGTATATATTTACCAACCCCTCTGCATGAGTAGGATGTGACACAACGTTAATTTTTAAGCAGAGTTTAACATGTTTGATTTCAGAGTTTTCCTTCTCCTAGACTGGTTGCCTAACCAAGGTTAAAGAGCATAGTCTGTCCTACTACTTACCCATAGCTGGAGGGAGAATAGTTGGATTCATACCAATTTCCAAAGGGTATTAGCGCTATGTGAAATACAAATAGCCTGTTCCATGATTTGAATTTGGGCCACCGAGTCTATTTCCTATGATGATGACCATTGCACCACTGGCGCCTCCATATATACATTCCTGTAAGTAGAAAAAATGTAAGGCCTATTAACATTTTGTTGTCCAGGACTCCTGCCCTAATTCAAACTATGTTTTTCCTTGATGGTGTTAGGTGTAAATTGAGTCAAACTTAGATATTTACTGCATATTACCATGCTGTATTTCTCACTTTTTATTGGCAAATGCATGTAGATATTTTACAACTCCCTCCCCACCCCGCTTTTTATCAGCAAATCAATTTATATATTTTACCCCCACTCCGTTTAAAGTAAATGTAGATGGAACCAAAATGTATTTACATGTGTATAGGGGTTGGATGGGGTGTGGTGAGAATGCAAGCAAGTTCTGGTCTCATAATACATTTTCCTTTTATATATAATTTTCCCCTGCATTGTAATTTGATATTCAGATTGATTTCTTGTAAAATATTTCAAAATGCCAAGTTTCTTTGATTTGCCTGACAAATAGTTTTTAAAAAAACTAGCAAGAATATGTGCCCTCCACCGGCTATAATTATTTAAGTTTTAATGTAATGAAAAATTAGAAAGACTAACGAAATTAAATAAGAATGCATATAAAAAGATTGAATAATGATTATTTAATAACCAGTATATCATAAATAACTAAGCGACATAACATAGAGACATTTTAATTATATTTTAATTGGTTTCTATATAAAATCATCTATAGGATTGATTTTAATATGTTGGAGAATAAAACAATAATATTAGAGATCAATAACACCAAGTAATTATTTATTAAACCCAGTTTTGTTAAAATCAGTATACAAATTAACCACACCATATATTATGTAAACCATTATTTCTTAGTGATATATAAGATTCATTGCAGGATTTTAAATGCACTAATAACATGGGTGGTTTTGAAGCAAATCTACTTCAGATTTTCATACAGACCTCATTAATGAATAAAATTTATTCTATGTATTAATGATTTTGAGAATAAATTAAATAGTCGTTGATAAAGTTATGCAATTCCTGTGGGTATTGTAACATAAGCAGTGACATAGTTTGGTTACAGACTGACAGACACTGAATCTCCATTATAATAAGATTCCCCAAATTAAAACATTTTATTAACTGACAAGTGTCAGCCAGTGTTTCACTGGCTGACACTTGTTCAACATAGAGATAAACTCAAAACTATAATATATTTTTATTCAGTGCTTTATTGATAATCAAGTCCTTATTATAAAATTTACTACAAACATATTTAAAATTTCTTAAGTAAAAAACAATATTGATAATAATTAGAAATATCCCTAATAATTTATCATCATACCAATGAATGAGAATAGTTTAAAGGAATAATATCGTCATACTCACTTGATAATTAAAAAGAAAGAAAAAAAAAGAAGAAAAATATGTTAGTATTAATTATTACATGCAAATAATTTTCAAAAATAATTTCTAGCTTTGAATGTTGACAATAGTTGTCTCCCTTGATTCATATAAAAACAAAGATACACTTCTTTTGAAGCACATACACACACTGCTGAATTGACTGCAGTCTTCATCAAATATTGTCATAGGAGTGTCCAAGTCATATAATAAGACCCTATTACTTGTTTTTTTTCTGCCTATCTGAAAATATGGCTACCAAAACCAAAGATTCTAGTTTCTTCTCAGTTTAGGAAATATAACATATAATATGATAATAGATAATGAATGAATAAAAATAATTTATTTTTATACATATTTAAAGGGCAGTTAGTGTGTAAGTACGTATGTATGTCTGGATGAAACTATGAAAATAAAAGAATTAACAACAAAGTAAATATATATACACATTAAATACCACCAGTTCTTGCTTTTTGTGCAAAAGTTATTAAGATTTGATTTATATTCAAAGATATTTAAAAATTAAAATATACATAGAAATAGCATTGAAATTCTGCTTAAAGATATCCAGCATTTGTAAGTCTCAAAAGTAAACAAATCAACACACCAGCCCCCCCCCCTTTATACCCAGGTGATGCTATGTAGCCGCTTCTAGTATATTTATAAGTCTGTTTTTTTCTTATTTTGTATTTATTTTTGAGGAAATATTAAATTCTATATTCTTTGAAATAATAACTTTGTATCTTAATGTTTTTAAAATTTTGCCCATTTAGCTCAGTCGGTAGAGCATCTGCTTAGGAACCGCAAGGTTCCGGGTTCAATACCAGTCCTCGTCAACTCAGCACATGAGGAGCACAGCTTGTGATAATCTGATCTGTGCAGTAAAGTGGAGAGCTGACAGTATGTGTGGCGATCCACCTCAGCAAAAACAATCTCCATAGTCTAGCGCATACAATTGTAGGGTTTCAAGTATTCCTATCTAATAATAGTACTTTATACACAATTATATGGTTTCAAGTAATTATTTCTCCATAATAATGATAACAATTTGCATACAATTATATGGTTTCAAGTAATTAATAATAATAATTATAGTTTCAAGTAACTATTCTTAATGCAAATAACTTACAGTTATATACTCATAATGTTCAAACAGATCTATTTGATTCGTATATCAGTTCCTACCAATTATTTGTTTGAACACATTTGTATGGTTTCACATATTATTATCTAATACTAATTTATAAATACTATACATGTATATACTCATGTAATAAATTACTTTTTAGGATCAATGTTTTATCTTAAAAACAAGGGGTCATTCATATCATATATGCATAGATATATAATAGCATAACCAAAAATTATGGGTCATTCATTATACTCAATATATGATAAAAACACTTGTTTGTGGCTAAAAATTAAGGGTTGTTCACTACACAAAGTCATTCCTTATTTGCATATATAGTATCAAGTATTCCTACCTAATACTAATAATTTATACACAATTATATATTTTAAAGTAACTATTGCTATTTGATAATAATTATTTGCTTATACAAAGTTGTATGGTTTCAAATATTCCTATCTAATGCCTATGGTTTCAAGTAAGTATTCCTATTTTATAATAATTATTTGCTTGCACACAGTTAATAGGTTTTAAGTGTTCCTATTTAATACTAATTTATACACAGTTATATTTCAAGTAACTATTTCTATTTAATAATAGATTCTATGAGTAGCATAGCTTGGATCTGTACAGTAAAGTAGGGTGCTGATGGTAGGTGTGGTGCTCCATCTCAGATGCAAAAACAATCTCCCTGGTCTAGTGCTAGCAAAAAGGGGATAGACTCCCTTGCTGTACGGCTGATACCAATAATAAGCCACTCCGCTTAATTTACTACTTTTAAAACAACCTTAACAGAGTGGACAGGAGTGTTGATCTATAAATGAACATTTCATTTATATAGGAACTCTGCTTGTGAATAAACATTGTTGTATTTGAACAAAATATAAAGTTGCAATTCATGACAAAACAGTAACATCTGTGAAACGCATGCTTATTGTTGCATAAATCAAATTATTGTAAAATTTTCAGTGTGTAATGTGTATAATATAGTGTTACCTATTTTACATTGTGTAGTGAGAGAAGAGACTTACCTCATGGAGTGAAGTGGGCAAGGACTTGTTTCGCATGTAGGTTCATGATTTAGGTGAGGTGTTGCCAAGATGGACAAAAAAGAATACGTATTGCTTTCCTTTGCTGCAGAGAAAAAAAAATGACTTGTTTTATGTGTAGGTTTATGGTTTAAGTGAGGTGTTGCCAAGATGAAAGCAGACATGACAAAAAAGAGGTTTACAAGAGAAGACTAGTCCATTTATATGATTAGCTGCTCTTGCTGATTGGTCTGAATAAATCAGAAATGAGCAACAGCAATATAAATGCAGTGTCATCTGAGAAAATGTTTAAATAATATCTAGGGAAACATTGTGTTGCCTCTGAAACAGACACATTGGTTCTCCCTAATTGTATCTGTTGTATAACTGACTTGATATACATGGGTAATCCCAAAGGTAATGTTTCCAAAATATTTAGAAATCACAGAAATGTTGTTTATTTTCAATGATTTTTACATCATTTTAAAGTTTGAACATGTATCTATTTTTCTACATAATCACCATTTTGATTGATGCATTTTCTTGGTTCTTTGGCAGTTTTGTATACCTGTGTCATACCAGCTCACCGCTCTGTTGAAGAAGTGCTGAACTTTGTTTTCATGCAAACTCCCTATACCATTTGTGGACGTTTTTGAAATCCATGCATGATTCATCATACACTTCCATTAATTGGTGATGAATTTTAATCAGTTTAAAGCCTTTAGCACTCAAAAACAGAATAACTGCACAAACTTCATACTTGGCAGTTGCATCAGTCAGAAGCTCCATTAGAAATTACTGTCAAGCCAAGACTGTGTGTAGTAGCGAGGTGTCCTCAGGGGCAGATAAATGCACAACAAAAATAACAGTGTTGCCAATAGTTGAACTAAAAATTTCTCTGCATCCCCAGCACTTTGGAGATCTTACTTTTTGGATTGTCCTCATATTAGGCACCATTCTTTCTTGTTTGTTCATTTTGTATGTAGAAAAAAAACTCTCTTTACTTATAAATTGTATACCTGAAGAAGGCTGTAGAATTGATTGGCCATTGTACTAACAACAAGTACACAAATAATAAGTTCAGTAATTCTGTAGTGATACAATAAATAACTGTCCTTTGTAGGGTGTCACATGACGGTATGTATTGGGATACACTGCTCAAAATACAATATGTATTGCAATACCTGTAATAGAAAAAACACAAACTGATTATGTTAGTACAATATATCATTATCATATTAAAAATGTATTGATAAAAAGAAACTTCTATGTATGCTGACTAGAAAATATGAAAGAAAATGACACATCATGATTTTTTGTGATGTTCAGAAGACACTTCAGGTTCAAATTTATTTTGATGTATCCATTCTATACTAAAATGTTTTAGAATAGCTTTTAACTGTAAGAAAATATCCCAGAACATCTAAATTTTCTTTTTAAAATGGAAACGGCCTAATAACAGGTCGGGGTTACCGGTTGAACTGATATGATGTTTCAAAACCTGAAATCTGTAAGGATACTGGTGTAAAATCACTAATGACCTCCTTTAATGTATTTCAGCAATGTTTTAAAAGACTTTGTAGTATTATTCACCCCTACTCTGGGAACCCTAAATGTTTATTATTCTAGTTGAATTTATTGTAATTCATTAAAAATTGTTTATCTTTTAATTTGTCACTCATTTTAACTCTTTTTCTAATAAGAATAAGAAGAAATTGAATTACACCAAGAAAGGAAGAACAAATATTAATTATTTAGTTACCAAAGTTTAGTTTTTTAGTCTCTGCAAATTGTATGCTCTTTGACAACTTTGTTTCTATTATTATTTCACATATATTAAACATTATGTGTAACAAAAAATAGTTTGATTTTTGATTTGTGAACAACACTAGGAGTTATTTGTCTGTATTTAAAAAAAAAAAAAACAAATATAAAAAAAGACTGATGTCATTGGATTTTACACCTTGAGTTGTACAGGAAATGCCAATAAACATTTTTTTTTCCAAATGATCGTGATTCTTCTTGTAACACATGTTGGAATGATAGCCATGCAAAACAATGGCGTCATTATTTGAATGAGATCTTCAAAAGTTCTTTGATGCCTGTTTGATCAACAGTTAAACTATCAAATGATTTCCCAGGTTGGATCATTACTGTGCTCAGATACACAGCTAACACCTGAAGAAGGCTGGAAGCTATAGCAACTGAAATGTTGTGTTTATACATATGACAATAAAGATGAGAACAACAGTCTGAAAAATCAAAATTATTAAACACTAGGAGTATCTGTTGTCTACCTATTTTTTGTGCAAGGTATCAAGCTAACTTACTTCATCTAATCATTTTTTTATGTACTTGAAATTAGAATTATTTTTAGTAAAATAGTCCATACACATTCTGTCCTTTTTTTTATTGTAACTTTATAGGAGTTGCTTTCAAAATCCGTTTTATGTCAATGGGCATTACATTTATCTTTATTTTCTATGCTCCAATTATTTAAATATATTTCATCACCTTTTCTTTCTGTTCAAGCTAGCATATAAATGTTTGTCATTCTTTATACTATAGCCCTGTTGACTGTGGCTGTAGAATACATGGACTGCACTGCTGCAGAGGGATAAGAACCCCCTCCCCCATGGAGGCTCAGGAATGTAGAGTACTCTTTCATTGCCATTACTCTTAAGGTCCACTCTGGTAGTGCTTGTTAGGGTTCCATCTATGGGTTAAATAGATAAAAAATGAGTTTAAAAAAAGTGTTTTTTTTTAATTGAATACCCAAAAACAATGAATAAAACAAAACGTCTTTGGCATAAAATAACCCAAGGGTTGATATGCCATAAAAACCAACCAACCAACCAACCAACCAACCAACTGTTAGAGACATCTAACAAAATAGATTTCAACAGTTACTTCCCTTAGATCATTGTTTATATTTGAATGTTTGAACACAGCATCTGTGATGCTCTCAGCAGTTCATGTTTTTATTGTCTGCGAGTTTAGAAGCATTTTCTAAATCAGGTCTTAAAATAAATCCTTCTTGTTAAATTTTACAATAATCTTGGTTTACATTCATTATTTCCATTCAACATATTTTTATCTGTACTAGCAAACATAACACCAACCAACCAACCAACCAACCATTCTTATATTATGAAAAATAATGCTTTCAGCAATTTCCTGGTAGTCCTTAAATTTAGCATTACCGTATGTTACCACAATCTTTTTTAAAACTACCATCAGATATTTGTGGTGGAAACAAGTTCTATACTTAGACATAATAATAGACATGTAATCAAAGAAGCGGCCAGAAGAATTCCTAAAATACAGAGAGATGAACTAAAATGGAAAGTGAGACAAACACTTGAGAAAACCAGACCTTTCAAACCAAACATAAAAAGAAAGAATGCCCATTAAAATCCTACAGAGCAATACTATTATAATCATTATACAAATAGACAAAGACATTTGTGATGAATAAGTTGGAGTATTAAGAGAATAGTAAGTCTATTCAGCAACAGTAGCTAGCTACTGTAAACTAAAGAAGAATCTAGCTTTAAAAACTAACAGCAAAACTGTTGCATATCAAAAACCAGAACAGAAATCACTTCACCAGCAATAAATAAAGTAAATAAACATCATATATATAAATATAGACTTTCAATAAGAAAGAAAAACTTAACAAACCATCATTTGATTATTATTATAAATTCATTTTGACCGGTAACTCAATAAATGAGTTCAGTTTCATCAGATATAATAACCAAAAAATATACTATTTTCTTGATTATCATGTAATGGCTGTCTGATGAAACTGGGCTCATTTATTGAGTTACTGTCCAAAATGAATTTATAATAGCCAAATGACAGTTTGTTTAAGCTATTCTTATTCAAAGTGTAAATATTGCTTTGTATATAATTAATTTATTAATTACATTGAGCACTCTTAGGGATTTGAAATAATCCTTGTATAAATCTATAGGTGTGCATCTGCATGGGCATGCATTGTGGATATACGGGGGATATAGATGATCCCAAATAGAATCATCTTACTTTCTAAACTCCACAAAAGATTCCTTTAAAGTCTGAATCTTAACATGTCGACCATTTAATAGATTCCTGGTAAATAAAGTCAGTTGGAGGCACTCATTGTGTAATGGTTATTGTTATAGAAAATAGACGAGGTGATCTGAGTTCAAATCCTGGACCAGGATGTTTGCATTTCGCATAGTGCTAATACCCTTGGGAAAGGTACGAATTCAACTATTATCCCACCAGCTATGGATAAATCGTAGTTCAGACTGGGCTAATTAACCTTGGTATGACAAATAGTCTAGTAGAAGGAAAACTGTGAATTCAAACCTTCCTTCTTGTTAGTCAAAACTAATTTGAGAGCTTCTCCCCCCCCCCCTTCCTTCCACCTTAAACCATATAACTATTAGTTCATAGACAGGTAAGTTTTTATTCATTCTAAAGAACTCAGCTTGTTATATGGAAATAGTTCAACATCATTGGAATGCACTCATTAATCACAAACTTCAAAACATTAAACCTACCATTGGATAATGGAACTTAAAATACAACAAAAATAGAAGAGAACAGGTTATGCTGACCTACCTTCACATAGGCCACACCTACATCACCCATCATCATTTACTAGAGAGTACAGAATCCCCAATATACACTACATGTCAAGAGAGATTTACAGTGAAACATGTACTGCTAGAGTGTGTAGACTTTGATCTAGTGCGAATAAAATACTACCAAGCAAGTAATTTGAAAGAACTTTTCACAAAAATAAGACCCTCCGGAATTTTATATTTCCTAAAAGAAGTGGGATTGTACTAAAAAATATGAGTAATTGAACAATAGTTCAAGTATATATGTATGTATACAGAGATGCTGATAGGTATGTGTCCTGCATCCCTGACGTACAAAAATCTAAAAAGACGCAGTAAAATCATATCCATGAGTCCCAGTGTTTTTCTTTTTTCTTCCCTCACCATTTCAAGCTAAATGTAAATACATTTTAATAGTTTCTTAGAAATGAATTACACAGGATAAGTTACAAGGTAGGAATTAGACGGCTTTATTTGGGAACCATAAATTTTCCTGGGGACTCATTCAAAGCAAATATGTGCATCCCAGGACGCACTAAATCAAAAAGCTATCAGCATCACTATACATATATACATTTGTTTTCTACGAATCCAAAACTTAGTCAGCATTAAATGACTCCACGAGGTTGATATGCCATAAACTAAAACAAACAAACTAATACACCCAAATAGTGTTCTTCGGCACTGTGAGCCTGTCCTCCAAAGTTTCAACATATTAAGTATTTCAGATAAATTAGATTCAAATCCATTTTTTGGCAATTGGATGTATTTATCAGTGGCGGCAGGCTCTCCATAGCAGACTGTTCATGTCTGAACCCACCCTGGCGCAACAATATGAAGCAAAGAGGTCCAGAAGAAAGCAGCAGCAACAAAGCACTGACACATCAACATCTTCAGGGACAGCCTTCACATGCGACATCTTTGGTTGAGAATGTTTTTCAAAAATTGGACTTCATAGTCAAGGAGGTGCTGTAACTTCAGGGGCACAAGGACTATATTAATAATAATGAAATTTATTGTGTACAGTGCTCAGGTGCACCACAACTCATCAAAGTCTCATGTCAAGTACACAGAATAATGTAGTGTCAGGAACATGAACAGTTTACAGTAGTAATATGCATGTATGTGTGTGCGTGTGTGCATATGTATGTGGAGAGTGGCATCAGATATAGTGTCGGCGGACTACAGGAAGCATGGAGGCTTTGAAAGATTCAGTGCTTCGGCAGCCTACAACAGACGCGGGCAGTTTATTCCATGTCTCCGCAATTCTGAGCATGAAAAAATGTTTCCGAAAGTCACGTGAGCAGTGCTGTTTTCTGACTTTGTAGGCATGCCCACGTGTGTTGGAAAGATGGAGATCAAAAAGGTGCTCAAGGTTGCTGTTGTTAAGATGATTAATGACCTTATGAGTGTTTACCAGGTCAGTTGCCAGACGCCGAAGTTTCAGCAAATCCATTCCCAGGGCTACGAGACGTTCAGAGCATGGTAGATGCCTGATGGAGGGTATCCGCCTGGTTGCACGTCTCTGTACAGTTTCTAGGAGGTTAATATTCTGGGCAAGATAGGGGTTCCAGACCGGTGATGCAAACTCCAAGTGTGGCCGCACCATAGCTTTATACAGTTTCAAATAGATAGCCGGTGAGCGGCTGACAAAGGTCTTGCTGAGTGACGCCAGGACACCCTCGGACTTTTTGGTAATTTTGGAGATGTGTTTCGTCCAACGTAAATCACTGCTGACAGTAATACCCAGATCACGTTCACAAGAAGATTCCTTGATATTAGTGTTGTGGAGGGAGTATATGTATGATGGGTTTTTCCTCCCAAAATGCATGGTGGTGCATTTGTCCACAGCCAGCTTCAGTTGCCAGTCAGTGATCCATTGTTGCACTGTGTCCAGGTCTGATTGTAGTAAAGATCTGCAGCGTTCAGAATCTGTCTTTTTTATTTCAAGGTACAACTTGATGTCATCGGCATACTTCAGGACTATGGTATTAAGTTAGCATCTATATCATTAATATACGCAACAAACAAAAGCGGGCCAAGAACTGATCCCTGTGGTACCCCAGATGACATCTCATATTATAGTCTTCTGAGACTGCAATACCAATGTATGTATTTATCCAACCCCTCTGTCACAAGCAGGATGTGAAACAATGTCAATTTTTGAAGCAGAGTCAATTTTCATAAAAATAAGAATTGTAATCTAGAATATTTTATTTTACAATTGGATACATAGCATAGTGGAAAGAGGCATTAGGTTAAGACAGTTCTAAGTAACACTTATCTATAGGCTGCAGGTTCAATCCTAGTCAGGGGCAGCCATAACATAGAATAATAATTAACACAGCTTAACACCTGTACTCCAGCTATGGTTAGCGGAATGAGAGCAGGATACCTCCATGGATTGGGTTTGAAGTTCTGTGATGGCTCCCGATTATGACAAGAAGGTTCCCGAGTTCGAGAAAGTTTCCGAGTCCAACAAGAAATACCTGAAGACCGGAGGGCACATCAGACAAAACGTTGTACAGATAACAATGAAGATGAAGACAATTGTCTGAATAATCCAAATAATACTAATTGTTTTTATTTACTTGATTTTTTACTCGTTTTTAGCTAGATCATAAAGCTAAAAACAATAAACTTTATCCAAATAAAAAATTTAAAAAAGGGAATTTTAATTTCTAAATTCTTCTCAAATCAATTTTATTCTTTGATATATTTTATTTACATTTTTTTTATTTACACACAGCATAATTTTAAGATTACACAGAGTTTTTAAAACAATCCGATTCATATATAAAAGTTATCTTTCTTTAAATTTGGCTTGCTGATTTTTCGAGGAATACAACCCTTCAGTGAAGGGATTATTTCTGTGTAATGATATTCTGTAAAGTTATTTTTCTGGCAGGCAATATTCAGTATAATGAACCAGATCCCTACTGGAAGATGCAATTGTCTCTGGATATACTAGGGTCAACCACTTGCACTGAGCGACCTACATGCAAGATTGAGACTGTAACTGCCACTGTCATCTTTCACCTGTCAGGTTTGCCTCTGAGCCATCACTGCAGGAATTTTTAGAGTGGGAAGGGGGTGTGGGAGTTGCCTTGCATGGTGAAGTGTGGTGTATGCAAAACCACCCTACTCTTTACACCTTCAGCTGTCGTGGTCTAGCAAGCTGTGACAGTTAAGTCCTCAGGTTGTAAATTTTAATCAAAGTGTCCAGTGTGCTAGATGGCCATTGAGCCTAAAAAAGGTTAATTTGATGTGACAGTTTTTATTTTCATCCTGCTAGGTAGGTGTCTAGCCAACCTCCTCATCAGATAAGCTTTCTCGTAAAACGTCAATATACATATTTACCAATTCATCTGCACAAGCAGGATGTGATACAAGGTCAATTTCTTAAGCGGGGTTTAGCAGGTTTGAGTTCAGAGTTTTCCTTCTCCTGGACTGGTTGCCTAACATAGGTAAATAGTAGGGCAGACTGGGCTTAAAGAGCCCATTCTGCCCTACTATTTACCTGTAGAATCGTAGAATCAAAATATGATACTCACAAGAAGATTCCAAGCTTGTGTCCAGTTGGCAAACAAAGGAAAGTGGGCTGTAACTCAATACAGACCCTGTACTCAAGCACACAATGCAGTCGAGTGATGGATATATATTGAGTAAAGTATCCACACCAAAACTAACAGCCAAGCAGAACCCAGAAAATAAGCTGGCTCAAGCTACACAATGGAATGTCCCAATCTGCTATATAAAACACCTACTAACT
This sequence comes from Doryteuthis pealeii, assembly GCA_023376005.1. Taxonomy (NCBI): domain Eukaryota; kingdom Metazoa; phylum Mollusca; class Cephalopoda; order Myopsida; family Loliginidae; genus Doryteuthis; species Doryteuthis pealeii. The sequence goes on along the minus strand of CM042143.1, from coordinate 55,955,510 downwards.
CAACTCTGAGTTTCTTCTTCAGAGCTGACTCAACCTGTAATTCACCCTTTTGGCTGGGGCAGAAGAATAAACCTCTGCAGAGGGGTAAAATTCTCCCGTTGGGATCACCTGTTGGCCGTGGGTGGTGGCCCGTGATGCTTAAGGATGGATCCCTGGTGGGTGAGCATTCCATGACATGCAACACTCTACTATGGCCCTTACTTAGGCTAGATGGGCAGTTGGAGAGAGCCCCTCTGATTAATCAGCTGGTCACATCAAGCCTTAACACCTATATGGTTGTCCCAACCCTATTGCCTTTATAGCTAACCCCTAACCCTTTTTATCATATATGTGCTAGAAGGCAGTGGCTGAGGGTCTTAGTGTCCTGGATTTGATATTAAACTTCATCTAGTAGTGTAGTTTTAATTTTGAAGCTCTGGGGAGTACTAATCTGTGTAAAGTTTTTAAATGCCATCCTTGGCCAGTTGAAAAGGGCTTAAAGAAAGTCCTGTGTTATGGAATCCTTTGGTAAGCATATAAGTCCTATCCTGCGTATTGGTAAAGGTCCAGTGATTTAATCCTAGGTCATCGTCAATGAGTGTTACAGTAATTAGGACCAATAGGGTCAGTTAAGTATTGTATCAGCCTCAGAGTACTGCCAGTGATTGGCCAAGAAATAAATCACATGATCTTGCCTAGTCTATAAGTAAGAGCGAGGATCTAGCACACACCGTATATGCTAAAATTCTCAACAATCTGTGTCCATCTAAATCCTACAACCGGTTGCTGGAAGGAGAATAGTTGGATGTGTACTTTTCCTTAGGGTATTAGTGCTATGTAAAATGCAAACAGTCTCGTCCAGGTTTGAACTCATCTCACTGTGTCCATTTCCTATGCCAATAACCATAAAACCATATGCCTCCACTATTGAAAAGTCAACTATAGTTGCCATTTTTTCTTCCTTCTTCAGAAAGTCATCTGTTAGATATAAGCTTAGTATGAACATTTTTATACAAAATATCATTTTTGGCTGAAAATAAAACGCAACTAACCTGGTTATTATTTGAGGCTGCACTTTACCAGATCAGAATCATACATCTGTGTCCTTTTTCCTGCTTTTAGACTGAGTGAAGAAAAAAAAACTTAAAATATTTCTTAATTCCTTCACTTTTTAGGATGGGTGGGAAGAGGAGTTATATTTGTTTACCAAGCAAAAGCAAAGGGTGTGCTACAAAATTCTTTTAACCTCTTTATATTAATTTCTTAGTTTTTTTGTTGTTTTTTGATTTTTGGTTGTTTTTCTGTATAGTCATCTTTTCAATATAAGTTTTAACTTAACATTTTAAACAAAATATTGGGGAAGTGGTGGTAGTGGTGGAGGGTCAAAAAATAAAATATTGGGGAAGTGGTGGTAGTGGTGGTAGTGGTGGAGGGTCAGAAAATAAAATATTGGGGGAGTGGTAGTAGTGGTGGTAGTGGTGGAGGGTCAGAAAATAAAATATTGGGGAAGTGGTGGTAGTGGTGGTAGTGGTGGAGGGTCAGAAAATAAAACATTTCTGACCTGATGATTGTTGGCTGTTTCAGTTTAACAGATCAAAATTAGTATTATTTGAATTGTTTTTACTATTGTCCTCATCTTTATCATTATATACACAATGTTTTGGCCGAAGTGACCTCCGGCCTTCTTCAGGTGTTTCTTGTCAAACTCAGGAACCATCTCTTCAAATTCGGGAGCCTTCATGTCATAATCAGAAGCTTTCACGGAACTTTTTATTCAATCGATTGAGGTTGACTGTTTTTTTTTCAGGTCAGTTAACTTTGAACCACATATGTTTGAGGCATAACACAGATTCTCAAAGATACGTGGTTCAAAGTTAACTGACCTGAAAAAATGTCTTTGAACCACATATCTTTGAGAATCTGTGTTACGCATCAAAGATACATGGTTCAAAGTTGACTGACCTGAAAAAATGTAAAAGTTTTTAAATAAAATAACTGATGCATTATATCTTTTATTCATTAATATATCAACACAGAAAATTTCATTAAATTAATTGTAAATTGCCTTCAAAAATCTTTATATTACACATTATTTCACTATGCCTGAGCGAGGCTAAATTTATAGTAAAAATTAAAAGAATTTCGAACAATCTCCACAAGCGCAGGAGCAGCCGAAACGACTTAACATCACGGAAATAGCCGATTTAACATCACGGAAGTAACCGAAAAAGAAAAATATTTTCAAATATATAGCGTTCCTCAACTTCTTAAAACAACAGATGACCACACCATCGCCGTGGATAAGTACTATAAAAAACACCTAGTACTTTTGATAACTCTGACGATGGAATTTTATTTCCGAAAATATTTAGAATTAAAATAAATATAATTTTCAACACATATTGCATTGTAAATTGCCTTCAAAAATCTTTATATATATATATATATATATATATATGGATACACCTTACATTATATATACAGGATATCCACAATGTCCGTGTGCAATTTATAGTTATAAATTTTTTAACTACACACGGATGTTATGGACACCATGCACATGTGGATTATTAATTAAACTAGTACAAAATAAAAAAAACACCCTCTGGGCGATGTAAAAATAGATTTTTGAAACATATTGCCTGAGGGGTGGGAGTAAAAAATTCAATGTCAGCGAGTTTGTACCCTAAGTAAGTAAAATCATCAAATTCATTAAAGGATTAAAAAATAAAACAATTTGAAATGTAAACTTTAAATATGTATTAAAATAAAACAAACTATATATAGATATATAATACCAGTCATGTATTTATTAAAACTTGTTTTAAAAAACAATGAGGACTGTCTCATGTTGCATGTTCAAATTTTGAGTGTATTTATTCTATGTTATGACGATTTTGGGTAATGTGACGTAAGCAGTGACGTAGTTTTTGTTACAGACAAAAACCACAAGTGAATCTCCATTATTAATAGATAACCCAGCATCTACCATACTCTGAACATCTCGCAGCCCTGGGAATGGATTCGCTGAAACTTCGGTGTCTGGCAAATGACCAGGTAAATGCTCATAAGGTCATTAATCATCTTAACAACAGCAACCTTGAGCACCTTTTTGATCTCCATCTTTCCAACACACGTGGGCATGCCTACAAAGTCAGAAAACAGCACTGCTCACGTGACTTTCGGAAACATTTTTTCACGCTCAGAATTGCGGAGACATGGAATAAACTGCCCGCATCTGTTGTAGGCTGCCGAAGCACTGAATCTTTCAAAGCCTCCATGTTTCCTGTAGTCCGCCGACACTATACCTGATGCCACTCTCCACATACATATGCACACATGCACACACATACATGCATATTACTACTGTAAACTGTTCATGTTCCTGACACTACATTATTCTGTGTAGTTGACATGAGACTTTGATGAGTTGTGGTGCACCTGAGCACTGTACACAATAAATTTCATTATTATTATTACATCCTTTTATACTTTTGAAAAAAATAAAAAAAATAAAAATAAGGAAGACTACTCTATAATTGATATTTATTAGTTATCTCCCTTCAGTGTTAGAGTCAACTGTAAATAGGTAATAAGATTTGTTAGATTAAACTTGTAAAATGAAAAATGTTAATATCTTTTGTGTCTTGTGTCATACCAAACTAAGTTTCATAACTATTGAAAATTTCAGTTCTCATAATATTTGTGTGAGTTTTGTTTTTTGTTTAGTTAAGAGGAACTGTATAGGGTAGTTCTAAAGTCTTGCCACCTATACATATTGTTTCAACTTTCATTATTTTTTGTTTTAATATCAGAGATGCTGATAGGTACGTGTCCCTGATGCACAAAAATCTAAAAGAATGCAGTAAAATCATATCCATGCATCCCAGTGTTTTTCTTTTTTCTTCTCCCATCATTTCAAGCTAACTGTAAATACATTTTAATAGTTTCTTAGAAATGAATTACACAGGATAGGTACAAGGTAGGACTTAGATGGCTTTAGTTATTTCTCCAGATCATAAATAAAAACCCTACAATCTATTAAGAAACTGGGACTCATAAATTTTTGGGACTCATTCAAAGCAAATATGTGCATCCCAGGATGCACTAAATTAAAAAGCTATCAGCATAGCTGTAATATGATATATGTATTGGATTGGTGCATAATTATTGCTGCTTTTTTTCAACAAATTTTATAAATCGGTAAAAATTTGAACACATTCAGCTCTGTTGTTATCAAAGAGTTTGTGAAGGACCAACCCAGCCAATTTCCATACTTTTCTGAGCTTCTTGAGACGACGAATGATGGTTGAATGGTCCACATTGAAGTCTTTGACCAACATTCTTGTTGTCAAACTTTCATCCTCTTCCATGGCAGCCTGGTCGTTGAAATTTGATGGTCAGCCACTTCCTTCTTCATCTGCAAGGTTTGTATCACCTGATTTGAACTTCCTGAACCATCTTTCAACTTGGTTTTTGCTAATTGTTCCTTCACCAAAAAGTTTATCGAGATCGTGAAATGACTGTGCTACATTCCAGCCTTTCTCAAAGTGGTAGAGCATAATATGACAAATGTGGATATGATTTTCCATATGTATTCTGAAAAGAGAGGATTATTTTTATGAAACAAATCGACAATTGTTATTGTTTTTGTTGAATAAAATTTGTTGAAAAAAAGCTACAATAATTATGCACCAACCTAATAATTATTTTACCTCTAACAAAAAAATCTTTAAAAATTAAATTATTTTTTTAGAATTTCAGGTTGTATTATGTAATTGTTTTGGTAATCTGAACATTAGCTACATAAATGAGAGTAACCTCCCTTTGTTTGTTTCAGTTTGAGGGAACTGTTATGTTTTGGTTGGCCATTTTCATTTCACAGTAAATCTACACTGAAATTATGAATTTGTTTGAATCCATACAACTGCATGTTTTAACATGAAAATATCATAAAATGTGTTCTTAATTGTGCTTGTGTATTATTTGAAATGAACTTAAGAATACATTTTATGATATTTTTGTGTTAAAACATGCAGTTGTATTGATTCAAACTAATTTGTATTTTCAGTGTAAATGGCCAACCAAAACGGCTTCCTCAAAGTGAAACAAACAAGGGGAGATTACTCTCATTTATGTAGCTAATGTTCAGATTACCATTGTTTTATCCTAAAAAATATGTAGGGAGTGACAAGATTTTCGGACCACTTGTACAATTACCATATTTTTGAAGTTAATCACCTCTATGTTTATATTATAAATCTGATTAGTAATTTACAATTTGTCTCGTATATAATTGTTAGTATCTGATCATTTACATGTAGCACAGCTGGGGCTTTAGAATACACCGACTGCATCTCTGCAATGGGGTAAGACCCCCCTCCCCCAATGAGGCCACCTGTTGGCCTTGGAGCGTGACCCGTGATGCTTAAGGATGGAACTCTGGTAGCTGAGCAGTCCGTGACATGTAACACTCTATTTAGACCCTTACTAGCAGTTGCTGAGGGTATTAATGTCCTGGGTATGATGTAAAACTATCTGATGGTGAGGTTCCAATTCTGGAACTCTGGGGAATGTGAAGTACTCCTTCATCACCATTACTCCCAGGTCCACCCTGTGATAAATATCGATATTGATCTTGCTATGAAAAAATCAGAAATCATCAATAACTTAAAATTGATTGGCTTTAAGATTTTTTTAATAGTATTTTTGGATTCCTTGGACAAAAATGCTTTTATAATTCAATTTTTAGGAGCAGGGAAGCTCTATAACTCATTTTACAGACAAAAATAGGTTACACAAAGTCGCCATTTTTCAAACCCCCCCCCCCTTCAAATTTGGAGAGCTTAAAGTTGACATAACTCAATTTTTGGAATTGGAAGCTCAAATTTTGGGGATTGTCTAACTTTATCATAATCCACATTTCAGAAAAATTGAAGGGGGTGGGTGACATATCATGGATAATTTGACATGAAATTACCCATTTGTTAATTGAAACCATACGACTGTAAGCAAACAAATGATTATCATTAATCAAGATAATTATTTGAAACCATATAATTGTATATAGATTATCAGTATCAGATAGGAATACTTGATATCATATAACTGTGTGCAATTTATTTGTATTAGATAGGAATATTTGATATCATTTGTAAATTAAAATTTTCAATGCTTCTATTAAATGACTATAAAATGCTATAGTTTTAGTTGAATAATGTGCTTCAAAAACTTTTTTAAAAGTAGGATCATCTATTTTTTTAATACTGCATTGTTCAAAGCCTCCAAGCTTCCTGTAGTCAGCCAACACTATACCTGATACCCCTCTCCACACACATATGCACACATGTGCACACATACATGTATATTATTACTCTATGCTATTCATGTTCCTGGTACTAATACATTATTCTGTGTACTAGACTTTGATGAGTTGTGGTGCACCTGAGCACTGTACACATTAAATTTAATTATTATTATTTTATATAACTGTGTGCAAATTATTTGTATTAGATAGGAATAGTTAATATATATATATATATATATATATATATATATATATATATTGATGTGTGCAAATAAATGAATATAGGCAAATAAAAAAGTGCAATTAAAAAAGAAATGCAATGGAAGGACAATTGAAAATATACTGTTTCCTCAAAAATAAGACCTACCTGCAAAATAAGATTTAGCATGATTTTTCAGGATGATTTTAATATATGCCCTCCTCTTAAAATAAGCTCTAGTTGAGAGTAGCAGACAGACGAAAGAAATAAGCATTGTTCACAAGCACATCATACGATGCAGACACTCGACATCCCCTGGTGTTATATTTTGGAATGAAAATTAATATAAGCCCTGTCTTATTTTTCAGAAAATACAGTAGTTATGATTGTAATGAAACATTTAGAAATTTTATTTCTTTTTCGTTGTGTAGAAGGGTACAAGTGTTAGTGTTTTTTTCTTTGTAAAAATAAATAGCACAAAAAGAAGATGTGGTTTTTACTTCAACTATAATGTGTGTTAAAATGATCCTTGGCTGATTCCTTGTTTACAAAAAGTAATTTCTCTACTTTAGTCATCGTACTGCTGAAACTTGCATCTGTGTCAACATTAGAATTGTCATTTGTTTAACACTGTTGACACAAAGTTCTTTCTTGATGCGGTCAGATGTGACTGTTTACACAATTAAACATTAAGTGCGTATTGTTCTTTGAACTAAAATTAGATAATTTAATAGGAAAAAATAGATGATCCTACTTTTTAAAAGTTTTTGAAGCACATTATTCAACTAAAACTATGGCATTTTATAATCATTTAATAGAAGCATTGACAATTTTAATTTACAAATGTTAGGTACATGTTTTTGTCAGCTTCCCACTATATCGCACAGATCAGATTACCCTATCTGTGCTACTCATGTGCTGAGTTGGTGGAGACTGGTATCAAAACTGGAACCTTGTGATTCAGAGGCAGATGCTCTACCAATTGAGCTAAACCAGCCCTTTGTTAATTTAGTTGTAATATATATATTTATCATATTCATTTGGTGTATTTGTGTTATTGAGATTTTTTGGACTTGTCTTCATCTTTATTGTTATATACACACACAATGTTTCAGCCAATGTGCCTTCTGGCCTTCTTCAGGTGTTTCTTGTTGAACTCAGGAGCCTTCATGTTGTAATCGGGAGCCTTCACGAAACTTTGAATTGAACCCTTTATCTAATCCATTAGGGTACTTTGTTCTCATTTTGTTAATTTTGCCTGTAGTTAGGATTAAAACTGCAACCTACAGATGATTGTCACTTAGTTAGGAAGTATGGTGGTGTACTGCTTAGAGTCGCAGGACTTGTCGACACGAGTTCAATTCCTGGATGAAGCCACAGTTCACATAGTGCTAATACTTTTTAGGAAAGGTATAAATTCAACTAACTCCCTCCAGCTATGGGTAAATAGTAAGGCAGACTGGGCTCTTTAACCTTGGTTAGGCAACCAGTCTAGGAGAAGAAAAACTCTGAATTCAAACCTGGTCACTACTAGAATAGAGTCAGGCCTATTTGGTGATCTATTTTCAATTTAAGAAAAAAAAAAAGAATTATTTTTAGAACTGTATTAACTGAACCCTTACATCCATTGTGCAAATGTGTTCAAAAGATCTCAATAATAAAAATCATCAAGCTCCATCTTAAATATTCAGACAAATCATTTTGTGAATAATTTTGATTTTTCAGACTGTTGTCCTCATCTTTATTGTGATATGTATAAACACAATGTTTCAGCTGCTATATCCTTCGGCCTTTCTCAGGTGTTCCCTGTGTATCCGAGCATAGTAATGATTCAACCTGGGTAATCATTTTTAATAGTTTGACTGTAGATCAAACAGGCATCAAAGAACTTTTGAAAATCTTATTTTAAAAAATGACGTCATTGTTTTTGTACGTCTCCCATTACAGCATGTGTCACGAATAAAATAATTTTGTGTATATCCAAAATCTTCCATTGTTACTAACTTGATTCTTCCAGTGAAAAAATATTTGTTAGATTAACAGTCGTGGAATCTTTTGAGTTTGTTCTTTTATATTTTAGATTTATTACTTAGAAAAACCAGAAAGTAAGAGTAAACCACAAAGATCAAAGCTTTTTTTTTGTATTCTACTTTCTTGAGATAAATTCTTGATTCATACTCATCATTATCCTTACTAGCAAAAAAACACACTCCGGGCAGTGTAAAAATTAATTTTTGAAAGATATAGCCTGAGCGGGGTAGGAGTTAAAAATTCAATGTTAGAGGGTTTGTATCATAAGAAAGAAAAATAATCAAATATATTAAATGAGTAAAAACAATAAAACAATTTGAAATGGAAACTTAGTCCTGTCCCCCTCAAATAAAATGTTGCGTGCATCTATTAATTATTAATCAAACAATTAATTTGAATATTTCACACATAAATTTTATACAAAATCATAGGTATTAGTTAACCTCTTTTTACTGAAAAAAGGGTGAGAGTAAGAAATGATTTTTAAAACTGATTACAGGGTTGTTCTTTATTCTATGTATTGACAATTTTTGGTATTGTGACGTAAGCAGTGACATAGTTTTGGTTACAGACAAATAGGGAAAAATCTTTATTTTCTCTTTCTTTGTTTGGAAGTCCGTCACAGACGACGATGACATCACTCCATATCTTCATTTGTGGACCTTATGGTGGCTCATTAGTCCAATTCTAGACTTGCAGATGCACACACACATTACAGGGGAAATTCCCATCTACATTTGGTTGTTCATGACGACGAAGACGTTTCCGCTCTGCAGTCTTGTTTATCTCATTATTGAGCTGCTTAGCTCCTGTGAAGCAGGCGTCTTGCCCACCCTGTCTGTTGGAGGCCAGATCTTCCACGCTTGAAGGTGTGATGTTACATTTCTTCAGCGTTGTCTTAATATGGTCTTTGAACCGCTTTTGGGGGGCTCCTGTCCTCCACTTGCCATCTGTGAGTTCACTGTAGAGTAGTTTATCAATTTTGAAATGTAGATGGACATTGAGGTGAGTGGATAGAATTGTAAAAACTGTAATATTTTTAAATTACAAAATTATTATGAATGATATAATATATACTAGTTGAAGGTGTATGGTGTCCGTCGTGGGAAATGGACATGACCAGACGAGTTCAAATCCTGGACGAGGCTATTTGCATTTCACATAGCGCTCATACTCATGTGAAACTAGCATGACAGACATATGCATCATCATCATCATCATCCAACTAATGATATTAATGCAAGATACCCAATCCAAATGCTCACTCCTGAATCTTTGCCATGCAACATGCATCTTATCAGTTTCAAGTAGTCAACTCAATCAGGCTTAACTGCATCTGGTGGTGAGGTTCCTGTTCTAGAGATCTCCTACCTAGTGCATGAAACATTCTATTTCTATTGTATATAGTTGTATAATTGGAGGCACGTGGTGTAATGGTTATCATCATACAAAATGAACTTGGTGACACGAGTTCAAATTCTGGACTGGGCTGTTTATATTTCACATAGCACTAATACCCTTGGGAAAGGTATGCGTCCAACTATTCTCCCTCCAGCTATAAGTAAATAGTAGGGCAGCTGGGCTCTTTAACCTTGGTTACACAATCAGTATAGAAGGAAAACTCTGAATTCAAACCTTTTAAACTAAGAAATTGACCTTGAGTCACATCCTGCTTGTATGGATGGGTTGGTAAATATATATATTAGTTGCATTTTCTTAAACTGAATAAAAGAACCTTCTGATGAATTATTAGCTGTTGAGGGTTGGAGAGCATGTCAGTCAAATTTGTTGAGGAAAAAAAAAACATAAAAAGTAAAGATAAAGTTATGAAAAATCTGATTTTTGGCATGATTATGTGGCTAGTGCTTATTGACTTGAGACCAGATTTTTGTTGACACTTAAAAAGAAATATCCAAAATATCCTTCGTTTTAAGATGCCATATGTAAGGAAAAACATTAAGAAGTAGGATTGTCTCTATGTCCTGTTATATATATATATATATATATATATATATATATATATATATATATAATTAAACCAGCATATGTGTACACTGGTTCTGCTGAGCTGTCTGACTAGTGGCTACCCCTTCCTTCTTCCCTCCCCTACTCCACACCTTCTGGCTGGTTGGTAGTAAGCTGAAAGTTGGATGAGGGTAAGTGATATTTGGTTCCGAGAGGAGCTTGTTGCCAGTTGGTGGGCGTTTGATGTAGTTTTATATACAGAGGGTTCTCTTTTTTCACACACAATACATGTGCTGCTTGGCACGAAGTTGACTATTTTGTTAGGGAACAACAACTCTGAAATTATCTGACTTGTTTACCATACTAGTGTGAATTGTGCTCCTTAGTACATTTTACCAAAAGCTGCAGCTGGGTCTAAACAGCACGTAGAAGAAGAAGAAGAAGTAGAAGAAGAAGTAGAAGAAGAAGAAAACGTCAACAATCAGTTACCTTATTGTTGTTATTATTATTGTTGCTTTGATTTTGAAATTTGCTAAGAAAGAAAATTAGATTCAACTTTTTCCAAAGAAGAATTGAAGGTAAACATTTTATTTAATTTATTTTTCCTGTCTTTTTTAATATTGTATATTTATTTATTTTTTTATTTTTTATTTATTTTTTTTTTTTCATACTTTAACTTTCTGAAATTAATTTGAGTAATTCAAGATCAGTTAGTATTTTAATAACTATAGTTCGCATTTGGGTAGATTGTGAATTCAAGAGCATAAATATTTACCATATTCTACCGGACAGATGTTAATGGAATATGAAATGAAGTCCAATGTATATATTTTTAATTTCTCAACTGGGATTAATACTTTTAATATAAAAGTTTTTTAAAAAGTAAATGATAGCATTAATCGATGTTGTATAGATTTAAAATTGTTGCATAGTGATTCAGTTATACACTTTAAAAAATGAATTAATGTATTAAGTTATGTTTTTCTTAGAGTTTCATTTGTATTAAAAGACTGGTAAACTATGATAAAAATTTACGCCCCTGTATTCACAGTCTACCCACATTCGTTTGGTCCAAGTTATTGATTGGTTGGATTAGTTTTCATTCTTTATTAATTTTTCGATCTTGTTTTTCTTTGCGCAACTAATCTTATGGAGATTATTTTAAACTGCATCTAATTATGAAGTTCCATTTCTGGAGTTCTGGGGAGTGTGGAGTACTCCTTTATGGCCATTACTCCCAGGTCCACCCTGAACTGGAGAGGTAGTACCTGTTAGTGTCTCATCAATGGGTTAAATAGACAAAAGGAGTTTTTTTAAATTGTGTTTAAAAAGAAATTGAATACCCATCAAGAATGAATAAAACAAAATATCTTCTGCATAAAATAACCCAACAAATGTTTACATGCCATAAAATCCAATCCAATCAAACCAAACCAAATTATTGATTGGCTAGATGAGATTTAATCCTTTTTTAAAATTTTTCAGTCTTGTTTTTCTTCATGGAACTAATCTAACGATTAAACAGATATAAATATGAAAGAGAATAATTAGTTTTTTTTCTCACTTTGTTTTCTTTTTTTTTTTATGAGTTCTTTTATTGATCCTATTTTTTCCTTTTGTTTTTAATTGAAAATAATAATTAAAAATCTATTTTTGGATATATTAAAAATATCTTAAGTAAAACATTCTTAACAGTTAATCAAAAAGTTGTATGTCATTAGCATTTTGTTTACTGCATTTTAAAATGAGTATAATCATCTTATTATAATAAAGATTGTGTCTATCTGTCTGTCTGTAACTGAAACTACATCACCACTGATGTCACAATTCTCTTAGTTATTTATGTGACATAAATAACTAAGAGAATTGTGACATCAGTGGAGATGTAGTTTCTCCATGATTTTTTTTTTCAATCATTAAGAAAAATATTTTATATTAGTAACACTGTTGGCCTTTTGGACATACTAATAACTTTTTTTCTTTGTGTTTTCTTTTTTTTTCTTTTTTTCTTAATGGTTCTTTTATTGATCATATTTTTTGTTTTTTATTTTTAATTGAAAATAATAATCAAAAATCTGTTTTTGGACTGAATTGAGATTACATATGGGCATAAATTATTGGTTAATATTTATCCTGAATTTCTAAAGATTGATTTCAATTAGGAAAATAACTTTAGAAACTTGGTTTCCTTTTCAGTTTTCCATGGAGGGTGGAAAACGAAGAGAAAACTTAAACACTTCTTGGACGGATTGAGAAATAAAATGCAGTGATGCTGATAGGTTTTTGATTTAGTGCATCCCAGGACACACATATTTGCTTTGAATGTGTCCCCAGGAAATTTTAAGGGTCCCAACTAAAACAGTCTAACTTTTACCTTGTAACCTATCCTGTGTAATTCATTTCTAAGAAACTATTGAAATGTATTTACAGTTGGCTTGTAAATGGTGAAGTGAAAAAAACAAAAACACTGGGACGCATGGATTCAATTTTATTGCGTCCTTTTAGATTTTTGTGCGTCAGAGACGCAGGACACGTACCTATCAGCATCTTTGAAAATGTTTATGAGGAAAGAAACAAATGGGGGAAATATTCCAAGAAATTTTAAATTGAAAGTATTCATTTTATGTTTAACATATATAGAAATGGAGGCGCGTGGTCTAATAGTTACAGTCGTAGGAAATGGACTTGTTGATCCGAGTTCAATTCCTAGACGGAGCTGTTTGCATTTCACATGGCGCTAATACCCTTGGGAAAGGTATGAATCCAATTCTCCCTCCAGCTATGGGTAAATACCTGGGCAGACTGGGCTCTTAACCATGGCCAGGTAACCAGTCTAGAAGGAAAACTCTGAATTCAAACCTGTTAAACTCTGCTTAAGAAATTGACTTTGTGTCGCATCCTGCTCATGCGGGGGGTTGGTATTTATATATATAGAAATCTTCTGCTCATTGTTGTGAACTGAGTATAAGAACATTTGAATTTCTTCATCTAATTCATATTCTTTAAGAAATTCAATAGACTAATCAAGCTTTGATAGCTTTGCAAATTGTGTGATAAAGTATTGATATTAACTTTATTCTGTTTCTGTCTATTGTACTTCATTATTTAATCTAATCTCTATATAAAGGTATGCATCCACTTACTCTCCCTCCAGCTATGGGTAAATAGTAGGGCAGACTGATCTTTTTAACCTTGGTTAGGTAACCAGTTTAGAAGAAGGAAAACTCTTAATACAAACTTGTTTAACTCCACTTAAGAAATGAACCTTTTATCACATCCTGTTTGTGTGGAGGGGTTGGTAAATACATATAAGTAAAAGATTTTTTATATATTTTATTTACTAATTAGTAGAAAAGTAAAAATGTAAACAAATGTATTCTATACTTAAATTCTTTTAAGTAAGTAAAGTTGGTGGACTGATCTATATCAGTATCAGCTGAATAGCGATAGAGTCTATCCTCTTTTCACTAGCACTAGACCAGGGAGATTATTTTTTGCGTCTGAATTGGAGCACTACACCTACTATCAGCTCTCCACTTTACTGCACAGATCCAAGCTGAGTTGGCAAGAGCTGGTATTGAACCCAGAACCGGGTGGTTCCTAGGCGGATGCTCTACTGACTGATCTAAGCTGAAAACTTTTTGAATCAGTTGTAGGCAAAATTGTCTTGTTTTTTTTTAAGAAACTGATTCATTTTCAATTGTAATCTAACTCGGTAGATTAATTAACATGAAAATAAAAATCTCACAACATTTTACAAAGTAGATTAACAAGTATATATTGCTATGTTTAGAATTGCTTTTGTTTTGGCAATTTTTGTTGTATAATAGTATTCAACGAAAATACACAGGGTGTACATAAAGTCTTGTAGCAGTTTTTAAATTTAAAACATAACTTATGTAAAAATGATAGAATCACTTAGTAATAACTATATGAAAATTCAACTCTTTATTTCTTATGTACATTTTGACTATTGCATTTTAATAAGACTGCCATCTTTGTTGTTATATTTTAAATCTGCTGCAAGACTTTATAGACACCCCGTATAAATTATAAAATTGTTTTTATTTACCTCAATGGTTGAAAAATCAAAATAATACAAGCTTAATGTAATGATTTAATTTTAAATAATACTAAATGCTATTTTGAATTTAATTAATTTTTTTGCCCAATATTAATATTTTTTAAATATTCATTAACATATAAAGCAATCATATTTATAATTTATATAGAAATCAATTAAAATAAGTGTAATCTTTTTATACTAGCAGGACCTGTGGATATATTATCTAATGTATAATTGAAAATTCTTAATAATAATTAATATAATTAATGATGATAATTGTTAGAGGTGCATGGTGTAATGGTTACTGTTTTAGGAAATGGACATGGCAAGAGCAGTTCAAATCTTGGATGCAGCTGTTTGCATTTCACATAGCACTAATACCCTTTGGAAAAGGTACAAATCCAACTATTCTCCCTCCACCTATGAGTAAATAGTAGGGCAGACTGGGCTATTTAACCTTGGTATGGCAACCAGTCTAGGAGAAGGAAAACTCTAAATTCAAACCAAAAGGGCTCTCTTCTTGTTAGTCAAAAAAACTACTTTGAGAGCTCCTCCTCCCCCTTCTCCCTCCTGAATGTAGTGTTTACAGTTTGGGGTGAGAAAAAAATTAGATAATACTTTCAATTATTAATTCTATTAATTTCACCCTATCATTTTATTTATTTTTACTACATATCTATTTCCTACAGTTTAAGTGCTTATTTTGTTTTTGTTTTTCTGTGGGTTTTTTTGGTGGGTTGTTTTATTTATTTATTTAATTATTTTAAAATAATAAGGAAATTATTTATTTATTTAATTATTTTAAAATAATAAGGAAATTATTGCATACAGTGCTCAGGTGCACCACAACTCATCAAAGGCTCATGTATAGTTAATAGAATAGTGTACTAATGTGGTATAATGAGCAAAATTAGCAGACCATTGATTGTGAATTTGATTCTCACTGGGTGCCCGATACTGCTGGCCTTGTGTCATATCTAAACTAAGCTTAGTAAATAACTAGAATAATGTACTGATATCGGAATGTCAGGAAAATGAATAGTGTACAGTTTGTTTTTATATAACTGATTTTAATTAATTTGATTAAAAAAAAAAAAGAAGATCCACGTAATAAGTAGAGATTAACAAGATCCATTCCTTTTAATCTTGGAATTTTTCAAAACTTTATAAAAAGTAAATATTTTTTTGTTGTCTTTTTTTTGTTTATTTATTTATTTATTTTTACATAGCTGATTTTAATTAATTTGATAAATAAATTTTTTTTAAATCAACGTAATAAGTAGAGATTAACAGGATCCGTTCATCCTCATCCTGAAATTTTTCAAAACTCTATAAAAAGTAAATATTTGCAATCCGTGCATATTTCCTTATTTTGTTCATTTATATCGTTTTATGCCAGTCCAAAATATTTACAAAGAGGCTGTGTACACCCACTTTTGGAACACTCCTATGACTCTGGTATCAATGTCAAAATCAGCCGACTTAGAAATTCACATGACCTGATTGTAGCTTGTCATTTAAGATTGCATACTGAAAAAAAAAAGAAAGGAAAAACAGTCACCATTTTGCCTGAGATATGCGAAAGGATTGAATTTCTTTCAAACATATGATTGCAAATTCCTGCCCAAATATTCTAAAGGAAAGGACTTCCATATGACACAGTATTACCATTTACTAATTATTCCCAAATCTTCCAAATTAGATTTATCACATTTTATCTACTAGAAGAAGACTCCACCAAAATCCCCAAGCCAATTCATTATATCAATTATTTTTCTCTCTTTATTTTTTCCTTTTTCATCAATTTATCTTTTCCACTGTTTTCTTTACTCTCTTTCACTCTCTATTTTTATTACTTTCTTGATATACATATATTTACCAACCCCTCACACACGAGCAGGATGTGACACATGATCAATTTCTTAAGCGGAGTTTAACATGTTTGAATTCAGAGTTTTCCTTCTAGACTGGTTACCTAGCCAAGGTTAAAAAGCCCAGTCTGTCCTACTATTTACCCATAGCTGGAGGGAGAGTAGTTGGATGCATACCAGGGTATTAGTGCTATGTGAAATACAAAAAGCCTAGTCCAGGATTTGAACTCAGGTTGACGAGTTCATTTCCCTACGACTCTAACCATTACACCACATGCCTCTATATTACTTCTTATATGTGTGAATTTTTGAGATGAGGCTTGATATGTATTATTTTGATTTTTCAAACTGTTTTCCTCATCTTTATCGAAATATATATATAGAAAGACGATATTTCAGCTGTTGTACCCTGAAGAAGGCCAGAGGGTACAACAGCCAAAACAGTATTTATGTGTATTTTTTTAAAGGGGGGATTGTAAAATATCTATATTGATTTTCTGATAAAAATCTGGTGTGGAGGGTGGGTAAAATATCTACATTTATTTCACAATAAAGATGAGGACAACAGTCTGAAAAATCAAAATAATTCATTATTTCTTCTTACTCCACTAATAAAGATCTGTTGGAATGAATAGATGAACTGATGAAAGGATAAAATTATTCATAATCATTTGTTAGACATTACAGCTTTCTGAACTGCTACAGACATCCACATTGCAATTTTTTTTCAATTAAATGCAGAGACTCAAATGACTTGTCTATTAACATTACAATAAGCAGCATATTTTTCATGTCTTTTTATCTGCAATTAGAATATTTTCATCCAAAACCAGTTGAGTAAATGGACATATAAATATTTTCATATTCTTTAGAAAGTGAGGGAAATTATTATCGTTTGATGATTCTTTGTTTTCAGATGGTATTAATATGGTGCCAACACCTCCATTATGTAAACAAAACTATTACAATCTTAGGAAGTGACACAGTAGGAAAAGAAGTGAACTGGTAAAGAAAAACTTTCTAGTTTAATTCTTAGCATATTTTTTAAGTAAATAGAAAAATGGTAAAAACAAACTTTTTTTTCATAAAAAGGAGGGATTATTATTATAAGTAAGAGTTACTTACAGCAGTGGAATAAAAGGCTAAGAAGTTACCATTCTTGCTCTAAATTCTTCTTAGCTTTTAGTTCTACTTATGCAGAGTAATGTAGATCCACTTCCCTATTCCCTAAAAATAAAATAAACTGAGAGAAATGCTTACATCTATCTGAATTTTCAATCGGGGTTTGTCTTATTCACAACTAGAAGCAGCTACCCGGTGTTGTCTAGGTAAAAGGGAGATAATAAAAATCAATTGATTCCTTGATTGTTTTGGCCTTCCATAATTGATTTGTTTATGTTTTAATCACAAACCATACCAATAACTTTCCCTTCTCTTATATGTACTAGAAGTGGCTATCCGGCATTTCCTGGGGGGGGGTATTAAAAGTTAGTCTCGCAGATCTGTTGATTATTCTGGTCTTACATAATTAATTTATGTTTTAATCATGAACGCAACCAATGACTTTCCTTCTCTTACTATTCAAATCCTAATTTTTAAATATCTTCCAAGATATAAATAAAAATCTTCATTATTTTTGCACAAAAAGCAAGTTCTAGTGATAGTGAAGGTGTATAATATATTTACTTTGTCATTAATTGTTTATTCTAGTAGTTTCCTTCGGACATATTGATTGCAACGTCTTGTCAGACGACTGCCACTCCTTCATCTATTGTCCGTTTGTGGGCTCGTTCATGACTCTTTAATCCTGCCAAAGTTCTGCATATCCTAGAACATATCTGGCATACATAACGATCGGTGTTGACTGTGTCGACAGGTGTTGTATACTCATCATTGTCCCATGTTGGGGATCATGCTGGGTCTTAGAGTATGGCATGGTAGAGACAACAATTGCAGTCGGACATACACACATACATACACACCAACTGTCCTTTATATATATATATATATATATATATATATATATATATATATATTATATATACATTAAAAAGAATGCATTAGTTTGGTGTTTGGTTTTGAAGGCTATCACAATGTAAGTGTAAAGAAAAATAAGGTAACTAGGATGTTGTTTGCTTACCTTTGATTTATTCTTAATATTTTGAGATAAAGATTTCTGAAAGCACAAGTTCTGGTGCTGTTAACCTGTGACTAGATCTATTCATTCTGTTGTGTGCTTGCCTTTGAATTCTTTGTGTGTGTGCATGTGTGTGTGTGTTGATATTAATTCATTGATATTGCAACTGAATTAAGATAGTTTGATTTAAAAAATAAAAGTAGCATTTTTAAAAATGATTTTAATATTCTCTGAAAAACAAAAAAAACAAAGCTATTGAAAAAAACTGTAATCAATTTATCATTTCTTTTCTATACTGTATATACTCGTGGATAAGCTGCACCAGTGAATAGGTTGCACCCCTAATTTGTTGTTGTCAAAGTGTTTATTTGTGGACCCGTAGATAGGTTGCATTATAATCTGGTTAGTTACACTACCTATTCTAACATAAAAACTTATCAAATATTCACTTTTGTTTCAAGACTGCTTATAAATATTAGATCTAGAACACTTTGCCATAGACTGTGATGCATAATGCAAACATATAGAAATATTGGTTGTATTTCTTAGTACTAGAATTATAAATGAGCCTGGGTAAAAAAAATAGTCAACTCAATAATAAAAAATCAATAATTATCTACTCAACAGTTACAAACAGGATATAAAAAATGAAAGTAGTGCTGTTTTACATTTATGTTGAATGGATTGGTTGCACCACTGATTTTTTGGTTAAAAAAAGGTGCAACCTATTCACAAGTATATATAGCAGATAAAGAGTACAAAACTTGACAGTTGTAGTGATCAAGTTTTGAATAAAAATATAATCCAGATTTTATGGGAGAAAAATTATCTAAAAATTACAACTGTGACAATTTTATTCTTTTTAAAGAACTGTGTTTTTCCTGTTTGTGTTTAGCAGACATAATTTCCTTAATTCAGTAATAAATTTATTTCTCTGAATTTTTTAGATGAAGCTTGATAAATTGTATTATTTGTATTATTCGGACTATTGTCCTCATCTTTATTGTTATCTACACAATATTTTGGCCAATGTGCTCTCCGGCCTTCTTCAGGTATTTCTTGTCAGACTCGGGAACCTTCTTGAACTCATGAATCTTTTTGTCAAACTTGGGAGCCTTCATGGAACTTCGAACCGAACCCTTTATTCAATCCACTAAGGTAAACTCATCTCATTCCATTAACTATGACTGGGTACAAGTGTTAAGCTGTGTTAATTATTCTATGTTACTATTGTCCTTGGCCAGGATTGAACCTGCAACCCAGAGATGACTGTCACTTAGAACTGTATAAACTCAACACCTATGTCCATTGCCATATGTCCAATTGGATAGATAACAATAAAGATGAGGACAATAGTCCAAATAATACAAATAATACAAACTAATAAATTTATCCTAAAATATCTGCCTTGCAATTTGCTGGATGCTATAAAATTGAAATATACTTTATATTTATTGATTTAAAATAAAATCAATGTATTTGATCAATTAAAAATATAGATTTTTTTCAAAAAAATTCTTAAGTAGGTTTATATTTTTGAATGAACTATATGTCTATAATGATCTAACTATTCTATTTAGAGATATAAAAAGCATTTTAAATAAATGATGGAACAAAAAGTTTTCAGACATTTTTCACTGTTAATTATTCAAACTAGCAAAAATATGCACCCCCGCTAGTAACTAAGTAACTAAGTTTTAATGTGATAAAATATTATATTGAATTAAAAAGACTAACGAAACTAAATAAGAATGCATACAAATATAAAAATATATAAATTCTCAGGTTTGTTAATTGTACAACCATTATCATCTTGCAACACTGTCTGGCTAAAAATGACTGTTCAAATCCTCCAAGATGAAATGCAAAAATGTAAATCCTGATTATCTGGTGTTGCTTATCCACCAAATTCTCATTTCTTATGGGTGTCGTCACCTCAGCTAAATAATGGACCATTCCATTTTTATTATACAGAAAGAAAGGGAAGAAAAATGGACATGCTACACAGAAAAAATATAAAGAAAGAAAAGAAAGAAAAGAAGAGAATAGGGGTAAGATAGAGGGAGGGAGGGAGTGTACAGAAGCGATAACACTAATCTGTTTCAATCGAACATAATAAAAAGATGAAAAGAAGGAAAGAAAGCGTGAGAGAGAGTTAAATCAAGATTATCATACTTTTTAAATACTGAACTACTTTGCAATAGCTCTTAAGTAAACATAGCAAACATTGTAATAATTAGATTATCATACTGTGGTATATCTACAAATCCTGTTAGTATCTAATGAATATCTTTCAACATTTTTTTTCTTCTGATACATATTTAAAGATTTAAAAGAAAAAGAAAAAAGGAAAGTTTCATTTCACTAAAAACTGAAGCAACAGAGACTGATTAAATATATATATATATATATATATATATAAATATTAATAAGTCATCCACAGACACGTGTTTCGGCATATCATGCCTCTTCAGTGTGGCTAGACACAACTATCCTTGGGTAGGGTTCGAACTCAGACTGACCGCATGGTAGTCTGATATCTTATCCCCTCGCCCACTGACAGCTGATGCGGGGACTGGTGTTTTTAAACTATTAAATACATAGAAATGTATGTATCTTTCGGTCACTGAGAGATCAAATTTCCGGAGAAATGATCATTGCTTATTTGCTTAGTAGTGAGAGTTAATTTAAATTACCAATTAGAGAGCTCAGTACCAAATTTATGAGAGCATATATTAATAAGTCATCCACAGACACGTGTTTCGGCATATCATGCCTCTTTAGTGTGGCTAGACACAACTATATATCACAACACCCATTTGTGATTTCAACAAGATCACTGTTGAATATTTGAATGAAAGCTACTACTACTTTGATGTAACCACTTGCCATTTCTGTTTGATTGAGTGCCAAGGTGTATAAATGGTCAACAGTTAAGTGGTATCGGTAGAGTTTTTATTGGAAGTAATTAAGTTGAAATGATCATAGGTGACTCATAGTAGAAAACAAGTGTTATGGTTCAAGTAATCAAGTTGTTTTTTGTGTTATAGTATCAATTGGATAGAAAATACATTGAGAGGAAACAAGTGTATCTAGTAAACACTGAGAATTGTTACAATTTTTCACACATCATAACATTTATATGACTAAAAGTACAAAAGGTTACATATATAGCAAACATGTGTGGTGTCATGGTTAGAGTAATAGGAAATGGACTTGTGGACCTGAGTTCAAGTCCTGGACAAGGTTGTTTGTATTTCACATAGCATTAATACCCTTGAAAAAGATATGCATCCAACTTTTCTCCCTCCAGCTATGGGTAAATAGTAAGGTAGGCTGGGCACCTTAACCTTGGTTAGGTAACCAGTCTAGGAGAAGGAAAACTCTGGATTCAAATCTGTTAAACTCCGCTTAAGAAATTGTGCTCATGCGGAGGTGTTAATATATATATATATATATATATATATATATATATATATATAGCAAACACTGTATTACTTGGGTTTTTCGGATTGTTGTCCCCATCTTTATTATTATATACACAATGTTTCTGTTGATGTGCTCCTTAGCCTTCTTCAGGTTTTTCTTGTTGAACTTGGAAACCTTCTTGTCGAACTTCAGTGTTCATTTGGACAGATGGCAAAACGGATATAAGGGTTGAGTTAATACATTTTTAAGTGACAATCATCTGGAGGTTGCAGGTTCATTTCTGACTACAGGCAAAAATAACATAGAATAGTTAACATTGCTTCATACTTTTACCTGGTTGTGGTTAATGAGATGAGAACAATTTGCATGAATGGATTAAATAATGGTTCAGTTTGAAGTTCCGTGAAGGCTACCAAAACTGTGCTGCTCATACGCTGAGTTGCCAGGAACCAGTATCAAACCTGGAACCTTGGAATTCCTAGGCGGATACTCTACATACTGAGCTTAACCAGACTCTAAACTGGAAAAATAACAAAAAAAACAATCGAAAAAACAAAGTAAACAAAAGAAACATTAAATAAGATACATGTTAAACTTGGATTTAATGTGGTCAAAATTATTTTTAGTAATTTTGATCTTTTATTTTCCTGGCTTCCTGTCTTAATTTACACTATGTTTTAGCGAGCTGGCATCAGGTGAATTTCTGGTCCAACTTAAATATTTGGCTCTTGATTACAACAGGAAGGCTAAAAATGTTGTTTTGTTTTTTTTCGATTGAATTTGTACAAAACTCAAACACAAATTTTAAAACAATTTTCATACTGTACGCTCTGTTTTTATTTTTTAAATTTTTAAGGTGGGGGGGGGGAGCGTTGTAAAATATCTATATTGATTTGCTGATAAAAATCTGCCTGGGGGAGGGGAATATCTATATTAATTTCCTGACAAAAAAGCAACAAAAACACAACAAAAACAACTCAGAAAATATCTAAGTTGGGTTAGAAATTCGCCTGACACATAGCATTAATTAGAGCAGGAGGCCAGAACGAAAAAAGATGAAAATTGCCTTATATTCAAAAGAAAGTTTTCAATAGTGTGTTCTTCTTGTCTTGATGATTTTGATGATGGATCAAAATTTTTTTAATTTTTTTATTCATGACGTGCAATACTCCACTTTGGCACTATCTTGGGCTAGACGGGCAGTCGGAGAGGCTCCCTCCGATCAATCAGCTGGTCACGTCAAGCACTAGCACCTATATGATTTTCCCAACACTATTGCCCTTATGGCAAGCCCCAACCCCTTTTTATCATATGGGTGCTAGAAGACGGTGGCTGCAGGTCTACATGTCCTGGGAATGACGTTAAACTCTATCTGATGGTGAGGTTCCAGTTCTGGAGGTTTGGGGAATGTGGAGCACCCCTTCATCACCATTGCTCCCTGGTCCACTCTGACCCGGAGTGGTAGTACCTGTTAGGGTCCCATCTATGGGTTAAATAGAAAAAATGTATTTATAAAAAAATTGTATTATCCATTAAGAATGAATTTATTTCAAAACTTTATCGCATTAAATGACCCACTGAGGTTGATATGCCGTAAAACAAAACAAACCAATCAAACCAATCAATTTTTTTATTGTGATATTAGACACTCTTGTTTGTTGTCTTCTTTAAGAAAATCAACAAAGACACTAGACAATTGTAGAATTATTGCTAATCAATACAACAGCTGAACTATGATCAGTAATATGAGTTGAAGTTGTTTTAGTCTATCAATAGATGGAGAAATATGACAGTTCAGTCACCTCTGTGTAGTATGAATATGCTCAAATATTCAATTAACTTAACTTGGGCTTTTTGGTATTTGCTTGTTGTATCTCCTGACAAGTAATGTTGTTTTATAACTATTTTTTCTACCAATGTTGTTTGTAAACTAAATAGATGTCAAGCATGTCTATATTAATTTTTTTTTTTTAAATTAAAATAGATCAAACATGAGAACTCTCATGGTAGATCCAAGAGATGGTCACACTCAAGAGTTGGATATTTTTATGCAATTCGTTTGTTACCAGGAGAGCAATAAGTAACAACCAAAATTTTGTGGTTAGCAAAACCACTACCCCCTTTGGGGGTGAGATTTGAATCATCAAAGCATAGATCTTTCCTTGATTGACTTGAAAATACAATATTCACATACTCCTGTTTTTGAGACGAGTCAAGAGGAAAGTTGTAACATCGACAATAAAGTGAGTGGGAATTTTCTGTGACCACATGTCTGACTTTTACTTTCCTCATTTTGTGTTTTTCTCTGCCAACTTTCTTTTTTTCTTTTTTTTAAAAAATTGAATTAGATCACTAAGTAAGCCTGAGCCTATTCTAGTAGTGACCAGGTTTGAATTCAGAGTTTTTCTTCTCCTAGACTGGTTGCCTAACCAAGATTAAAGAGCCCAGTCTGCCCTACTATTTACTCATAGCTGGAGGGAGAATAGTTGGATTCATACCATTCCCAAGGGTAATAGCACTATGTGAACTGTGGCTTTGTCCAGGAACTGAACTCTGGTTGACAAGTACATTTCCTACGACTCTAACCAGTACACCACCGCACTTCCATTATTATTTCAGGTCTCATTGTTATTCGCATTATCAACAATTCTATAAGCTATCTATATATTAATACTCATGTTCCTTAATTATCATCTTGCAACACCCTTTGGTTAAAAATGACACTGTCCAAATCATCCAAGATGAAATGCAAAAATGTAAATCCTGATTATCTGGTGTTGCTTATCCACCAAATTCTTATTTCTTATGACTGACGTCAACTCAACTAAATAATGGACCATTCTGTTTTATTAGAAAGAAAGAAAGGGAAGAAAAAGAACATGCTACACACAAAAATATAATAAGAAAGAAAGATAGATAGTGGTAAGTATTATGCTAAACTGTTTCAATCGAACATAATGAAAAGA
Organism: Doryteuthis pealeii; assembly: GCA_023376005.1. Classification (NCBI taxonomy): domain Eukaryota; kingdom Metazoa; phylum Mollusca; class Cephalopoda; order Myopsida; family Loliginidae; genus Doryteuthis; species Doryteuthis pealeii. The sequence goes on along the minus strand of CM042143.1, from coordinate 55,930,560 downwards.
TGAAAAAAAGGAAAGAAAGAAAAAAAAGGAGTGAGAGAGAGTTAAATCAAGATTATTATAGTTTTTGCATATTGAACTATTTCGTAATAGCTCTTAAGTAAACATATCAAATGTTGTAATAATCAAATTATCATATTGTGGTATATCCACAGGTTCTGCTAGTGAACAAGTAATTTGATAATGTGTCTGACTTTATTTCTTGTGTGCAAGAATTGGACAGATGTTCTGATGCAGTATAAAGTACTTTTTTAAACTATTATACAGCCTCAGCATATTTTGAATATTTAATACCAATATTTTGTCATCACTCGTAGATACTGTAGATACACTAATTGATTTTTCTTTGTTTACAATAGTTGTTTAAAAAAAATACTGACAATTTTTTTGATAGGTCTTTATGAATATTTTCTCAGGCAGTGTGATTATGTCATTGTTACTGGCAGCATATACAATCATGAAAAATTCCTGCTGTAGTCCATGTAATATTCATGTATGGAAATATAGGGGGGGGGAGAAGGGAAGATTGTCCTGATGAGAGCAACACTATATCACACGCTGTTTTGTTTCAGCAAAAGAAAAGAAAAGACAGAAAAAACAAAAAACAAAGGTTAAACAAAGAAATGTGTATTCATAATTCTATAAAACAAGGAATTCTATTGTTGAAAAGTCTGTTTTCTGGAAAAAATTTTTTCAGTGGCCCTTAAAGTTACACAAAAAAACAATAGCAGTAAGAAAGGAAGTTTGGTATTCAGAGTATAGATTTGTATTATTTGGATCTGTCGGACAATTGTCCTTATCTTTATTGTTATATACACAAAGTTTCTTCAGGTGTTTCTTGTCGAACTCGGAAATCTTCTCTTTGAACTTAGAAACCTCTTTGAACTCGGGAACCTTCTTGCCAAACTTGGGAGCCTTCATGTCATAATTGGGAGCCTTCATGTCATTATCGGGAGCCTTCACGAAACTTCGAACTGAACCCTTTCAATCCACGGAGGTAGACTGTTCTCATTCTGTTAACCATGACCAGATACAATGTTGTTATATTAACTATTCTATGTTATTATCGCCCTTGGCCAGAATTGAACCTGAAACTTACAGATGATTGTCACTTAGAACTGTATTAACTCAACCATTATATCCGTTGCACCATGTGTCCAGGATAGACTTATAAATTGTATTCATGTTGTTGTGGTATTTGGAAAAGGAAGGTCGGCTTCAGAGTTTGGTTCATAGAAGTTCTTTTGGTGACATTGTAATTTATGGTGTGGCCGAGCATTCTACATTGGTCTGGTTGTAAATAGAACCATAATGGGGGTTCATATGTGTGAGTATGAATATGACATTGTAACAGTCTTTTATGTTGCATGTGTATATGGGGGAAAAGGGCCAAAAGTGAGAGCTCAATACAGGTTATTAGCGCAGGGGTGCCATAATGGTAGAGCATCCACCTCAGAATCATTAGGTTCCGAGTTCGATACCATCCTCACCAACCCAATGCTTGAGTAGCACAGCTTGGATTGGTGCAGTAAAGTGGGGAGCTGATTGAAGGTGTAGCACTCCACCTCAGATGCAAAACTGGTCTAGTGCTAGTGTCTCACTATCCGGCTGATACCGACAATAGACCATTCTACTTACTTTACTTTTACTTGCATATATAATTAAAAAATAAAGTGGCCTATTGTCAGTATCAGCTGAAGTGCTAGATCAGGGAGATTGGTTTTGCTGCGTTAGAGCACTACACCTACCGTCAGCTCCCAGATACATATTACCCAAGCTGTGCTACTCATGCACTGAGTTGGCAAGGACCTGTATTGAACTCAGAACCTTACGACTTCCAGGTGAATGATCTACTGACTGATTTGTCTTTTTTTCTGGCTGCCTGACTCTTGATACATGTAAACTTTTCAAATAAAAAAAAATCTGCAGTGAGTAAACCTTTTAAGTGTTTATAGTTGAAATAAGAAAAAAAGAAAAAAGATGGAAATTTCAATCACCTCGTGGCCCTAGAAAGAATGGCGCCCGAGAGTGACTCTCTTTATATAGAGTGCAGACCGGAAGCAATGTGGGAGTGGGGTGGATGAATATAAAATTGAATGTTTGGCAGAAGAAGTTTGATTTTCGTGAAGGCAAACTCATGTGAGCATTATCGAATTGCAAGAAAGTGATGTTGGACGGAGAGTGTAGAGCCGCGAGAGAACATGGTCGAGTTTGACAATCCAAAGTCGATTGAATTACAGTTTTCTTTTTTCCACCATAAAACTTCCAAAATAGATAAAGCTTCATAAAAAAAGTTCAATTGATCACCTTCTACTTGAATGATATCATTGAAATCATTTAAATTAGTTTCAGTGCATAAAGTGCACTTTGTAGAAGCAGCCAAGCAGCTACAAAAGAGTGGCTACTTGTGAAAAATTAATGAGAATATTTTTTAAGTATACAAACTATGTTCAGTCACATGAAAGAGTTTAAAGTTGTAAATAGAGAAACATTATAATTTTATGTGTATTGGCATAAAAATATAGGGACAAATTCTGGGCCGTATGTGTTTAGACCTGCTTTTTGAAAAGGTTTATATATATATATATATATATATATATATATATATATGAGATTTATCCAAAACTTGGTAGTAAGGGATGATTCTATATGTGATTTCTAAGATCCACTGTACTAATATTGATGATCCAGTATGTATAAATACAGCGAATCTAATTTATTTTTATTATTTATATCATAACTAGTATTTTCTTTTATACATCATTATACTCTAATGTTTAAATTTTTTTAAAAATTTTTGTCTACTTGTCTATTTATATTTTAATATACTAGTCTGTTTTTTCTGTCACGTCACTTTTTTGTCTGTCTGGACACCCTAAGAAGCCAACCTTGAAATGTATCTCTTTTTTCTCATTCACTTCCTTTTCTATAGTTACAATCCTATACTGTTAAAAATATTTTTTATATTTTTTATTTTTTGTTTTTGTTTGAATTTATATATTTTTTTAATATTCAGCTTTTTGTGTTTTTTTGTGATGTGCTTGTCCATAAGTGAATTGAGACCCATCTAATGAGACGAAAATTTGGGGAGCCGGTTTAAATCAACTTGGATTTATATGGGCCCCAATTTTGGTCGAAATAAATTTATTATGGAATTACGGTGTTGAGTTCTTCCTTCCTTTATATATATATATATATATATATATATATATATATATTTATTTATTATAGTGTACAATACATTTAAGGTGCCATTGTTACCATTGGTTTCCAGGCAGCATGTTAGCCACCCTTCTGGCTAACATGCTGCCTGGAAACCAATGGTAACAATGGCACCTTAAATGAATTGTACACTATAATAGATAAATAAATACAGCTCTTACACACGTAATCAAGCACTTTATTTTTAATTCTCCAATACTGACAAAGGACTACCTATATATATATATATATATATATATATATATATATATATATATTACTGACAGTTACCGACGGCTGAGAAAGTAAGGACTGGACTGACGAAAATTCAGTCGGGTTTTGCTCCCAGCTAGAAGTAGTATATATATATATATATATATATATATATATATATAACTAAAGTTATATATATTAGAGGTGTGTGGTGTAATGGTTAGAGTCCTAGAAAATAGACCCAAGTTCAAATCCTGGATGAAGCTGTTTGCATTTCACATAGTCCTAATACCCTTGGGAAAGGTATGCATCTAACTACTCTCCCTCCAGCTATGGGTAAATAGTAGTGCAGACTGGACTCTTCAACCTTGGCTAGGTAACCAGTCTAGGAGAAAGAAAAGTCTGAATTCAAACCTGTTACTCCGCTTAAGAAATTGACCTTGAGTCACATCCTATGTGTGTGGAGGGGTTAGTATATATATATATATATATATATATATATATATAAGTAAAGTCGTCGGGGCAGCCTAAATTCGGTATTAGCCATACCAAGGAGATTGTTTTGTCGTCTGAGGTGGAGCGCCACACCTACCATCAGCTCATTACTTTACCGCACAGATCCCTATGCTACTCATACGCTGAGTTAGCGAGGACCGGTATCGAACTAGGAACCTTGTGGTTTCTAGCCGAACGCTCTACCGACTGAGATAACCCGGCCCTTTTATATATATATATTAGAGGTGTGAGGATTCCTTGATGCACTGATGCATCACGATTTCTTCACTGACGATATTAATTATGATACCTATCACCTATTCGACAAATGAAAAAAAGAAAAAACTCAAATATTCTTTATCTCTGAAGAAAAAGTAAAAAAAAAAAAAAAAACTGAAGTAAGAATGCTGATTTCACAAAAAATCGATTGAGTTTTAAAATACAAAATTACTGACCATTTTGTGATCTATACAGACTAGATTAGCTTCATAACAACAATAAAAATGAGATATGTCTCACCTCTCTTAATAGTTAAGTGTGTGGTTATGAGGCATTTCTAGTGGGAAACCACTAAGTTAGTAAGGATTAATAACTAGTTTTGTGTTAGTAATAAGGAGACGGACATTACAACTTAAGCTTACTAACAACTTCATGCTTGACTAACTCTAAACAATACTGCTAATCATCAATTTTCCACACCCTCTGTTTATATTTTTTCTCCTGTTTCTGTTTTAAATTATTGTTACTGTTAAAAAAATGTTAATTCGCTATTTCTGTTTATTTAAAATAAATACATTGTAGTTTGTTTTTTTGTTTTTTTCAAAAAAGTTTTTTTTTTTATGAAAATGCATTTTTTTTTCTTGTTTCATCTATTTGACTCAGTAGTGACTTTTTGTCCAATCAGGAGCAGCTTCTTACATAACTTGATTTCAAGTGAGCAAAAATATGGTAGAAGTAGATTCAAAATCTACAGTTTGTCCACAAAGTCTGGGTACATGGAGATTTCACTATTGTATTTATTTATGTTATTTTTCCGAGAAGGCAGATATGGTAATTTAGCAGTACTTAAAATCATAACATAAACAATTAAATATAAAAAATAATCATTTTCCTTCATGCTGATGATTATTTTCAGAAAGTATGGGTGTGTTGGTCTTTTTTCTTTTTTTTTCCCCCAGATATTAGTTTGAAATTTTTTTTATTTTGAAAACTGAGTTATCTGGGTTTTTTTCTTACCAATTGAATTTAGAAATTATATATATATATATATATATACACACACAAGGTGTTATAAAAATGTATAGAGACTATAATGTTTAATTTATTTTGTAAAATTTACATTAAGGTATGTTCAGTAACTTGCAGAATAGTGATGATGTCTAGATGAGTCAGTGCTAATTCTTAATATTCATTTATCAGCAATTTTTGGTGAAACACTGGATTGTGCAAGTGTAGCACCCTCCATACTCACCAGATCTAGCATCTCTACATGACTTTTTCTTGTTCCCTAAACTAAACATTGATCTTATTGGTAAGGTTTGAGAATATGGAAGATATTAAGAGAAATATGATGTCACAGCTTCATACCATGTCCAAAGAGGAATTTTAGAGATGCTTTTGACCAATGGAAAATTCACTGGAATAAGTGTGTTGAATGCCAAGGGGTTTATAATATTAGTATAATAAAACGGGTTTGTATTCTCTCTAAGTAAATGTAAGCTTTTATGGTATTATTGTGGGAAGTGGGGTGGAGTTCTGGTTAGAGTCGCAGGAAATGGACTCGTCGACCCGAGTTCAATTCCTGGACGAAGTCACAGTTCACATAGCACTAATACTCTTAGGAAAGGTGTGAATCCAACTACTCTCCCTCCAGCTATGGGTAAATAGTAGGGCAGACTGGGTTCTTTAACTTTGGTTCGGCAACCAGTCTAGGAGAAGGAAAACTCTGAATTCAAACCTGGTCACTACTAGAATAGGCTCAGGCCTACTTAATGATCTACTTCAATTTTTTTTATTGTCTGATAAATAGCAATAGTTGACAAGAAAGCATGGTATTCCTCATTAAAAGGCTTACTCATTGTGCAAGTAAAGTGACTGGAGGCTGAAAATTTAATTCCAGTTTGAGATTTCACCTCTTTGCTTCTGTTGTCATAGCTTAAGAAATTGAAAGAAAGTTTTTTTCTTTTTATTTCATATCCTTCTGAGTTAACTATATTATTTTACATTTACAATAAATGGGAAATAATATAGTTAAGTCCAAAGGATATAAAATAAATAGATCTTATACTTATTAAATTGAATAATGGTAAAAGTGTAAAAGAAAAACTTTCTTTGAATTTCTGTGACTACAAAAGTAGAATTGTGAAATCTCAAACTGGAAGTAAATTATTGGCCTCCAGTTATTGACTTTACTTGCATGATGCGTAAGCATTTAAATAAAGAATACCATGCAGGAAAAGAACAATAATTGGTTAGAATATTTTTTATCCTGCTTGTGTGGAGGGGTTTGGTAAATATATATAACAAGATGAGAACATTAATCACATGGTGGATATTTGTGATACTAAGTACATCAGAGAAGAATTCGGACCATATGACCTTTAGGCGCCCCTTTTGCGATTTCAATTCGTGGGGACACTTTCCTCATTTACACCGTCAAAATCCGGTTGTTTGTTAGGGGTTAGGGTTAGGGGTTAGTTTTATAATTAAAAAAAAAACTCTAAAAATAGTCTGTTAACAATTAACCGGATTTTGATGGTGTAAATGGAAAAAATGTCCCCACGAATCGAGATCGCCAATATGGATATGGTCCAATAATTCAAATAGATTTATTATATCATTTTATCCTAATTTTTATTTATGTTGTTATTCGGCATCTTGAAACTTGAGATTTATATCCTGGTTAACTATGGAAGCCCATTATTGATTAATGTTTGTTTTATATTACTTAGTTTTTTTGTAAAATGATGTGTGGGAAAAAGGAAATTAGATAAGCTCTACTTATGAAATTTTCTATAACAGCTGTTCTATATCTGTGTATATGAGAATTCAATGTACTTGTTTAGGTAGTAAAAGTATAATCATTAAAATGTGTTAGTTCATCAAGAAAAGGGATTTTATTATTGATATCAAGTACATTATTAAAGTGTACTGACCTGCTTAGCTATTCTAACTACATGGTACCGCCCTGTTGGCTGGGGCATTAGAATGCACCAGCTGTACCTCTGCAGAAGGGTAAGACTCCCCCAATGGGGCCACCTGTTCACCGTGGGTGACGATCCATGATGCTTAAGGATAGAACCCAGGTGGTTGAGCAATCCATGACTTGAAATACTCCACTTTTGCCCTTTCTTGGGCTAGACGGGTTGTCGGAGAGACCCCTCCGATCAATTGGCTGGTCACATCAAGCACTAGCACCTATATGATTGCCCCAACCCTATTGCCCTTATGGCAAACCCCAACCCTTTTTATCATATGGGTGCTAGAAGGCGATAGCTGAGGGTCTACATGTCCTGGGAATGACGTTAAACTCTATCTGATGGTGAGGTTCCAGTTTTGGAGGTTTGGGGAATGTGGAGCACCACTTCATCACCATTGCTCCCTGTTCCACTCTGACCTGGAGTGGTAGTACCTTTTAGGGTCCAATCTATACATTAGATAGAAAAATGTATTTATAAAAAAAAATTAAGTATCCATTAAGAATGAATTTATTTTAAAACTTTATCGGCATTAAATGACCCACTGAGGTTGATATGCCATAAAACAGACCAAACTAACTACAACAATGATATTACTCTCACTAAGGGTTGGTTGGTTGGTTGGTTGGATTTAAGGCATGTCAACCCTTGGGTTATTTAATGCCGAAGACATTTTGTTTTATTCATTTCTTGCTCGATATTCAATTTTTTTTTTAAACTCAATTTTTTCAAAACACATTTTTTCAAAAACTCATTTTTTATCTATTTAACTCATAGATGGCACCCTAACAGATACTATGGGTCAGATTTCACTAAGGGAAACTTAATGGACTATAGCAGTAACAATATTAGCAACACAAATTCATGTAACACAAAAGACTGAGTCACTTTGAGATGCTTCTTTACATTTTTTTGTTTTTTCAAAAAATTTATCTTGGATTTTAGCTAATAAGAATATATTATCAATGTGTTGGGAATATATCATGGGTTGAATTTATTAAAAAAAACAACCTTGTTTACAAAGCGAGACATGTAACAGTTGGGCGGCAAAAAAAGGTTGAATAGAAACTTGACCTTATTATGAAACTGTCAGACTGAGCATACATAATATAAAGGTGATTATAAAAGGGGACTTTAGTGGTTCATGCTAGTAGACATTTATATAAGTTTTATATTTGAAGTTGGTAGTGAAAAGCGTTTGTATACATATTTAAATATAAATATACTATAAAAATTAATTAGTAGATTTTATACTATATTTTTTTTTGTAGTATGATGCTGTTGATTGTTTTAGTTAATAAACGAGAGTAGGGATTTGGAAAAAAAAAAAAAATCTAATGATACCAACAGTCACTAACAGTTTTTGTAGATTTTATGCTCTATTTGTTTCATAGTATTATGGGGTTGATTGTTTTGGGTAGTTGATAAACAGAAGTAGGGATTTGAAAAAATAATAATATTTAATGATAATCACCCACAATTTTTTCAAATTTTTGGATTTCATTTCAATGTTTTTAATTGTAATAATTTCTATTTGATTTAATTTTTTTTTACTTTGAAAGAAGACCAGTAATATTTTTTTGAAGTTTTTGAAATTTAATTTCAATTATAATTTTTTCATCATATTGGATTTCTTTTGCAACATTTTTCAGATGTGTTTAGGAGAGAATTTTGTTTATGTGATTGTTTCTGTTTTTATACTTTTGTTGGGCAATTTCTATACAAACTTCAACTTAACATTCATAGTTTTCTATGAAGATAAGAGAAAACAAAAAAAAAACAAAAAAAATTAAAACAATTGGTCTAATTGGGAGCAGTACTTGTTCAAATTAATCATTTGGTGCTCCAGAAGAATCTTCAATTCTACTCTGCCCTGTCGGTGGGGCATTAGAATGCACCGACTGCACCTTTGCAGAGGGGTAAGACTCCCCCAATGGGGCCACCTTTTGGCTGTGATGCTTATGGATAGAACCCAGGTGGTTGAGCCGTACATGACTTGCAATACTCCACTTTGGCCCTTTCTTGGGCTAGACGGACAGTTGGAGAGGCCCCCTTTTATTAATCAGCTGGTTATGTCAAGCCCTAGCACCTATATGATTTTCCCAACCCTATTGCCCTTATTTCAAGCCCCAACCCTTCTTATCATATGGGTGCTAGAAGGCGGTGGCTGAGAGTCTACATGTCCTGGGAATGATGTTAGACTCTATCTGATGGTGAGGTTTCAGTTTTGGAGGTTTGTGGAACATGGAACACCCCTTCATCACCATTGCTCCCTGGTCCACTCTGACCCAGAGTGGTAGTACCTGTTAGGGTCCCATCTATGCATTAAATAGAAAAATAAATTTATAAAAAACATTGAGTATTCATTAAGAATGAATCTATTTCAAAACTTTATTGGCATTAAATGACCCACTGAGGTTGATATGCCGCAAAACAAAACAAACTAATCCAACTTTTTTTTGGGGGGGGGTAGTAATGATTTTCATTTGATCCATGATCTTCCATTTTACATAATCATCATCATCATGTCACACTAGCAGCATGGATATCCATGACAATCTCTCGACAACTGTCCCTATCAGTCATTGTTAGGATGTCACTTATGAGCTCGTCCTTGCTTTTCCAGCAGTGTCTAGTATGTCTTTTTCATCTCGCTCGGATGGTTTGTGTGATAGGGGGCAGGTGGCAAAGTCTCTATTTTTTATCACCTATCAAAATTTGTTTTAAAAACAAAACATTTTTATTACATTTAAATAGCAAATTGCATAGAAATACACTTCAATAGTTTTTTTTTTCCCAACTCATGTGGAAGTTATACATTAGAGTGACTCACATAACCAAGCTATAGCAAATAAGGTTTACTACTTAATATCTTGAGTATGTTGTCTATCTCTTAAATTGTGTAAAGTTTATTTTTTTAAAGTTTTGTCTTGATTTGATTGTTGTTAATCTCAGCTAATCTATCAAACTATGGATTATTGTTCAATAGAGTTGGGTGACTTGGCAATTTTGATTTCGGTATTGATTTCCTTGCTAACTATGCAAGGCCCCCTAAATGGCACTGTTTACTTTGGAACAGGTACAAATGCAGCATGACCAGACCATAATAAATGAAGCAAATAGTTTGATTTTTTTTTTTTTTAATGGAGTTCTTCATACATTTAAATATATGCGTAAAATCCAAACAACCAGCCAGCCAGCCAACTCTAAACCAAATTTTGAAAGACTTAAAAATCTACAAAAACAATTGTACATATTTTCAGAATTCTTTTACATTTTATTAAAGGCTTTGTGTTTCTAGTTTTAAGAAACAGTGAGAAAAAATCTTCTTTAAAGATGTTACTTTGTCATAAAATCTAAAATATCACAATTATTTGCAATAAGATTCAGCATAATATGACATGAAACAAGATTGAAAATCAGGTTTTACCAGGCTAACAAATTACAACACTGTGCCACTGTTTAAAATCAGTTATAAAACATAATTATTATTTATGGCTTCATGGTGTCTCATTTTGTATATATTTTTTTTTAATAGTATCCAATTACATTTTTCCACCATAATTCCTTTTTTGGTAATTTTAACCTTTTGTCATCCCAGACTCCTGTCCTAATTCATGCTATGTTTTTCTTTACCGGTATCAGGCATAATTCTGGCTAAATGTAGTCGTGTTTCTCACTTTTATTGGCAAATCAATGTAGATATTTTACAACAGGGCATTTTATTGGCAAATTAATTTAGATATTTTACAACTCCTCCACACCGTTTAAAATAAATGTTTTTTTTCAATTGAATTTGTACAGATTTCAGTATACTCAAATTTAAAAATTTTACCATGCTGTGATTCTTGCTTTTTATTGGCAAATATATGTAGATATTTTACAATACACCCTTGCCTTATATTGGCAAATGAATGTAGATATTTTACACCCCATTCTTAGTGTCCTGGGTATGACATGAATCTGCATCTATTGATGAAGTTCCAATTTTGGAGCTTTGGGGAGTATGGAGAACCCTTCTAATTGCCAGTACTCCCAGTCCACTTTGACCAGGAGTGGTAGTTCCTGTTAGGGTTCCATTATGGGTTAAATTGAAAAAATGAGTTTTAAAACAATGGTTAAAAAATTTGAGTTGAAAAAAACGGATTTGAATACCCTTCAAGCATGAATAGAACAAAACGTCTTTGGTATAGAATAACCCAACAATGGTTGACATGCTGTAAAATCCAACAAAACAAACAAAAAATAACTCAACATGCACACTGTTTTCCATTGAGGAAGTACAATTTAAAAAATAGACCTAGCAAACACCAACATACTTTTAATTCAGGTTGCATCAATTGATATCATATTAATGCCGTTTCATTGTGTTGTAGTAACAAAATTGATTTTGTTGTAATAAACATGATACATTACAAATTTTATTTATTTATTAACTAGCAGCGGCTACCCGGCATCGCCTGGGTAGAGGGGATTTTTTTAAGTTAGTCCTGCAGATCCATTATTACTGAATCATGAGTTGAATCCTCGTAGGATGCCCCAGTTAAATCCCTATGTAAAAAAAATGACCTTGCATTGATCCAGTACTACTGAAAAAGAAATGGTAATGTCTACTATCTAAAATATTAAACGAAAAAAAAAATCCATGCTGTTATCATTTAAATTTTATTTTTTAATTATCTTCACAAATATAAATCAAATCTCTATTATTTTTGCTCAAAAACCAAGACCTGGTGATATTTAATGTGTATATATATTTACTTTGTTGTTAATTGTTTTATTTTCGAAGTTTCCTCCGGACATACATATACACACAACTGCCCTTTATATATATATAGATAGATAGATATAGATAGATGTATTTACCATGTACCCCATGTGTACAGGTTAAGCACTAGGCCCTATTAATGTGGAACCACCCACAAACCGAAGCTCATGAGAGGCGGGTGCAAAAAATACATTGATCCCGTCGGCATTCACCCTTCAGGCATTGGGCAATAAACCCAGCCCTGCCCCTTTAAATCCAGAGAGCAGGTGTTGCCTGGGAGAATGGCCCCCTGGGATCAACGATGTTAATTGTTAGGTCCAGGGCCGAAACCACTGCACCCTGAAATCAAACTTTGATATTGTAGTATAATAACCTACTTATTCTGAGTGAACAAAATGAGTTACTTCCTCTTGTCACTAAAAACAGAAAACCTACATAAAACTAAGAATAAGATACACATAATGTTTTCTTTCCTCAACATCTGGATAAGGCATAATATCCCTTTCTGAACTTAAAACCACCATGGTCCCCCTTGACCATATAAAAGTTTACATTTCAATAACTGACTCAAGATCTAGTTAAAGCTACTCAGATCATATAAATGAAAGCATCTCCTACTTCCTAGTTGATACCAGATGTAGAAATAAATTTTTTGAGTTGGTCGTTATACGACAGCATGGTACCTAGAAGCAAGCCCTCCAACAGAATAAATGAGGTACAGTAACAAAAATGATAAACCAAACGAAGATATTTACCTAAAAACTATTCGCTTAAAAATTCTATACACCCCTCACCAAAAAAAAAAATTTGGCATTAAATAATCCGCAAGGGATGATATATGCCATTAAACAAAATAACCAACCAACCATCCAATCTACTGACATCACCATGCCCACTCAACTTTTGGCTTGATTTCTTTTCATTTTTTGCTGGTGTTAGACTCAGTTCTAAAACTAAACTAAAAAGAATTATGATTGGCTCTTTAATCAATTTAGTTGTCAGTTAACCTGTTTCCAACTATGTCCATGCTTATTATCAGCAGTTATATAAATGTTTAAAAATCAGCTCCTGACAATTTGTTTTTGTTTTGTCCACCCAAACATTTGAGTGTCGAATTTGAAATTTGTGAGTTTGTGATTTCTTGATTTGAAAGGCGTAGTTCCCATAAATCAGTTGGGGTGGGAGATAATTAGTACCTTTTTTGCTTTCTTATTCATGTTGACATTACATAAATCATTGTACTTGAATGGAAAGTGTTATGTCTCTTTATGCCTGAAGCCTTTCTCATTAATTGATATGACTGTAAAGCAGTAGAGGTTTAAATTCCGAGTTGTCTTTCTTTTAAACTGCTTTGCCATAAAGTTTGCCATACATTTTTTGGTGTCTGAAAATGAATTTTACATTTTTGGAAAGAGAATTCAATAACAGAATATATGTGGAAAAAAAAAATCGATGATGATATAAAATCAGTAGGATGTCTTACATTTTGAAACTTAAGTCTTGTAAATAAGAAAAAATATTTATCCTTTTTGGTTTTATTTTTGTTACTTTTTAAGGAATATGACGTGAAAAATTTTATTTTATTTTATTTTAGAGATGTTTTAAAATTAATAAATGTAAAATAAATTCAACTGGCTGACGAAGGCGTATTTTTTTAATTAAGGAAAAGATTGTATTTAAGATATATAGCTAAAAATAATGAGGTTCCACTATGATAGTCTCTATGAAAAAAAGATATTGAATATAATTTTTGGAAGTAAAAATTGTCTTCTTTTATGGGAACCTTACTTGTTTGTAAGGAATATAATCAAATGGATTAATCCCCATCACAAATTTGTATCTGAAACTGCCTCCTATTAACATTCTCTGAACCCAGCTATAAAAAGAGTTTAATGCAGAAGCATTCACCACTGCTGATAGTAATTTGTGTTTTCTTACAGTGTGAGAAAACACAAATTACCCTTATGGCCGCCATAGAAAGTAGGTGCGGCTTATGTTGAAGTGTCATGACAGTTTTGAAAATGTAAACAAAAAAAAGTACGTTATGTATAACAGTTTTTTTTTTTATTTAAAAATTTTTTTTTTTTCTTTAACCCATAAACTTGGGAAATTGTTCTTTATATTAAAGTAAATGTATAAGAAAACAGTAAAAAAAGATAATTTTCCATTTTTTAAAAATTATTTATTATCATTTTAAAATATTTAAAAAAAAAATGTTGCACCATTTCATGCCCATTTTTTGTTCATGTTCGTTAGGTACCACCAATTTTCCCCTGTGAAATTTACTATATTTAACACAATGAAACTTGCAGAAAAATTAATATTTTCTCGAAATTTTTTTTCCATTCGAAAGAAAAAACATTAAACAAATCCCTGATGATTTAAAAAAAAAATTTTCAGCTTATGGAAATAATGAAAATTATGATTGAAAAACAATGTTTTCATTTTTGCACTGTTAAATCAACTGAAATTTAACGTAGCTAAAAACAAGTTATGATAAGATTTTTTTTTTTTTTTAAATTCTATGAAAAATCAATTAATAGTCTGATTTTCACGAAAATTTCCATAAATGTTTACCTTTGGATGTAAATATATCTGAAATATATTAGGGGAAATCTTTTTTTACGAGGTTTATCCCACCCCTATTTCATTTTATGAGATAAAATAAAAATGACCCGTCAGAAAACTTTTAAAAAACTTTTTTTCTATAAAGACAAGAGTCTAAATAACTATATCAAAGAAATTGTATAACATACAACGCAGTAGTTTTTTTTTAGGAAAAATTAATGAAGTCGAAAATAAAAAGTGCAAAAAATTTTCATAATATTATTATTTGAAAACTTTTTTTTGCTTTTTTAATTGGTATGTACTATATTCTATTAAATTGTAAAAAAAAAAATTTTTTTTAAGAAATCAATTTTTAAGAGATTTTCAATCTTTTGTGTGCTTAACTTTTTTTTTTTCTGCGTGAAATAAATTAAATAATTTTTTTTTCTGCGTGAAAAAATCGAATTTTTCACGGATATCTAAATATATGAATTTTAGAACTCGGGTGAACTAAAAATTGGTCCGATCAACGCTATATTAATATTTTTAAAAGAATTCGTAATTTTTATTGTTGAATAGTAATGAGTGATTCTTAGAATATACGGAAGAGCAAAACTAACATATTTGTTTTGTTTTTATACAAAGAGACGAGACGCTTCTCAGTAACTATTTTTTCGACCTATTAGAATAAAAAAGGAAATTGATTATTTTATCAGTTTTTCTCCTAGAAAAAAATATTCAAATTTTCATTTCATTTCATTTTCGATTTTAGAAATTAATACCAAAACCGAAGACATTTTTTTAAAGTCAATTTCACTGTGAAATTTTAATATTAAATTTTTTCAAGTTTTTATTCATTTTAATAGTTAATTTTAGCTAAAAAAAAGTATGTCCGTTACAACCAGCCATATGTAGATAAATAATCGTAAGAGGGTAATAATAAGTATTTTTTTCTGTCTAAATTGCGGCTTGAAAATTACCCTTTCGCATGTAATACGGATAGGTTTATTTCTTTTTTAAGATAACGATGTAATTTTTCCCAATCGGATAATTTGATCTTTGAATTAGCTGTTTTTCTTTGTAACAACCCTGTAGGATCTTTAATTGTTTTTACAATATTTTTTATAAACAAAGTTCGGAAATATTTATTTCCGTTTTATTCAAGATGGCCTAAACTGATCACGTGACCTTTTTGATGATACCTAATGTTCGTTCATCCGTTCTGTTTGGAAATGAACAGTTTGTTTAGATATTTACTTAGTTGCTTATTTTGCTTAGTTGTGACGCAAATTCGGAAGCATGAGGCACCCAGTGAGAATCGAACTCACTAACAATGGTCCAGCTTGCTAACCATTACACTACAACATGTATACCCTATGAACTGCCTTAAGTTTTATTTATTTATTATTTATTTCCTTTTTTCTTCTGGTGTTTATATTTTGTACAGTAGGTGGGAATTTGACTGACTGACTAACCAATATCCGTCTTCTTCTTCTCCCTATGTACGGCTCATTCTAGCTTTTTATCTTTTCTTTCTCTTAAGTTTTATTCATTGAAAGAGAAACTTCACACACATACTACTCAGTTCATTTGAGGCTAAAGTTGCCAGTAGTTTTTAATAAGAAGTGGGAAGGAATATTTACCGACAAAACTGCAGTTTCCTTCGTGCTTCAATAAAATGGGGTAAGTATTAAGTAAACAAAAAAGTTAAAACTAACTTTTTTTTTCTAAAGTTTATACACGCTGTGCACAGTAGAGTTTTAAAAACTTTGACGTACAATTTTTGTTGGACTAAGCAAACAGGTCAAGAATAAAAACACTAGGATGGATGATGATAGCCTCACCATACTTACTACTACTCGGCTAAATGATGTTTTTGTTTTCTAGTTCCATCTTGTTTTGAGTGTCAGTGGAAAAACATATAGTGCTTTTTAAAACTTTTTGCTCCTTTAAAATGAAATTCCGTAATCTTCAATTTCGACTTCTACATAATCCCATTTTTTTTCTTGGACGGGTAAATATATTTTTCTTGAAAAAGTAAATATATTTTTAAACATTTAAAAAAATATATTAGACAGAGGGAGAAAGAGAAAGGGAGGAAGCTGCCAGTATTTTTGTGATGAGAACTTTTTATATAGTTTGAAAGAGTTCACTTTAGTTAAGAAAATAAATATCCATCCCACCCGAAACATTGCATACCCTATTCATTTAAGGGTTCCTACGTCCGTAAGGAAGACCGAACGGTCCGGAAAACAGTCTCCCTAATTAGTTACAGTAGAAAAGGGGAAACCAAATATCCCCTAGTTTTATTAAGTTCTTTTTCGTTGTTGACTCTGTTTCTTATATCCCCCTTTTCTACCATCTAATGTAAATAAAATTCATTTTTTATCCAAACCCCTGGGGCTTTTAAGTAAGTAGGGTAGAAAACAGTCAGTGTGGCATTTTGGTGCAATCTCTTGCGAAAGGTGATGGACGAAGGTATTTATTAGCATGAATAGGTCAGTGAATGAGTTTAAGACAAATTACAGTTAAAAATGTATGAAGACCACCATTCAAACAAAAATTCAAACTATATACTCCATTTATTATGGTCTGGTCACGCATCATTCTTGTATCTGTTCAGTAGGGACCTCCAATTTGACGTGTCAAATTTACCACCCCCTTATATTTAACACACTTGCATAAGAGTTAATATCATCTTCAAAATTTTGGACAATTCAAAAGAAGGAACATTAAAAAAACAAAAAAACTCTTGATTTAAAAAAAAAGTTCAGCTTATAGAAATAATGATAATTATGAACAAAAATAATGTTTACATTTTCGCACCGTTGAATCAATTGAAATTTAACGTAGCCAAAAACTTGACTTGATTACCGGCTTTTAACTAACAGTCAAATTTTCACGAAAATTTCGGTAATTACTTACTGTTTGATGAAATTATGTTTCAAATAGGTTTTTCCTAAAATATATTAGGGGAAATATTTTTTTCGCGGTCTCCCCTCCCCCATTTTATTTTATGAAATCTGAAAAAATGAACCGATAAAAAACGATTTTTAATTTTTTTCTATAAAGATAAATAAGTGTGAATAAATGTCATAATATTATAATAATAATAATATATCTTTTCAGCTAGTATATTAGGTCTGAGACCTGTCAGCTGTTCCTTACAAATATTCATTTTAAATCCACTGAATATTTAATGTCATTCCACAGATTATCCAACCTTGCCTTGAATTGACATTTTTTAGCAGTGTTCCGAAGTAAAACTGCTGTTTAGGGCGTCTGGTGTGGTATAATGGTTAGCAAGCTAGATTAGCAGACCATTGTTAGTGAGTTCGATTCTTACTGGGTGCCCGTTATTTCCGGGCTTGTGCCACAACTAAACTATGCTTTTAGTAAATAACCAAAACAGTGCCATTGAGAATCTTATTTCGGGTAACATGCAGGGGGTGGGTCACCTGGACCAAATAAATAACTTCAGTTAGGAAAACTCCGACTTTTCTTTAATTTTTATGTTGATAATATTTCGGTAAAACTTGCAAATCATACTCAAAATCCCATGATATTACAGGGTGACCCAGAAAAAACAGAACCCAAATTATTTATTTATTTTCCCATTAAACTAACCCGAAACCCCAACCATAACCCTACCCCCCTAGTTAAAATTAACAGTTTTATTACAAAATTTGTGGGTTCTGTTTTTTCTGGGTCATGGGATTTTAAGTATGATTTGCAAGTTTTACCAATATTTCTTTAAAAAATGTATATGAAGGAAACGAAAGCTGATGAATATGGAAACAAGTTTTTAACTTTTTACAACAGGATATTGCAGGGAAAATAATATTTTCTCTGCAATATCCTGTTGTAAAAAGTTAAAAACTAAAATATCTTCCCTTGTTTTGTTGCGTCTGTCTTTCCTATTTTTAAAGATCTTCATCAAAGCTATAAAAAAAAATTGTTTAGGTCACTTTGTCTCACTTCTGATAATAAATAATAAACAGAATATTAATTCATCTAATGTTTTTTATATGCGTACACATTTCGTGTGTGTGTGAGAGAGACACTTGTGGAGGTATATAATATATACCTCGTAAAATGTTTTTCTTTCCAAGTTTAAAACCAAAATGCATGTTGAATTTGAAATGTAAACAGGAGCTTCCGAATGGTCCTGGGACTTTTACGTTACGGGACCACTGGGCACAGGATTAGACAGAAGTCCCTAAATTTAATTTCAAAGATCTTATAATTAATGTTTATTATTTCTTCATTTGTTATCTTTGCCAATACATCTGAACATGTTTTTAAATTCGATGCAATTCGTTTTCTAAAATTGGCCCTCTTAGTAGTCAGATAATGGCGTGACATTTTTATGTGTCCAATTAAGAAAATCTTTAGTTAAAAATTAAAATTTCAGGTTCATAGACAAAGTTGACTTTTTAAAAAAATTAATTTTTGTTTCTCCTTTGAAGCAATTTTTGTTGTTTGATTTTCTTTAAGTTATTTAGGCTGAACTTACACAACGGTGTCAAAATTAGGGTGACCCAGAAAAAACAGAACCCACAAATTTTGTAATAAAACTATTCATTTTACCTAGGGGGTTTAGGGTTAGGATTGGTGTTGGGGTTTAAGGTTAGTTTAATGGGAAAAGAAATAAATAATTTGGGTTCTGTTTTTTCTGGGTCACCTTAATTTTGACACCGTTGTGCAAGTTCAGCCGCTATTTATTTATTTTTAGAACTTTATTTTCCAATTGTCCATTTACTCTCAGTCTCTCTATATTGCAATTTTTACTTTATTTTGGAAATTGTAACTTTAATAATCAAATTTAAAAAAATTATTTTTTAAAAGTCAAGTAAGTAAATGAATAAATAGTTTAAGACTTAAGATATTTGTTTATTTACTTAACTTTATTTCCCGATTCTCCATTACTACTCTCGTGGCATTTTTACTTTTATTTTTGAAAATTTAACTTTAACCAAATTTAAATTTAAAAAAATTAAGTGTATGACATACGTACAAATTATTATAATTTGTACAGTACACTTGTATTTTGAAATTATTATATAACTTAGAGGGCCGGTTAAGCTCAGTCGGTAGAGCGTTCGACTAGGAACCACAAGGTTCTGGGTTCGATGCCGGCTCTCGCCAACTCAGCATATGAGTAGCCCAGGGATCTGTGGGGTAAAGTGAGGAGCTGATGGTAGGTGTGGCACTCCACCTCAAGCCTCAAAACAATATCCTTTGTCTAGCGCTAGCGAAAAGGGGATAGATCCCCTGTCTGGCTGATACCGACTTTAGGCCACTCCGACGACGACGGTTATATAACTTAAAAAATGTAAGTGTACAATAGGTACCACCAATTTGACCCTGTGCAATTTACCCCCCCTACATTTAACACAATGAAACTTGCAGAAAAAATAATATTTTCTTGAAAAGATTTTTTCCATTCGAAAGAAAAAACATTAAACAAACTCCTGATGATTTTTTAAATTTTTTATCAGCTTACGAAAATAATGAAAATTATGATTGAAAAACAATGTTTTCATTTTTGCACTGTTAAATCAACTGAAATTTAACGTAGCTAAAAACAAGTTACGATAAGAGGATTTTTTAAAAATTCTATGAAAAATCAATTAATAATCTGATTTTCTCGAAAATTTCCATAAATGTTTACCATTGGAGGTAAATACATCTGAAATAGTTTTTTTCTAAAATATATTAGGGGAAATATTTTTACGAGGTCTATTACCCCCCCCCTATTTTATTTTATGAAATAAAAAAAAAATGACGCGTCAGAAAAATTTTTTCTTTTTTTCTAAAAGATAAGAGTCTGAATAACTATATCAATGAAATTGTATGAATGTACAACGTCTAGTTTTTTGAGGAAAAATTAATGAAATCGGAAATAAAAAGTGCAAAAAAATGTCATAATATTAATATTTGAAAACTTTTTTTGCTTTTATAATTGGTATGTACTATATTCTATTAAATTGTCAACAAAAAAAAATTTTTGTTTAAGAAATTAATTTTTAAGAGATTTTCAATCTTTTGTGTGATTAAATATTTTTATTTTCTGCGTGAAATAAATTAAATTTTTTTTTTTTCCTGCGTCAAAAAATCGAATTTTTCACGGATATTTAAAAATATGAATTTTATAATTCAGGTGCACTAAACATTGGTCCGATACGAGCTCGATTAATATTTTTAAAAGAATTTGTAATTTTATTGTTGAATAGTAATGTGTGATCCTTAGAATGTACGGAAGGGCATTGCTGACATTTGTTTTACAAAGAGATGAGACGCTTCTAAGTAACCAAAGTTTGTTCCTGTTAGGCTGACAGTGTTAGCGTGAAAAAAATTATTTTATTTAACTTTTTTCAATAATTAAAATAAAAAGTAAGTATAATAGATTATTTCATTTTTACTCTTAGAAAAAATATTCAAATTTTCATTCCATACTTTTACGGGTTATCGTAAAAGGGAAATAATTAGTAACTTTTCTGTCTATATTACGGTCTGAAAATTACCCTTTCGCATGTAATACGGGCAGGTTTGTTTATTTTTTAAGATAACGATGTAATTTTTCCCAGTCGGATAATTTGATCTTTGAGTTAACTATTTTTCTTTGTAACAACCCTGTACGATCTTTTTTTACGAGATTTTTGATAAACAAAGTTCGGAAATATCTATTTCCGTTTTATTCAAGATGGCATAAACGGTCTGGTGGTACCTAGTGTACAAATTATATAATAATTTTTGGCGGACCTGAACTTTCAGAACCCCGTATGTAAAATTTTCGTTTTTAAATTTTTTTTCTCTTTTTTTCAATGGGTTATTATCGATTGCACACCAGTCTATACGATTGAAAAAAAAATTTCAAAAGTTATCAGGGGTGCTCAGTACCACGTATAAGTTTATCGTAAACCGATCCCCCATATCGAAACCGCTGAAATTTTTTTTTTTTTTTCTTCAATGGATTATTTACGATTACACACCAATGTATCAGATTTAAAAAAAAAAAATTCTAAAAAGTTATATATTTTTTGAGTTTTCAAGGGTGCTCAGTTCCACGTATA
The DNA here is from genome assembly GCA_023376005.1 of Doryteuthis pealeii. NCBI lineage: Eukaryota > Metazoa > Mollusca > Cephalopoda > Myopsida > Loliginidae > Doryteuthis > Doryteuthis pealeii. The sequence goes on along the minus strand of CM042143.1, from coordinate 55,909,066 downwards.
AGTTTATAGTAAATCTATCCCCCATATCGGAACCGCTCTACCATAGCAGTTGGGCTGAATTTGCAGTGACCCCCCAAAAAAAAAACATAACCCACAAACTTTGTAATAAAAATTTTAATTTTAACTAGGGTGGTTAGGGTTAGGGCTGTGGTTAGGTTTGGGTTTGGGATTGGGATTTTTTTCTTTTTTTTCTGGGTCGTGCAAGTTCAGCCAATAGTTGTGCTAAGGATAATAATGACAGAGACGTATTTTGTTAGAGAAGAATAGACATTATTTTATTTATGATTGTAAAATATAGATAATTTATGCTTTCAAAAAATTGTCAAAAAATAGTTGTTTTTTTTTTACGTAACTGGAAACGATTTCTCGTAATCCACTTAATTTATTTCAATATTTAAAAAATTTTTGGGACATTATGAAGGACGAAGATTTTGATTGAATTACGTATTTAATTCTTTGTATTTTTGTAGAGTTTATTTTGTACAATTTTACCTTGTGTAACGATGCCTCAAAAGTTGTAAAACCGCACTGAGATGTTTAAATGTCTTTTTTGCGCAATTGAAATTAATGAATGTCTTATTACTTCAACTTTGGCTGTGTTTGTAATTCAGATTTTCTTCTGTAAAGAAAGAAAAAATGATTTTATTGTACGTACTATCAGATGAGACAATAATTTGTCAATACATCTGAACTGAATTAGTCGGTTTGGTAGTTTCATATCAAAAGAAAAATCTTATTTTATTTATTTTATTTTTTTTGCACAAAGATTTTTAAAAGAAAATATTTATTAAAACTTTTGATTCTGATTAGATGATTCTTAACTGTTAAATTCCCAAAGCACCCCTTTTTTTAAATCGGTTTTGGGGGCTTCACAATTTTTTCCTGGATATTATTTCAACACTTTCCATTTGTCACTCGCACTGTCTTGCTGTCTCAAGTGATACTGCGTTTATATTGCCGTGGTTCGTTTCTGATTTGTTGGTCCAACCAATCAGCATGAGCAGCCAATCTTGTGAACCCCTTTTTTTGTCACATCCAGTTTCACAGGATGCAAGTTATATGTAAGTAATATGTATTCTTCTTTTGGAAAAATCTCACCTAAATCATTGACCTATACGCGAGACAAGTTTTTGCCTGCTTCACTCCAGAAAGTAAGTCTCTTCTCTCACTACACTTTGTTTTTAAAACAATTGTCCTTTTATGAGGTTCATGATGTCAAGCCTACAAATGTTTGAAAGAAATGATAACAGCTAAGGCAAGGAGAACAAAAAATGGTAATTAGGTTAAAAATCACCAATTTTATTCAGTAATAACAAATAAGATGAATAGTTGGATTTTCCCCTGAAAAAGACCATTCGCAGTGTAGTTGGTATTATGTCCTGAAAAGAAAAGTTGAATTGCTGGGTTGCTGCTGGCTAGCTGATCATCATCAGCCAAGGCATTAGGCTGGACACATGCAAACTGTCCTCTTCAGGACAAAATCCAACTACATGCAAATATCTGAAACAGTCATCCCTTGACCTTAAGGTATCACTCATCCACTGACAAGGACAGTTTATTCATATGACCTTGAGTTGGCTGGAACAAATACCTCACTTTGATCCTCTTAACCGGGCTATTTATTGACTACACACTAAGCCAAATGTGACTCAGGGTCTAAAAATTCTGTCGGCACTCCCCTGTATTCTGCCTTCGCACTTGTGCAAAGGAATCAGGAAGTAGTTGAACCAAGCAGTGTCAAAAGAACATAAAACAATGAAATAAAGATTTTTAAAAGAATTGAGATAGTAAATATAATGTAAAGGTTATGTATTATTAACAAATACATAAATTTAAGAAGAAATAACTGGAAAAGATAGAGAAAAGTTCAATGTTCTCCCTCAGCCTCAGGATAAAAAAAGATTAAGTGGGTGTGGAATGTCTCTTTCAAGACTTGTAATACTGGTGTCTAGATCTAGTGGGCAAACTTGAGGAACTGAAGAAGGTTTCAAATTAAGTGCCAAAGTCAGATGATGTAGTTAGTTCCAAATTGACTATTTAAGGATTGCCTTGGTATGTATGTCAGTTGTTATGGGGGTTTTGAATTATGACTCAGGGGTCATGGCCTTAGACTGATAGGGATGGTGCTAGTTTGCTGGTTGATGTTGTGGAGGTTTGTATTTTAGTTGAGCCATTCTGTGGCATAGCTGCTGGATGAAAAAAGAGTCAAATATTTGTTGGGAGAGTTGCTAAAATACTATCCTTGAAGAAAAAGAGGTGTGCTGGAAACAAATACGACTGGAGAATAGCCTAAGTCCCCCTTAAGGGTGTTTCTTATAGAGAGAAGAATCAGAGGTAGGTCATCAACCCAGTTGGTGGTGTCATGACTGGTAGCCTGGGAAATTTTCAGAGACTGGTCGAATCTCTCAACAAGGCTATTCGTGCAAGTATGGTGAGCCATTGTTTTTATGTGTTTGATGCTGAGTAGTTAAGTAAATTTCCCCCCAAAAAAGGAATGACTGAAATTGTGCCCCACAGTCGGTTGTGATAACCTGAGGAATGCCAAAAATCCCCATCCAGTCCATCAGGATTGCTTTGGAGACTGTGTTGGCTTGAGATAGCCTGAGATATATAAATGATTCACGACTACCAGAAGATACTGGTAACTCTGATACATTGGTAATGGGCCAACAAGGTGGATGTGAAAGGGTGAGAAATGAGCATCAGGGTTACTAAATGTACCAACAGAAGATTTTGTGTATTTCTGGCACTCCAAACGTGGAAACATTCTCAGATGCCTGTGTTCATGTTTAGCCACACAAAATGACCTGGAATAAGCTTAATAGTGTCTCATTAGCTCAGGTGTGACAACCCGTGTAGGTGTCTAAACACCTGTCAGCCCTATTGGCTGGGGATTTAGAATACACAGACTGCACATCTGCAGAAGGGTAAGACACCCCCAATGGGGCCACTTGTTGGCTGTGGGTGGTGACCTGTGATGCTTAAGGATGGAACTCTGGTGGCTGAGCAGTTCCATGACATGCAACACTCCACTTTAAGCCTTACTTAGGCTAGACAGATGGTCAGAGAGGGGCCCCTTCCAATCAATCGGCTGGTTGTGTCAAACCCTAGCACATATGATTGTCCTGACTCTATTGTTCTTATGGCAAACCCCTAACCCTTTTTATCATATATGTGCGAGAAGGTGGTGGCCAAGGGATTTAGTGTCCTGAGTATGATGATGCTAAACTGCATCTAATAGTGAAGTTCGAATTTTGGTGCTCTGTGGAATGTGGAGTATCCCTTTATTGCCATTACTCCCAGTTCCACCAGTTTTCCTCTCTTCTCTGAAACTTAAAAAAACCCTGAATTTCTAGCTTATCAACTTATACCAGTATTCACTTTGAGTCGCCCGAAAAATGCTGATATTTAACCAAAAATTATAGCCTCCATGTTCCCACTCTTCACAACTGGAAACTTCATGGTATTACCAAAAATGTTAGTGTGTCCTGAGTATGACGCTAAACTGCATCTAGGGTGAGGTTCAATTTCTGGAGATCTGGGAAGTGTGGAGTATCCCTTCATTGCCATTACTCTCAGGTCCACTCTGACCTAGAGTGGTAGTACCTGTTAGGGTCCCATCAGTCGAGAAGAAGAAAAACTCTGCTTAATAATAAATTGACCTTGTGTCACTTCCTGCTCGTGCAGGGGTTGGTAAATATAGCAACTAATATTGTTTCTAGTCATCAAAAAACAATGGTTGTAAATAATGTATCACTTGTGAGGAATATGTAAATTCTGGTTGAAAATGAATTTGAAATTAACTATTATTGGTTTCTTTAATATCTTTGTTCATTTTTTTATTCAAATTTTCATTTTATTTTATTATTCATTCGTCTATACTTGCATTGTTTATTTACAAAACTATTATAAAGTGAAAGAATTGATTGTGAATTGTCATGTTAACATTTGTAGGCAATGTAGACACATTGGTTCATGTTTAATTCATTTTATTAAGTTTCATGCTTTATTTTTATTTCACTTTAACGCTGACCCAAAAAATACAGGATAATTAAAATTGTTACATAAGGATTCTGTTTGGGGAAATAAGTGTGTGTGTGTGTGGATATGACTGAGTCAAAAAAAACTTCTTTTTTTTTCATTTCTCTGAAGCTTGATAATTTGTATTATTTGGAAATGTTGTGTAGATAACAATAAAGATGAGGACAATAGTCCGAACAATCCAAATAATACATTTTTTTCCAATTTTTAAACATCTATTTTTAAAGGAAAGAAACAAAAATATAAATGTTAAAGATGAATAAAATGTTGATAATTAAATGAAATAGATTAAATAAATCTACACTAAGTCTTTTTGTTATTTTTTGTTGTCTATGATTGCAAGTTGTAAGAGTTCCTTTAAACAGAATGGTTAAATTACAGTGAAGTCACACTGAAAGCACCAGTTCCTGCTAGATCACCAAAGTTAAGCAGCGATGAGCCTCATCAATACTTAATTGAGTGACGTTTTAAGCAACAGCGGGTACTACAAGCAATCCAAGTCCTTTGTTTATCAAAATGACTTGATTTGGCATTAAATGATTCGAAAAGGGTTGATATGACGTAAAACAAAAACAACCAACATGTTCAACAAATAAATCAACCCAAACCAAATACCTCTGTTTTTAGCCATTTGTATCTGGATGTAAAGTGAGGGATCATTTTGGTGTCATAGCCAAGTTGTAAACTGATCCCCCATTTCTTAACCATATAGGATTCATAGGGAGTTATGCATTTCAGTAAATTACAGTCAAGTCACACTGAAAGCACCAGTTCCTGCTAGATCACCAAAGTTAAGCAGTGATAAGCATGTTTAATACTTAATTGGGTGACCATATAAGCAATAGCAGGTACTGTAAGAAACCTGAATCCTTTGTTTATCAAAATGATTTGATTTGGCATTAAATGACCCAAAAAGGGTTAATATGCCATAAAACAAAACAAAACAACCAACTGGTAATACACATAGAAATTGCCATTTATGTAGTAGATTTCTTTTTTATTTAATTGCTAAAGTGAGATAAATGATTAAGCAATGTATTCTGAAAATGACAAAGTAAAAACTAGAATTCTGCTCCATTGCTTAAATAAATAGTCCACTATTTAGTTAAGCTGTTTTTTTATCAGTTATAAAAAAATGGAAAAAAAATCGTTGTAGGGTCCTGAAACTGCATCTGTTGTAGGTTCCTGAAACACTGCATCTTTCAAAGCCTCCATGCTTCCTGTGTTCCACCAACACTATACTTGATGCTCCCCTCCACACACATATGCATGTATGCGCACACATACATTTATATTATTACTGTATGCTATTTGTGTTCCTGACATTAGTACATTATTCTATGTGCTAGACATGAGACTTTGATGAGTTGTGGTGCACCTGAGCACTGTACACAATAAAAAATAAAATTCATTATTATTATATATATATATATATATATATATATTCAAACAAATTTCATTAAACAAAACAGAATCCTTATTATTTTCAAGTTTTTTTATTCGTTCTTTCAAGCCTCCTAATAATTCTTTTGATCTTACTGTCTTGAAAGCCTTTAATGATTTCTTCGAAAGAGCCATTCTTATATATATATATATATATATATATACTTGTTCATTGCTATTTTGTCTTCATTAAATGTGTAATGCTTACTGTGTTCTCACCCAGAATAGATTACCTAATTGTTATAAGGTACTTTACTATAAATCCATTAATAGGATGGAAGTAGTCTATCTTATTCGATGATGATTAATAACACCCAAAATTACCTTTTCATCTGATTATTATTATCTACATATTAATATGCTTATTTGCGACTATGTACCTATCATAAGTGTATGTCATACCCTGTCACCAACTCTAATAAAGGATCATTCTATTACAAAGAAAGGTAATTTCATTGGAAACGGTTACCAAGAATTAAAGTTTAATAGACTTTTAATGCTTTCTTTTATTTATGAGTATCCAAATAAAAAGAACACTTGCAGGACCTGTGGATATACCACAGTATGATAATTTAACTATTACAACATTTGATATGTTTACTTAATAGCTATTGCTAAATAGTTCAATATTTAAAAAGTATAATAATATTGATTTAACTTTCACTCTTTTCTTGCTTTCTTTCTTTCTTTCCTTCTTTTCATCTTTTCATTATCTTTGATCAAAACAGTGTTATCACTTCTGTGCACTCACCCCCTATCTCTATCTTTCCTCTACTCTTTCTTTCTTACATTCTTATATTTTTTGTGTAGCATATCCTTTTTCTTCCCTTTCTTTAAAGTAAAAATGGAATGGTCCATTATTTAGCTGAGGTGACAACACTCATAAGAAATAAGAATTCAGTGGATAAGCAACACCAGATAATCAGGATTTACATTTTTAAATTTCATCTTGGAGTATTTGGACAGTCTCATTTTTAACCAAAACAATTTTTTTCTTGCAAGATGATAACAGTCATACAAATAAGGAACACAAATATTAATACAGGGTGATCCCAAAAAACAGATTTAAAAAAAAAAGTCAGGCCTGTTTTTTTGGGGGGTTACCCTGTATATATATATATATATATATATATATATATATATATATATACTGGGTGACCCCAAAAAACAGGCCTGACTTTTTAAAAAAGTCTTTTTTAAATTTTTTTATCACCCTCTATATAGATGCTAAGTAGGAAAGAAAGTGATAAGTGAAAAAAAAAAAAAAAAAGCTGAAGGGTGGAATACATATTGGAGTTTGAAGTTTTCTTTAATAATGCATTTTTTATTTCTTTTTTTTTTTAACATAAAATTTATTTTTTTCAACCTTGAAAGCAGCCCTTTACCACCACCACACCAAATGTTAATGCATATTTAATGGTCCCTGCAGAGGGTCGGTTTAACTTAGTCAGCAGAACATCTGACAAGGAACCACAAGGTTCTAGGTTCAATGCCAACCCTGGCTAACTCAGCACATGAGTAGCTCAGCTTGGATCCATGCGGCCTAGTGGGGAGCTGATGGTAGATGTAGTGCTTCACTTCAGATGCTAAAACAATCACTTTGGTCTAGTGCTTGATGTCCGTTTTATATTTATACTTAAGCATTTAAGTGAGTTTGAACCTCACTAGGTGTATCACAATTATAGTTTTGTGTAGTATAGAGCTGAGTAAATATTAATTGGGTCCATAGTTTTGGAGAAGGAAATCTAGCAAATCTTTCTACTGGCTAGTGCTTGACCAACCTATGTTTATAAGATATCTGGGATGCTGTTGTAACCTAACAAAGTAAATGAGAAATAACCAAATGGAGGTTGGAAATGAAATGGAATCTTCATAATATTAACAAAATATGATACTTGCCAACAGCGTGAAGAAGGTAAAATACTGCTAGTGGTATAAAACTACTCAGTCAGCAAAATATTCCTGTATTTATGAGGATTAGGACATACCCATTAATGTTCATAGGTAGAGTATATAACAGGTGCTTTCCTGTATAAGGATTATCAAGGTAGTCTCACAGATCATCATTATTGTATAGTGAGTTCAATCCTCATAAGTGCTTCACACTTATGGTGATTACAATCATCACACTGAAAGTACCGGTTCCTTCAAGATCACCAAAGTTAAGCAGCGATGAGCCTGTTAATACTGATATGGGTGACCATTTAAACAAAAGCAGGTACTGTAAGAAACCAAATATTAAAATGACTTGATTTGGCATTAAATGACCCAAAAAGGGTTGATATTCCGTTTAAAAAAAACCCAACAGAAACAACAAACCCTCTAAAAATGACTGAGAAAACCAGTATTGTGATGACAGGTTCACTAATTTGTCAATAGAGTTCGGGACAATCTAGTTAGGTAAAATTCTGTGTAGTTCAAAGTAGGTCATGTAGTCACAGGTTAATTAGATTTTGGTAATCCCCCCCCTCAACAGTCTTCCTTTTTTTTTTTTCGTAGGCTTACCTTGCCAAGTTTGTTTTGTTTTAATTTTTTTTCTATCTCTCTCGCTTTATCAATTGCTGAATAGTTAATTTATTTATAAAACTTTACTATTCAATTAGCAAGCAATTGCTTGTTACTTAGCTCAACTTGAACACAACAGACTTTTTTTTTTTTTCATTTATTTCTATGTTTTTATTTCATCATTGTATTCTTTTGTAGAACTATGAAAAGCAACACCTGAGCCAGTTGTAGAAGTGCCAATCATTTTGAGTGGAAAATCTTCACACTATTCACACTGGCTAACCAATTGCTTTGGGACAATATAAATCAAGAATAACTTCTTTTTTTTTTTTCTTCTTTTGTTTAGTTTTCTTGTTAGCCGGCCATCATATTTTAGACAAGAGAGGAAAGAGGAGGAGTAGGAGTTTTCAAAGTAGTTTTGACTAAAAAGATGAGAGCTCCTTTAGTTTAAATTCAGAGTTTTTCCTTCTCCTAGACCGGTTACCATACCAAGGTTAAAGAGCCTAGTCTAGCTTATCATTTTACACATAGCTAGAATGTAACACTTCACTTAAGCCCTTACTTAGGCTGTACGGGTGGTCAAATCAATTGGCTGGTCACATCAAGCCCTAGCACCTATATGATTGTCCCAACCCTATTGCCCTTATGGCAAGCCCCAACCATTTTTATCATATAAACTCAATTTTTTAAACACATTTTGTAAACTCATTTTTTGATCTATTTAATCCATAGATGGGACCCTAACAGGTACTACCACTCAGGTTTAGGGTGGACCTGGCAATAAAGGGGTACTCCACACTCTCCAAAACTCCAAATTGGAACTTCTCCATTAGATTCAGTTTAACGTCATACTCAGGACATGAAAACCCTCAGCCACTGCCTTCTATCACATATATGATAAAAAGGGTTGGGGGTTTGCCATAAGGGCAATAGGGTTGGGACAATCATATAGGTACTAGGGCTATGATCTATTTTAATGTATCCATAATAAAATGTCTTTTAACAGTAAGAACATATCTCAAATACTATTCTCAGAACATTTAAACTTACCTTCTGGGATACTATAGGTTCTTTTTAAAACCACACTATTCACACTATTGTGTCTAGATGTTTATTTTAAAATTTAAATTCATTATAATCAATTAAAAATTGTTTACTTTTTGATTTGTCACATATTTTAATTATTTTTCCAATGAGAACAAGAAAAAGAAAAGGAAAGAATACACTTAAAAAAAATGAATTATATTAAAATTAAGAAAGGAAATGTGAGTATCTATAATTTAGTTACCAAAGTTAAGTTTTTCAGGCTCTGCAAATAGTATGCTCTTTCTTGTTTTCATTTCCTTGTACTTATATTGGCATTTCAGTCTATAATAAAGTTTTTGTGCCCCTGAAGTTACAGCGCCTCCTGTGACTGTGAAGTCCGATGTTTGAAAAACATTCTTGACCACAGATGTTGCATTTGAAGGCTGTCCCTGAAGATGTTGATGTTTTGGTGCTTTGTTGCCGCTGCTTTCTTCTAGATGTCTTATCTTCATGGTGTTGCGTCAGGGTGTACTTAAAATCCAAGATAATTGCAAACAGTAGATTGGGTTCAATGCAGTCTTTCTAAAATTATAGATTTTTAATCTGTTTCTTTAATATTTTTGCTCACTTGAAATTAAGTTATGTATCAAACTGCTCCTGATTCATTCAAATGACCCATATCTGCTAAATATTCTAAAATATGTTCAAAGGACATAACAACAGTTTATGAAATGTCTACAAATTGACAATCGCTCATAACTATTTTTTTTTAATTAAAAAAAGCTATTTTTAAATTAAAATAAAAAAAAACAACTTTACACTAACAAGGGCTTTAACTTTTAATAAAAACAAGAGTTACTTCCCCTATTCTTAAATTTCCTTCAGACTGGAATGGCAATTCGTTTTATTCAGTCGTTTTTTTTAGCATATGCGAGCAATTTTGTATTCATATTTTAAATTAGAAATATAAATATAACGTGAATAAATGAACTATTAGGGCATTTGAGACCAATATTTGATTTGGTACTTTTTTAAATCTAAAGTTCTGCAATCCCCAAACTAGTATGTCAGTTGATTGATTATAACGGCATATCAATCTGTCCAGGGTTATGTCATGCCTAGCGGTTAGGAAATAATGTATGTTGTGTATCTATATTTACACTTTTGTAGTAATTGGTTTTAACAATGTGTTAGCATCATTGGGGATCATGTTGTATGGTATTGATTAGGTTCATGTCTATATTCTATGGTATAATTTTATTTCCTTCCAAAGGACAGAATGTCTTCTATGTTGACATTTTTAAATAGATCTTTCATATTGTTAGCATTAGAATAACGGTTTCTAATGTGAGCAAAAACCCTGCATTCTATGAGTAAGTGTTTAACAGTCAAAGGTATTTGATATGTTTCACACTGTGGTTGTTGTTCTTGTTTGAATATATAGGAGTGCGTTAGTCTTGTGTGACCAATGCGTAATCGGGAAACAATGACTTCCTTTCTAGACTTCCTTAAGGCTGGTCTCCAGTCTCCCAGAGTGGGTTTGATTAGAAAGAGTTTAACGTCATTCCAAACTAGTATATCTTTTATATTAATAACCACAGATTTTTAGCATTTTAGTTTATTTGAGTTAGTTATTTAATTAGTATATAATAGTAGTTTATCATATCACAGATTACAAAATCATCATTACATGTTAGAGTAGCTAGAGTATTGACAGTAGTTTCAGGTCATTATCTCTTCAAATTAAAATGTATGAGATTTTTATTTAAAGGTAAAGTACATTAAAGAATTGTATTTGAAGATATTTTTTTGAAATCTTTATGTAACTTTTATTTTTATGTATATCATGATTTCAGCATTTAAAAGAAAATTATAAACTCTTCCAAATTTTGAACATTATAGTGCAGTGACCATAAATAATGAATTTATCTTTATTTCTTTCTTTCTTTCTTTCTTTCTTTCTATATATATATATATTATATATATATATATATATATATATATATAGTAAAGAGGATTGGAATAAATCCAACAGAATGTAGTAGAGATATGAGGAACATAAGGACAAAACTCAGACAAACGTATGTAGGATATATTTCGCTAGAGCTTTGAGCTCGGCAATAAAACGACTGATCATGCCGAGCTCAAAGCTCTAGCAAAATATATCCTACATACGTTTGTCTGAGTTTTGTCCTTGTGTTCCTCATATCTCTACTACACATATATATACACTATAAAAAACGTGACCTGTTAGGTCACCCATTGAGCTCTGGGTAGATAATTGGGATCAGGAAAAAAGTGAGTTTGCAAAGCAAATTAAATTTTAAAAAATAAATACAGATAGAGAATTTAAAAACAACATTAAAATCATTTTTACTAAAATTTGCAATTAAGTCAAAAACTGACTCATTTCTTACTTCACCTTTTGCCTGTCATTTTCCCCTTCTCTCTATATATCTTGATAAATACTCCTTATATATGTTAGTTTCTCTGTGAACATAAAGAGAGAGATTGAAGAATGTGAGAAGGAGATTGAACTTCCCACTTTATTTGTAGGTACTCTTTGCGGAGTTCCGTCCTGGCCTCCTGCCTCGAAAACTGCTCGCCAGTGGCTGCTGAAAAAAAAAACACCAGCTACAATTGAAGTCCATAGCCGAAGCGGTGTCACTTGAAAAAAAAACAACCCACTTTGGGTGTTTTTTCCTGAAAACCCAACCCCAACCCTAACCCTAATTAAAATTAACAGTTTTATTACAAAATTTGTGGGTTCTGTTTTTTCTGTGTCACCTTGTATAGGGGTGACCCAGAAAAAACAGAGCCCAAATTATTTATTTATTTTCCCATTAAACTAACCCTAAATCCAACCTGAACCTTAAACCCTAACCCTAGTTTTTTCAAGTGATACCACTTCAGCTATGGACTTTAATCATAGCTGGGGGGGGGGTCAGCAGCCACTGGCTAGCGGTTTTTGAGGCAGGAGGCCGGGACGGAACTCCGCGAATATACCCTATTTGTATGTTATATATAAGCCAGTCTTTAGCTTCTGGCTGCTGCTGAAAATTTTTTTGACATAATAAATTTGGAAACTTAAACATTTTTAGTGAACTTATTAACATAAGTATACCTGAAACTTACTTGTATCTCAAATTTTAACTCTCAACACAAAGAAAAAAATCGATGGTGACAGCTCGTAACTCTGAAAACTCATAAGTTGGGGAACTTGTAAATCAAGGTACCACTGTGTTTCCATATATTTTAATGCAGACAGTACAAGTTTAGCCAAATATGCCAAAGACGTGTTTGTGGTAAAACCTTTAGATACAAATTTGATAGCAAACATAATAATAGTTGTCTGACCAGTATGGGTTGTTGGAGAGGCCCCCTTCAATCAATCGACTGGTCACGTCAATCCCTAGCAATTATATGATTGCCCCAACCCTATTCCCTTATGGCTCAGGGTTCCAATGTCCAGTGAATGACGTTAAACTTTAACTGATGGTGAAGTTCCAATTCTGGAGTGGTGGGGAATGTGGAGTACCCCTTCATCACCATTACTCCCTGGTCCACTTTGACCAGGAGTTGTAGTACCTGTTTGTATCTATGTGTTAGATAGAAAAAAATGAGTTTTAAAAAAATTGAGTACCCATCAAGAATAAATAAACCAAACATGTCTTTGGCATAAAATGACCCAACAAGGGTTGATATGACATAAAGTCCAACCAACCAACCAACCAATGTCTGACCAGATTATTCTTTCAGATTTTTATCTTTTCCGTTTACATTTGAGGCAAGTTGACCTTGAATCTAAAAAAGAATCACTTAATTCAATGGCACAAACTTTTCTTGGATTAACTAACCAGATAAGATTAAGATGTTAATGTCCTAATTTCACAAACAATGATCATTTTTAATTCTTTTTTGTGTTTTTTTTTTTTTTTTTAAATAAGTATCTCCTGCTAGATTTCCTTCTTTCATGAAATTTATTTTCTCCATTGTGGTAGTCAAAATTTATTGGCAGTCTTACAAACATCTTTTTGTAATTGCAGCAAAGTCCTTGATTATCTGGTTGTTTCTCCACAGCTTTTTAGAAAATAATCACAAGTAATCTTCTTACTTTAGTTAAGTCTTGTCAACTTTCACAATTTGAAGTGAGCTACTTTGTGGAGAGAATGTTCTATATTGACTTTATTCAGAAAATTTCTCTGAGAGTCCTCAGTTTTTTATTTTTACTCTGTGTCTGTGCATGTGTGTATATATCATGATCCTTGTATGTTTCACAAGAATAAGTTTTGTCTACAATATGTGTATGTTTCTTAACTATTAACTAAATGTACAGCTACAAAATTTCATTTTCAATATTCTATTTAGAAATTATTTTAAATATAAATACCAAACATGAAGAAGGTCTTAGTTTGCATGCCCAATGTTTATATTTAAAATAATTTTAAATAGAATATTTAATATAATAATGAAATTTATTGTGTACAGTGCTCAGGTGCACCACAACTCATCAAAGTCTCATGTCAAGTACACAGAATAATGTATTAGTGTCAGGAACATGAACAGTTTACAGTAGTAATATGCATGTATGTGTTCGCGTGTGTGCATATGTGTGTGGAAAGGGGCATCAGGTATAGTGTCGGCAGACTACAGGAAGCATGGAGGCTTTGAAAGATTCAGTGTTTCGGCAGCCTACAACAGACGCGGGCAGCTTATTCCATGCTTTCGGTACATATAAACAATGCCTGA
>CM042143.1:55850302-55892802 GCA_023376005.1 Doryteuthis pealeii | reverse complement strand
CTTCTTTTCATTATGTTCGATTGAAACAGATTAGTGTTATCACTTCTGCACTCTCACCTCTCTCTCTCTCTCTCTATCTTCCATACTCTCTTTCTTTCTGTGTAGCATGTCCGTTTTCTTCCCTTTCTTTCTTTATAATAATAGATAAGAATTTGGCGTATAAGCAACACCAGATAATCAAGATTTACATTTTTGCATTTCATCTTGAACAATTTGGATGGTCTCATTTTTAACCAGAAATTGTTGCAAGATGATAACAATTGTACTTTTAAGGAACACGAGTATTAATATATAGATTTGACAAATATTGCTTCAGAACTTTTTGAGTTATTTAAATTTACATACTAACTTTAGTCAGTTAGAATTTACAAAAGCAGGACCTGTGAATATACCACAGTATGATAATTTAATTATTATAACACTATGTAATTATTACAATCGGTTAGTTTGATTTGCATAATAAATTCAGACAGGCTGTAGTTGTATGTGCCAAATACTTGTTGATGAGAATCTCTCTCTATGCTATGTCATGTTAAGTGCAGTAATGCTCCAGATTCTTGAAACCTTTGTTATTAGAATAAACTCCTCAAAGCTGAATCTTCAATAGGATTTTGAATTTATTTTAACTGCTTGATACAAGAAGAAAGAAGAATCCTGCTAGCATCTGACCTCAAATGATGTCATAACTTGCACCATACAGAGACTACAACTTACTGTTTGCTCAAATCTCACTTGTAACAATATTAACTTAGTTTTCCAGAGGCAGTTTAGCTAAGTCGGTAGAGCATATGCCTCAGAACCACAAGGTTCGTTTGATACCAGTCCTCACCAACTCAGTATGTGAGTAGCATAGCTTAGATCTGTGTTGTAAAGCAGGGAGCTGATGGCCAGCTAAGCTCAGTCGGTAGAGCATATGCCTCAGAACCACAGGTTCCGGGTGTGATACCAGTCCTCACCACTCAGTACATGAGTAGCACAGCTTAGATCTGTGTAGTAAAGTGGAGAGCTGATGGTAAGTATGGTGCTTCACCTCAGATGCAAAATCTCTGGTCTAGCATTAGTAAAAGGGGATAGACTCCCTTGTTGTCTGACTGATACTGACAATACTTACTTTACTACTTTCCATTTGTAATTCCTAAAGTATTTAATTATTATTCACTGACAACTCTTCTAATATTTTCATTATTGTCCCTATTATTGTAATTTAAAAATGGTCTAATAAAGGAGATACAGCGGAACCTCGGTTCTTGAACATAATTCATTCCAAAATTATGTTTGAGAACCGATTTGTTTGAAAACTGAAACAATATTTCCCATAAGAAATAGTGTAAAATGGATTTATGCGTAAAGTGGATTTTATGACCATCAGATGAATGCTAAACTCAACAACATATTTTTCAGACGCCTCTTTGTTCAAACTGGCTGCCTCCCCATGCCTCCCTTTCTCGAACTTGAGAACCTCTCTTCGAATTTGGGACCCATCTTGTCGAACTTGTGAGTCTTCATATTATAACTGGGAGCCCTCATGGAACTTTGAACTGAACCCTTTATTCAATCCATGGGGATAGACTGTTCTCATTCCATTAACCATGACTGGGTTCCAAGTGTTAAGCTATGTTATTATTGCCTTTGGCCAGGATTGAACCTGCAAACCAGAGATGATTGTCACTTAGAACTGTATCAACAAAACCCTTATATCCATTGCGCCATGTGTCCAACTGGACAAATGCAGACAAAATAGTTATGATTATAATCAAACATTTACAAATGAATCAAATTTCGACATTATATAACCCACAAGGGTTTGATATGCTGTTAAATAAGTCAACCCAAATCACACTGCTATATCATGTGGCATCTAAGGATTTTAGGTATTAGTAGTTGCTACCAGGGCTGTTGAATCAGTCAGAAGTAATTAAGGGGTCACTGGAGTTGGAGTTGGTAAAACTATACTGACTCCAACTCCATTTGAATTTTACATTTTATATGACCCTAGTTTAGTCTGTAAAGTTATACAGTGCACACTCCTGATAAATAGTGTAATGGTTATTATCAAAGGGAATGGAATTGGTGATCTGAGTTCAAATCTTGGACTAGGCTGTTTGCATTTCACTTTGCCCTAATACTCTTAGAAAAGCAGGGTTGTGGAGTTGGAGTCAGCAGGGCTGTGGAGTTGGAGTTGAAGTCAGAAGCAATTAAGGGGTCACTGGAGTTGGAGTTGGCAAAACTATACCGACTCCAACTTCATTTGAATTTTACACTTTATATGACCCTAGTTTAGTCTGTAAAGTTATACAGTGCACTCTCCCTATAAATACATCATAAAAAAATCATGGTTTTATTTATTTGTATGCCATAATCACTTAATTACATAAAGAGGAGTCAGAGTTTGAGGTGCCAAAAATAGAGGAATATGAGTTGGATTCAGGGTCAAAGGTTTTGTGTTTTGACTCCACAGTCCTGGTTGCTATTGGATCCTGTAATTTAAGAGCTGCCAATTCAAATAATTGATGATGATGACGACAATTAAATGTAAAAAAGAAAGTTTGCTGAATGCTGTCATAATGAAGAAAATGCTTTCTATTATTTTTGTCAGTGTCATCAAAGATATTCAACTGAATAATTATGAAGGATATGAAATTATATTCTACCGATTAATTATTTCACGTTTTGTAGGTTTGGTGCATGAAGTCTGCTGAGGATATTAAGCACAATTTTGGGGTTGTAGTGACCCCACCACCAAAAAAAAAAAAAAAGAAAAAAACAAATTTAGCACGAGCCTGCAGGATATCTCACATATATTTAAAATTAGAGTAATTAATCACTTGCCCTCACCTTAGGGTATCTGCAATTTGGTTTCCTCCAGTGTCTCTGGGATATGATCAGGTCAGAATTAAGGGCATGTGAACCAGTTGGTATGGGTCTGTGATTTTAAAAGGGCCTTCTTTCCCTGGTAGAATCAAAGTGTGTGTGTGTGGGGGGGGGTGACCATTTGGTAAAGAATATTGATATTGTAAAGAAAGTTGGTTGGCAGCAGCAGGGTGCTACATTTCCTATTTAGTCTGAGCCTATTACCAGTATTTATATGAACCTGGGTATGATAACAAATTGATCAATTGGACCCTTTCAATTATATTCATCTTCACTTTCTCACTTTCCCAAATTATGGCAGGGATAAATAACATCATGGTATATCTGATTGAAATACCTATTATTTTGTTTTTTCATTTTTTTTTTATTTATTCATTTTTTTTTTTTTTTTTTTTTTTTGATAATTCTGACTAGGAAGTGTTTCAACTTTAAACCATGTCTGAATAATTTGTATTATTTGATTTTTTGGACTGTTGTCCTCATGTTCATTGTCTAGAAGAGTTTTTTTGCAATATTGTTCTTCAAATAAATGTACTTCAGTTCCAGTCAATTAAGTCTTTGTAATCAGCCACACCGGAGATAAATCACCACACATTGTTATATACTCAGAATTTCGGATGATGTGCCTCTGGCCTTTTTCAGGTATTTCTTGTTGAACTCGGGAGTCTTCATGGAACTTTGAACCAAACCCTTTATTCAATCCACCTGGGTAGACTGTTCTCATTCTGACATGAAGGCTCCTCACTTTGACAAGAAGGTTCCCAAGTTCAAAAAGAAACACTTGAAGAAGACTGAAGGCATTTGATCAAGATGAAGGTTTCTCTGGATCTATTTCTGAGTTCTTATTGATTAAGGGCCAAAGTAGCATGTTGCAAGTCATGGACTGCTCAGCCACCAGGATTCTATCCTTCAAGCATCACGGATTGCCACTCACGACCAACAATTGGCACCATTGGGGAATGGGAGTTTTACTCCTCTGCAGAGGAGCAGTCTGCGTATTCTAAAACCCCAGCTGATAGGGCGGTGTCATTCCTAAAAGAGGAATAAGATTGTACTTTAAAAGCAGAAGGTAATCTTTATTATCCATAATTGTTCATTTTGATTGTTACATCCGTCTGTGTCCAGCTTTGCCAAACTGTAACTTAATCTTAAGTCAAATTCTCACTCAACCTACTGAATGGTGTTAGCAAATAAATTGATTCTTTAGCACTTTTCGCTAATCTCCTGACCTTTTATAGACATTTCACTACTGACTGTTGTCTGAACATGATGAGTTTATTGTAAGATATCATGAACTTGAATTCTGAATACTTACTAACATTTCATTTAACAATAACATGAATCTTATAAGTCATTTTACAATGAATGATTAATAGATGTACTTTTGTCTCTTCATCAACTGAGCTGTTGTCATCGCACAACTTTGTAGTAGACACACATAAGCACACATACTTACTGGCCTTGACTTCTGGTTTGCGGTTGTACTTAAATATTTATGATAATCCTTTGTGTTAGTTCTTGGCTAGACTCAGGGAACACAGACTTTCTACTGAACTGTGCAGACTACTATGTTTTACAAATTACTTAGTGGACCCAACACGGCACATTAGTAAGGTTATGTTTGTTTTTTGTATCTCATCTTGGTAAGTTCTTATTTTCATCTCATTATTTTTTTGTAGCTTTTAAAAAGATTTACTTGAATTAAGTGGGTAAGAAAGTATCTTTAAAAAATTTTGACAGAGTAGCCTTTTCATATCTTACCATAAATCAAATATATTGTTTGATTTCAATTGATTATACATCAATATTGTATTATTCTTAGATACTTTTTTTATATATAAAAATGTGTAAAATATATATTATTTTAATTCAAAGTGTCATTATGGTGATAATTTTTCTTTCTTTTATGTGTATATAATATGACATTTATGTGATACATCTTATCTAATAGTTTTTTTTTTTTATTGTTTTAGGATTAGGATTTCATATCTTTCAATTTTCTTAGTATTTCTCTTAATATTTTGCTCTTTTTTTTTTTTTTTTTTTTTTTTGTTGTTTTTGTTGTTCTTTTAAATACTTTTAAAAAGTAACATTTTTGATTGAGGAAATTCCAGACAATAAATAAATTTCTTTTTTCTTTTTCTGTTTTTAAAATAAGAATAACTTCTGTATATGATTTTTATAAACTCTGCATTTGAATAGTATTCTTTAAGTCTAATAATTCATTAATCCATTATATTCTGTTTTATCTTATTTTATTTTATGTTTTTTTTTCTAACATTCAATTTAAGTTTATTTGCTATCCAATTGGATATGTGCTGTATCAACTAAGTTTCCAATAATTTTTATCAAGTAACATCAATGTGTATGTAAATAATATCAAGCTTTCCATGCTATTAAATTAGTTAATATGCTATGTAACAAGAATATTTTCTTTCTTCTTCAAAATAGTAAGAAATAAAAAAGAATATTTGTTCATTCATAGAAATAGAATTGAGGCTTTTATTTAATATCCATTCTTTTTTTACTGATTTTTAAAAAAAGTTTTGTACCTCTAACTGCTGAGATTTCTAAGTTTAGAAAGAAGCACAAAATGAATTGATTATATTTTGCAATTCTTTAATGTTTGGAATTTTCTTCTGCATATTTGTATAGATAAGCCATGTAGAAATAAAGATTAAAAAAACAAACAGTTTTTAATCTTACTATTTATCTTTTGTTTATTGTATTGTGAGACAATAAACAAAGTCCATCATATTTAATTCAAATGGAAATATTTTCCTGTTCTATTCTATTAAAGTAATATTGACTTAGCAGAAGTTTTTATATAAGTAACATTTTTTTCTTGCGTATCTATTAATGGTAATTAAAGAAAAGTCGGTATCTAACTCAATAATTTTTTCTGTTTACCAGTAATGAACAGATATTAAGCATTTCTATTTGGTTACATTTATTTTCTTGTATATAGTTTTGAATACCTTCAACCACATTTATTACAGTTCAGGTCGCTCAATGTGCTACTGGTACATTGTAACCCAGTACTACCTGTTTCATAGTCAGATCATTGGCAACTAAACTGGTAACCCCACAGATCTTGTCTGGTGACGAGGGTGGCTAGACACCTTGCAGAATGAAAAACAAGACCTGTAAAAGGACAGAGGAAGCTCTTTGCTCAACAGCTTGCATGTTATTTCTAAAGTCCAACCCCTCCTCAGTGTGGCAAGGCCATATAAACTTGGTAGTGTCAGTGCCATGCCGTTGGGAACTTAAGTTCCTAGTAAGGTCACCCAAGGTGGACAGGTCTGGCACCCAGTGGTATTAGGGCCACATCCTGGCCAAAGGGGTCTCTGGCTAAAAATCTAAAGGGTGTCTCCATCATTGCCAGAAGTCAATGGCTTTTGGCGTACTTGTCACTGAATCTGTGGAAAATCTGCAGCAAACAAGAGCATCTCCTTCACCCGACTGGGATATGTATGCAGGGTGTATAATTGTCTTGTTAAATAACTAGTTTTTCAGTTTTTAATTTTCATTTTGGTTCTATTTAATTTGAATGTCAAGCAAACATATCTTGGCCAACTTAGTGGTTCTTACTTTATGGGAATAACTAATTTACATATTGAGCTTTAAAAACTCAAATTGTGACAGCAAAATATCTTTTATTCATTTTATACTGATCTTTTATGATTTTTAAGCAATTGTTTTGTTGATAGCTCTTATAATTGTTTAGTTATTCAAATAATAAACAACTAAGTGAAAACTAAATAAAAATATTAAAATAATTAAAACTGGTAATGAATTTGTAGCCTCTTTTGATCTCAGCTTAGATCTATAAAGTCATCAGATGTTGGGATTTATTTTTGTTAGTAGTCTTTAAAAAATTAATAAATCTAAAATGTTTTTCTTTTAGTCATTGTTCATAAAAATAATAATAAGTAAAGTTGGCCTAGTGGCCTATTGGGGAGGGAGTCTATCCCTTTTTGGTTAGTGCTAGACCTGGGAGTCTTTTTGCTGAGGTCAGATCAGATTACTCAATCTGTGCTACCCATGAACTGAGTTGGCAGAGACTGGTGTCGAAACCGGAACATTGTGATTATTAGGCGGGTGTCCTACTGGCTGAGCTAAACCGGCTTCTAATAATAGTAATGATAATAATAATAGTTGTGTAGTAGCCTAAAGTCGGTATCAGCAGGATAGAGAGGGAGTCTATCCCTTTTTCACTGATGCTAGACCATGGAGATTTTTTTTTTTTTTAGTGTCTAAGACAGAGCACCACACCTACCATCAGCTACTACTACTTATACGCTGAGTTGCCGAGGGTCGGTATCGAACCAGGAACCTTGAAGTTCCCAGCTGAACACTCTACTGACTGAGCTAAACCGGCCCTTTCTCAATTTGTTTTGTTTAATAATGGATTTATCTTTTAGTTTATTTAAAGAAAAAGAAAAAATTTTTATTGTTAAAAAACAAATGAGACATTTTTGTACATAACGAAAAAGTCTTAAAACTCCTGAATCATTTCCTCTGCTTTCCAATTCAGAAGAAAAAAAATGTAAAAAAAATAAGGCAAGAAAGAGAAAAGATTAATTTGTAGGAATTTCTGGTTAAAATGATAAAATCTTAATCTTAAGTGTCTACTTGACTCAACACTTTTTTTTTTCTTTCTTTAGGATTAGAGCATTTGCTGCAATGTGAACAAATTAAGATTTTCCTCTTGGACAAGTTTCATTTTGGTTTCATTGAAAAATATAAACATATGTAATTTCATTGAAAGAATTTCCAAGAATCATTTGATCTATTTATTTACTTGAATTTATTTAATTACTCAAACACTTTTTCCTTATTTTGGGAGTTGATGTTATCTCTGTGCTTTTTTGTTTCAGACAAAGATGAGAATTTCTGCTAGTATATAAGTTGTTGTTAGTGGAGTGGCCTTTTTGTCGGTAACAACCAAACAGCAAGGGAGTCTATCCCTTTTTGCTAGCACTAGAACAGGGAGCTTATTTCTTTTTTGCTTAGGTGGAATGCCACAGCTATAGTCAGCTCCGCACTTTACCACACAGGTTGGGTTACCCAATCTGTACTACTCATGAGCTGAGTTGGCAGGGACTGGTATTGAATCTGGAACCTTGTGATTTCAAGACGGGTGCTCTACCGACTGAGCTAAACCGCAGCCCCTTGCTAGTATATAATATATATATATATATATATAATATAATTAAAATAAAAAGTAATGATTTGTTGATTCTATTTGAATTACCTATTAGTAATTAGTTTCCTTCAATAATCTTTAAGATGGTTATTTTTCTTACTCTTTAACTTTCTTTCTCTCTTTTTTCCTTTTTTTTCTTTCTCTTTTTTTTCTTTTGGAAGGTGATAGGAGCTCTCAAAGTAGTTTTGACTGACAAGAGATCCCCAATGGTTTGAATTCAGAGTTTTTCCTTTTCCTAGACTGGTTGCCATACCAAGGCTAAAGAATCCAGTCTGCCCTACTATTTACTCATAGCTCATTTCTGGAGATTGATTTCAGGGTAAAAATTTAACATTTTTACTCAGATATTTTATACTGGTTACAATTTTTATGTTTAACTTGTGTAATTTGTTCATCCTTTTTTGAAAAGCACTAAGTTTACCCTGGTTTGTTGTTAGAGATAAAATATGACTTATGTATTTATGAGATGAGGCTTGATATGAATAATTTTGGTATTTCGGACTGTTATCCTCATCTTTATTGTGTATAAACACAACATTCAGGCCACAGTAACCTAGGGGTCTGTTCAAATGTTTTTTTTTTTTTGTATAAGTATAAAAATATGACTAGTTTATGACTTAATCATTAATCCTCCTCTTGATATTTCTTCTATTTTGAATATTATATATTTTATAAGACTTATTAACTAAAAAGAACATGTACAAAAGTTTTGCAATTCTAACATTTAGTAAAATAAAAATTTCTAAAAAGGACATCATTTTACAGATAGCATATTTGTATGAGCCTCAGCCATTTTTGTAGGAGCCATTTTAATTAAAGTTAATTTACTGGAAACTGTTTTATTTATTTATTTATTTATTTATTGTTTTTTATCTGCTTACCTCATAGACATAGAATGTTTTAGAACGCCTCTCCCTCTAAATTTCTACAATATTTAATTATATCACACCTGCTTTTAGTACCGATTTATTAGAATGGCTTTTAAAATTGCCAAAACTGTGGGGAAGATTCAACATTACGGAAGAGCGGTGAATTTATTACATCTTCTTGAAAATCATCTTGTAGACTCTTAGTTGCACAACAGGTAGCCAGTATTGGCTTGATGATGATGGCAAAGAATTCAGCTTCTTCACAGTCAGTCGGATGCATTAGTTGTTTACAAGATGCAATTGATTGAACTTTATTCAATACAACGAAGCATTTTTTTTTTTTTATTTATTTATTTTTTTAAAAATTTTTTTCTTTTTTTTTTTTTTTTTTTTTCTTTTTTTCTTTTTTTTCTCTTTTATTTTCTCTTTTTTTTTCTTTTTTTCTTTTTTTTTTTTTTCTATATCAGTGTGTACTGAATGATGCTGATTGTGTTCGACTCCATTCAATAATGTAGTAGTTTACCTGTCTTACTGCCTACTCTTCTGCTTTTCCTTCTGATTCTGTGTTATTGCTCACTGTCCTATGAGGATGCTCTGAGGAGTAGGTGCATTTTTTGCCAGTTAGCAGCACTACACTACTTGAAGATATTTCTGGAGCCTACGGCATATGGCTTTTGCATGCACACACTAACTGTCCTGAGACGATGGAGTTCCGATCAGCTGGGGTGTGGAGGGCGGCAAAGGTGCTCCAGCTATTTAAATATGAGGTTAGACTCTCCTTTTCGTACTTATTATATATCTTTATATATTTGCTTTCTTTTATTATCTTCTGGATTTTATTCAACAATGCTGATAGATGACATTTGAGAAAAATATTTCATTCGAGTTTTGTTTTTAGAAATAAAATTTAAGGATGACTTTTGAAACTTTTTTTTTTTTTATATGTGATATATTTATATTTAATTAACATATCATTTTTCTTGTTTATTTGGATATTCACTTTAACATGTACAGATACAGATTATACGCAAAAATGTCACTAACATATACATCCATTAAAAAATATCTCTAAACGATTATATAAGATACTTGTAAATGAACTTTCCAATCTCCTGTCACATTAAGGTTTGGTTAACCTAACCTTAATGTGACATGAAATTGGGAAGTTCATTTTTTATTCATTTATGATCATACAGAAATGTTGGTACTGGTTTAACATAGATATATGTACCATCCCTCCCTCAAACTATAGCATGCTACTATAGTAATTTAATTGATGGATTTATATTTGTATTTATAATAGATACAATTCTAATTATTTTTGTAACCTGATAAAATTATTATTTTTCAACATTTATTGGGAGGTTGAAATATCAATGCTGTCACTTAATGTTTTTAATGGTTAATTTCTTTTCTAATTCTTAAAATAAAGTAATGATCCTAACTGACCTAAAAGGAAACAGGATCTTTGCTAAGATTAAATGTCGAGGATGGTGACAAACTGAGTTTAAATGTATTTGGTTAAAGTATCTATATATATATATATATATATATATATATGTGTGTGTGTGTGTGTGTGTGTTTTGCGTGTAAGGTTTGTGTTATTCATGGGGGAAGGGTGCTCCATATCAGAGATAGAGCATTTATAAACAGTATGTATACAAAAATGAACACTTCCTGCTGACAGTCATTTTCATGCTTTCCTCCATCATGAGACCAATAGTCATTCCTGTTTGAACTGTCTGTCTCATATATATATATATATATATATATATATATACGGGACAGACACTTCAAGCAGGAATGGCTATATATATATATATATATATATATATATATATATACAAGGTGTGTCAAAAAAGTATCAAGATTTCTTTTAGTTTTTGACACACCTTGTATTCTAAAAAAAATAACGTTCCATTCATTCTTCATTTCTATCTTGGTAAATACATCTTTAAACTTGGTACTTTTTTGACACACCTTGTATTCTGAAAAAAATAATGTTCCATTTTTCATTTCTATCTTGGTAAATACAGCTTCAATCTCGATACTTTTTTAACACACCTTATATATATATATATATATATATATATGTGTGTGTGTATAGACTGCTGAGGATTATACTGTTTTTTGTTTAAGTCTAATTATTCTAGGGTTTTATTTAAAGGGAGTGTTTTGATGCTAACATAGATTGTTTAGTTTTGACAATAGATTTATTTATAGAAGAAAGGTTGTTTATTGTAAATTACTTGATTTTACATTCATGATAGTTACAATTCTAATTATTTTAGAATCTGATGAAATAATTATTTTCAACATTTGTTGGGTCATTGAAGAAACAATTCTGTCAGTTGATTTAAAAAAAGAATGGTTTTAAAGGTTAATTTCACTTTACTAATTTTTATTCTTTTTTGGTTACAAACTGCTAAAATGGTAAAGTAGGTTGAGCCATTTGGCAGAAATTTGCACTGGAGAGTCATGGGAAATAAAACAAACAAAAAAAGTTTATAAAGATCTTTTATACTGAACTAGAAGCGGCTACCCAGCGTTGACTAGGTGGGGTGGGGAGGGAACTGGTGTATTGATTTGTTTAGTTTTGAGATTTTCAAATTCTGGACATTTTTAAGTAGAATTTCAATGCTATTTCTATGTATATTTTAATTTTTAGATATCTTCAAATATAAATCAATCTTCATAATTTTTGCATTAAAAGCAAGAACCAGTGATATTTAATGTGTATATATATTTACTTTGTCATTAATTGCTTTATTTTTGTAGTTTCATTCTTACATATTATATATTTTTACATACATACATACATACATACATACACACACCAACTGCCCTTTATATATGTATAGAAGATGGTGAAAAAAAAAAACAATGTATTTTTTGGCCAGATACTTGAAGCTATTTCAGTTAAATTTCTGTCCATGTGGGAATAGATATTCTTTCTCTA
Source organism: Doryteuthis pealeii (assembly GCA_023376005.1). NCBI lineage: Eukaryota > Metazoa > Mollusca > Cephalopoda > Myopsida > Loliginidae > Doryteuthis > Doryteuthis pealeii. The sequence continues at coordinate 55,880,894 of CM042143.1, read as the reverse complement.
ATAATCGTTTCACATAAAACCCATGTGCATTCATATATTAAAAACTCCTGGAGGCATGTGGTGTAATGGTTACCATTGGAGGAAATGAACCCGGCCATCCGAGTTCAAATCCTGGACAAGGCTGTTTGCATTTCACTTAGCACTAATACTCTTGGGAAAAGTATGATCCAACTAATCTCCCTCCAGCTATGAGAAAATAGTAGGGCAGACTGGCTCTTTAACCGTGGCTAGCCAATCAGTCTTGGAAAAGAAAAATTACCCCCCTCTGTCTCTGCTTTAAGTCCAGTATTTTTCAGCCATCAATTAGTTTTTACTATATCTACAGGTCATGCTAGTGGATTATTACTTTAGTGAAACTGATTTTTGTCATTTTCAATTGATTAGAGTTGGATGAACCTGACATTATATTGCACATGCACAGTGATGCTGATAGCTTTTTGATGTAGTATGTTCAGGTACGCACATATTTGCTCTGAATGAGACCCCAGGAAAATTTATGGGTCCCAACTAAAGTTTCTTAATAAATTGTAGGGTTTTTATTTATGATATGGGGAAACAACTAAAGCCGCCTAACTCCTACCTTGTAATGTATCCTGTGTAATTCGTTTCTAAGAAACTATTGAAATGTATTTACCGTTAGATTGAAATGGTGAGGGAAGAAAAAAGATAAACACTGAAGCACATGGATATGATTTTACTTCATCCTTTTAGATTTTGGTGAATCTAGGATGTATGATGCGTACCTATCAGCATCTCTGCATGTATTATATAGGCATAAATCATAACTTCTTTTTACATTGATATATGTCTCTATGCTCTAACCATAAATAATCATTGAAATTTAACAATAATTTCTAAATAGATCTTTTATTATTATTTGGTGTGGCTATGAGAGTAAATTTCATATCATTTTTACTCTGCTCCTACTTACTGCAGATAATGCATCTATATATTTTAAAAGGTCAGGACTAAACTAAACTTTGAATTTCACCACTTTAATTGGTGCCACTGTAATCTATGCCTTAAATTCTACAAGAAACAACAATATGTATTATTTAGATTTTTCAGGCTGTTGTCCTCATCTTTATTGTTATATACACAATGTTTCGGTCGATGTGCCCTTCGGCCTTCTTCAGGTATTTTTTGTCGAACTCAGGAAAATTCTTGTTGAAACACCTGAAGAAGGCCGAAGGACACATCAGCCGAATCATTGTGCATATAACAATAAAGATGAGGACAACAGTCTGAAAAATCTAGATAATACAAATTATCAAGCCTTATCTCAAAAATTCAGACAAATGTAACAACTATAATCTCAAAATGCAAACTATGAGACACACTAAGTCGAGGGTGTTTTGAAGCCTCATAACTTTGATAAATCTTTGAATTTCAATTTTGGGTGGATCCTTTTCAAGTGTATCTCTTAATTTCTTTTAATGAAATTCTTTTTAGTTTTTATCCAAAACCAATAAAAATGTTTAGAACTCTGGTATAAAAGAATTGTTTTATTTGTATTGTTTATGTTTATCTGTCTTGCTTATTCTTAAACAAGATATATTTTGTTAGGTTGTGTGAGAAAATTAGGAAGAGGAATTTGTTAAAAGAATATTTACCCACCAGATACAAATAATAAGTAAGGAAAACTGTTTTGTATTTTACTATATTTGCTGCAAGGTTTTACTTTTGTTTTGATTAAGTCTTTCTTTTCATAATTTTCCAATAATCAATAAGTATGGAATAATAATAAGGAAAACTGTTTTATAATATGTTTTATGACAATAGTATTATGTCATATAATATATAGTAGTCATTGGGGTGGCCTAAAGTTGGTATCAGCCTATCAGCATGATAGTATATCCCCTTTTCATTAGCGCTAGATCAAGAAGATTGTTTTTGCGATTATTTGTGGAGCACCACACCTACCATCAGCTCCTTACTTTACCGCACAGATCTATGTGCTACTCATGCGCTGAGTTGGCAAGGGCCGGTATCGAATTAGGAACCTTGTGGTTTCTAGCCAAATGCTCTACCAACTGAGCTAACCCGAATGTCATATAATATGTCATATAATATCAATGATAATATTTTATAATAGTATTTTAATAATAATAAGTAATAATAATAAGTAATGAAAACTGTTTTGTATTTTACTATATTTGCTGCAAGGTTTTACTTTTGTTTTGATTAAGTGTTTCTTTTCATAATTTCCCAATAATCAATCTTTTTCTCTAATAATAAAAGAAAGGTGGGTTGGACATTAATATAACAAAACCTGATAATATTTTCTTTCTATCATTTATACACAACCAAAGACACATCAGCCCTGTTGGCTGGGGCTATAGAATACACTGACTGCAGCTCTGAAAAGGAATAAGACTCCTCCAATGGGGCCACCTGTTGGCCGTTGGTGGCAACCCATGATGCTTAAGGATGAAATCTTGGTGGTTGAGTAGTCGATGACATGCAACACTCCACTTTGGCTCTTATTTAGCTTAAACTGGCAGTTGGAGAGGCCCCCTCCCATCAATTGACTGGTCACATCAAGCCCTATTGCCCTTATGGCAAGACCAAACCCTTTTTTATATGTGGTCTTTATATCCTGGGTATGGCGTTAAATTTTATCTAATTGTGAAGTTCCAATTCTGAAAATGTTTTTAAAAACAAATTGAGTTTTAGAAAAATTCTGAATACCCATAAAGCATTAATAGAATAAAATGTCTTTGGCATAAAATAAACCAACAAGGGTTGACATGCCGTAAAATCCAACAAACCAAACCAAACCTTCTGCCTGATCTTGGAGCCTCTTGATATATTTCTGTTTTTTTTTGCTGGTAACAAACAGAGTTTAGTCAAATATACAGAAGTTGAATTAGCAATAAAACATTGGCATCTGACTTCAATGAGAAATATATCAATAGTCCTTCTGTTTTGTATGTATTGTTCTTGCAGATCTTTATATTTTCCAGCTTATGGCTGATGGACACATTCAATATTTTCCTCAAAAGAAACCATTAACTCAATTGACTTATAAACTCTTTTTGAATTAACTGACCAGATCACAAGATCCGGCCACTGGGCAGTTGATGTTATCTTGGCCGGAAAGATGAGACCGTGTTCCAAATCTATAGTCTGTTCAACCATCAAATAATGAGGAAATGGAAATTATTTGGAAAAGTAATTCCTGGAATGTTTCCTTCTTATACAAAATTTATTATTTATTTCTATACAAAATTTTATTGGGGGTGTTCCCAAGGTGTAATGACTACTATGCTGAAGTATGACATCATAGTGAGTTTAAACTCCAGTCCTGCTATTATGTTCACTTTCAGACTAATACTCTTTGGAAAGGTATGACACCCCCCCCCCGGGTTAAATAGTGCAACTACAATTCTTCTGCGAGGATGGCTTTGGCATTAAATAACCCATGAAGGATGATATGCCATTAAACAAAGAAACCAAACCAAACCAACCAGAATCTTATTGTCAGCTTCACAACATTTCTTTGTAGCCTTGAAAATGATCTGCAACACCTGGTTATGTCTCCACGTGTAGCTTTTCAGTGAATACTCACAACCAGTGAGAATATATTTAAGGCTAGCAATCTTGCCACATGCATTGCATCGATCAGGTTTTTTGGGACTGGCTTTGGTAAGATGTTGTATACTCCTTTTATAAGAAAACTTATTCTCTTTGGGTCCACCTGTTTGATGTCATGTAATATATATTTCTTTGATATTTTCCCACCTTGATCTATGTACCCTGTTTCAATTTTCCAACAGCAATAGCATGACACATGCTCTCCTCGATTTTTCTATACTTATCTATATATTAATACTCCTATTCCTTAATTGTACAACTGTTATCATCTTGCAACATAAGACTGTCCAAATCAACCAAGATGAAATGCAAAAAATGTAAATCCTGATTATCTGGTGTTGCTTATCTACTGAATTCTTTTTTTCTTATGAGTGTCATCACCTCATGGATCATTCTGTTTTTATTATAAAGAAAGGGAAGAAACAGGACATGCTACATAGAAAAATAAAATAAGAAGAAGAAAGAAAGAAAGAAAGAGTAAGGGAAAAATATAGAGAGGAGGTGAGCACGTGGAAGCGATAATGCTAATCTGTTTCAATCGAACATAATGAAAAGATCAAAAGAAGGAAAGAAAGAAAAAAGGGTGTGAGATAGTTAAATCAACTTGAACTATTTGTAACAGCTCTTAAGTAAATATATCAAACATTGTAATAACTAAATCATCATACTGTGGTATATCCACAGGTCCTGCTAGTATTTCTTCTATTTCTGGAGGATTCATCTGACCACTGACATTATTTGATAGAATCCTACACAGACTCTGCCAGTTGCTCCAGCACTAATAACTTCCTTCATCTTAACAGATGATGCTACATTTTCTGCCGCATTCTTGACATTCCATTTCCAACCGGCTATAATGAAAGATTGGGTCGTTTTTACTTGAGAGTTGTGCCTTACTAACCTTATACTCCTCAACAAGAGACGATAGTGGTGATTTCAATTTTGATGTCAAGCTGTATAATACCATATTTTTCAAGGAAATAGACACTTCCAACCATTTTTTTCACATACTGAGTAATTGAACACTTCATTGTTTCAACTCTTGTGATATCTCATCTACCTGCAATGGCTATGCTATTTTAGGAATAAACCGAAAATTAACACGCCATAATTTATTTTTGGCAATGAGGAGATCCCATTCATAAATTGAGCGTAAACCATCGCTCTGTTCTTTCATCACATTTTCATGCAATGGTAATCAATAATAGATAAATGTAGAGTAGAAATGGACCATCCTATTAAATAATGGAAGCTTCTACTGGCAAACATTGAACTACAGAAGTTATCTCCTCTGAGATTATAAAAGAGCCTGGTCGCTAGGGAATTTGTGTTCATGCTTGATACTGAATAAAGTACGTCGGTAGAGCATCGGCTTGAAATCACAAGGTTCCTAGTTTGATACCGGTCCTTGCCAACTCAGATGCCAAAACAATCTCCTTGGTCTAGCGCTATTGGAAAGGGGATAGACTCCCTCGCTGACTGGCTGATACCGACTTTAGGCTGCCCCGACGATTTTACTTACTACTACTTCAATACCATACGAAACTAATCTCTCAATATGATCCCCAACAATACTAACATATTGTCAAAAAACGTTAACTACAAAAATGTAAATATAGATATACAACATATATTATTTCCTAAGCTAATATACAGTGATGATGATAGCTTTTTGATTTAGTGCATCCTGGGACACACATATTTGCTTTGAATGAGTCCCCGGGAAAATTTATGGGTCCCAACTAAAGCTAGCTAACTCCTACCTTGCAACCTATCCTGTGTAATTCATTTCTAAGAAACTATTGAAATGTATTTACAATTAACTTAAAATGGTGAGGGAAGAAAAAAGAAAAACACAGGGATGCATGGATATGATTTTACTGTGTCCTTTTAGATTTTTGTGAATCAGGCACGCATGACGCGTACCTATCAGCATCTCTGAATATACATCTTTTATTAACAATTGTTTTAATTCTCAACTATTTTTCTGGATTTGCAATGCATACCATATGGATTAATAATTTTTTTTTCTTTTTTAAATAGGATTCAACTATTAAAATATTTTAGCAAAATTTTTGTAAGGATTATCATTATCAGTTTATGTTATTAGTAAGTAAAATTTAATGCTAAATCCTGATTCTGGTTCAGGGTTTCACTCTCACCCTACTACCAGAATTTACTGTATTTATCTTATTATAATGGAGATTATCTGTGTGTCTGTCTTTAACCAAAACTATTCCACTACTCAAATCACAATTCCCTTAGATATTTACGTCACATTCTCTGTAGTTTTATTTTATTTAAACCTCAATTATTAATAAAATTGTTTTACATTATTAATACTGTTGACAATATCTACATGATATTTTCCACGTACCCCACTTGTACGGGTCAGGCACAAAGGCCCTATTTATGTGGGACCACCCAAAAAACCGAAGCTCATGGGGTGGCGGGTGAAAAATTGCGTCGATCCCGTCGGCATTCCCCCTCAAGGGGGGCGCCTCAGGCGCTGGGCAATAAACCCAGCCCTGCCCCTTTAAATCGAGGGGGCAGGTGTTGCCTGGGGGGATGGCCCCCTGGGATCGACGCCGTTAATTATAGCAATGGTCCAGAGGCCGAAGTCACTGTTGACCATATCTACATACTAATAATACACAAATGTATTTATATATACAACAAAATAGCGGTTTACAGTGTGAACGGGAAAGCTAATTTGCATATTGATATTAAAGATTCGATTTTAATAAATAGGTGCTTAGTATTATTGATTTCTGATTGTTTCGTTCTATTTTAATAAATATGAGCAAAAACTTCAGAGATAAAACTTAAGAAAAATCCATTAACAAGAAGAAATAACTGTAATTTTAGTCTTTACTTCCAATTTAAACTAAATAGTTAAATTGGGAGAATTTAGCAATGAAAGACGGGAGTGATTGAAGAGTAAGTTTCAGTTGTTCTATTTTTAAAATTTATACTCCCCTCTGTTTTAAATCTGTTTATCTGCATTCTTATTTAGTTTCATTAGCCTTATTACATTAAAACTTAAATACTTGCACCTGGAGGGTGCATATATATGCTAGTGTGTATAATGATTAGTGAATGAAAATGTTTAGCATATGTTTTGTGGCATAATTCAGATTACCAAGGGGTTGGCAGAGGTGTTGGTAGAGGTGACTGCCTCATCTGCTGCAATGTGCATGTCAGTAGAAATAGACAATCTTTATTGACAGTAGAGCAGGTATCGAACGGGGGGGGGGGGGTCTCTTGTCTTTTGATGTTCTTACAGTGTGAAGAGTGGAAGATATGGGACAGATATTAATTACCAGTCATTTTTTGGTGAAGTTGTCTAGACGAATGTTTATGTGGCGTATCTAGGTATGAATGACTGACATTGAAGGGAAACTAAGATGTCATATCTGCATTACATTTTTATGAAAGATGTCTTGTTGATTATCAGTGGGGTTCTGTATTTCTTTGATCTTGCTCCTACCTGCCTCATAATGAAAAGATGAAAAGAAAGAAAAACAGAGTAAGAGAGAGTTAAATCAAGATTATTATACTTTTTACATATCAAACTATTTTGCAATAGCTCTTAAGTAAACATATCAAACATTGTAATAATTAAATTATCATACTGTGTCATATCCACAGGTCCTGCTAGTATAAATTATTACTCTAAGGAGTATGAGAACATTAAAGGTTTTTAGGGGAGCAGGGCATAAAAAGGTTGGGAACCACGGCTCTATTAGGTAGTTGCCATGGAGTTATTAGAATAATAATTAATTAGAATAATTTTATTTATTTTGTTGTTGTCTAAAAGAACTACGATGGTTGAATTACAAAAATACTAAAAGTACCGGGTATTCGCTTGGTTACGTCATTTTAGGAATGACCCCCCCCCCCCATCCTTTGCAATCTATTACTGATGTCTATATGCCACAGTTGAATGAGCTGTCAATCTTTATTAAATTCTAAAATGACTTGATTAGTTAAGTTAAGTTAAAAGTTTAAGTTAATAGAAAGAATGACATGACATATTTAAAAAGAATTGAAACAATTTATTATAGATTATTTATATTTACATCTAGATAATAAGTAAAGTAAAAGTCGTCGTGGTGGCCTAATGCCAGTATATGCTAGATAGTGAAAGAGTCTATCCTCTTTTCACTAGCACTAGACCAAGGAGATCATTTTTGGCATCTGAAGTGGAGTACCACACCTACCATCAGATCCTCACTTAACCGCACAGATCTCTATGCTACTCATACGCTGAGTTGGCGGGGTAGGTATTGAACCAGGAACCTTGCGATTCTAGGCAAGTGCTCTACCGACTAAGCTAAACCAGCCCTATGTAGATATAATATAAATGTTATTCATTAAATGTTATGCTTAAGTAATAGGTACCTGTTACTTTTTAAAATATCACAATTTTTCCTTAAGGCACGCCCTCTTTTTCATGCATGTCCGGTATCTAAACTCTGTCATTTTTTAAAGATTAGGTTAGTATTCTTAATTAACATTTTCTCTCTTTTGGGAGAAAGACTGACTCACTCAGGCATGAAATTACTGTACAAGTGAGATGATTAATTAATATTGATTGTGGTTTAAATCATAGATATATTTAGTAACACTATTCATCGAATTAACCATTTAATATTTACTGATTTTGGAAATATACATTTAAAAATTGTGCTGAACGCTACCAATTCCAAAAAATAAACAATACTGTTTATCGGCCATAAAAAGAAAAAAAGAAAAGAAAGAAAACGTCTTGGGGGGGGGGTATTTGCCTCATACCCCACTTGTATCGGCTGGGCACAAGACCTCGTTTTAACGTGGGCCCACCCATAAGCCGAAGCTCATGGGTGGGAAAGAACAAAAATTGCGTCGACCCCCTCAAGAGGGCGCCTCAGGCGCTGGGCAATAAACCCAGCCCCGCCCCCAAGGGAGGGGGCAAGTATTGCCTGGGGGGATGGCCCCCTGGGATCGACGCTATTATTTATTACTTAACCTGATCCAGCGGCCGAAGCTCACTGGACCCCCGGGTAAAACGTCTTGAGCTTTGCGATAAAAAGCAACGAAAATAAGATGGTAGTGTAAGGGACTAAATGGAATAGTCTCACAGGTATTGTGGGACACTTCCCCGCCATGTGTCCCTTTTTGGTTACGTGACGTGGTAACCCCAAAATGTCAACCTCTTTCCCGAACCTGATTTGACAAGGACGGACGTGCTAGTCACATCTCTCCAGCACCCACATGGTGCATTACAAACGGTACAGGCTCCGCATACAGTAAGTGGTTTCCACTTATTCTGTCTTTCTTACACTTCTACATATGTTTGGACACTTGTGACGTTGTATAGCCTGGAGAACCTTGTTCCCCGATATTTGTAAATTAAATGTATGTATGTATTAACGCGTTTATTGTTATCCTACTGAAATATTCTGTGTTGGGGTACTTTTCCTTTAAGTAACCCAATGCTAAGAACCGGAGTTTATACTCCATGAACCTCTTATAAATCGGTGAACTCGAACATACTTTCGTTTTTCTTTTCTTGGCTAGAATAGAAATACTTAGCATTACAAGAAGTTTGGTAAAATCGTTGGACATTGACAAATTTTCACTTTCATCGGTTCAAATCGCAATTTCTCGTGTATTTCTGGTTCAATCTTAAAAATATTCATATGGTTGGAAAGAAAAGAAAATAATCTTTCTAAATGTAATTTTCATGTGTTTTTATCCATTGAATTATTTTTTACAGCGAGTTAAAATGATATTTTACTTCGAACAGCCGAAAACATAAAATATGACATTTTTTATAGACTAAATTTCATAGGCTATTTTGTTTTTCAAAATCAAAGTAGCTAATCTTTATCAATTTTCTTGAAATTTTACACTTCATTAGGAGACACTTGTAACTACCAGCATAAACTTTTTTCTTTGGAAGCAAAACCACAACAGACTAAACTTGACGGAGAGTTCTTCAAAAAATAGAGAAGCAAAAAAAAAATATATATATAAATAAATAAATAAATAAATAAAAGCAATATATCCTTAATAGTAGACAGTCTCATAATTATTTTGATATTTAATATGTGACATTAGGATGTCGGATAACCGTCAGGCTTTAATATCAAAGATTGAATTTTGTAAAAAAAACGTAAAATTTAGTCGTTTTTAATATGTAAACAAACCCCCAGCACGCGTTAAATTTCCGACCGTACTAGGTTTAATTTGCAATTTCTCGAGTATTTCTGATCTAATCTTAAATATTTATATGGTTGGAAAGAAAAGAAAATAATCTTTCTAAATATGTAATTTGTGTGTGTTTTTATCCATTGAATTATTTTTTACTGTGTGTTAAAACGGTATTTTCTCTTCGAACAGGCGAATTTCTTTCCGTGGCAAATTTTAACGCGTTACATTATTTGTAAAAATCAAAGTAGCTAATCCTTATCAGTATTCTTGAAATTTTACACTTAATTAGGAGACACTTGTAACTACCAGCAGAAACTTGTATTTTTCTTTTCCGATCTTTGAAAGCGAAACCACAACAGACCAAAGTTGACGGAGATTTCTTCAAAAAGAAAGAGCACTATATAATTAATAGAAGACAGTCTCAGAATTATTTTCATATTTCCATGTGTGAAATTTTAATGATTGTATACCGTCAGGATTTTTATCAAACTTTCAATTTTGGAGAAAAAAAAACTCACTTACATAAACAAAGATGCACACGCAGGACAGGCTTTGTTAAATAAAATTATATAAAGAGTTATTCTATTTCTTGTATATAATACAACATAGCAGGTATTTAAAAAGGTATTTTTAAGTCCAAAGTGATGTTATTCATATAAATTAATACTATATATGTGTATATATGCTGTATTAAAATGAAAATGTTGAATAATCTTGTGGGAAACTTAAACAAAAAAGTTGATATCCCTACTTCTTATTCCCCAAATAATGAGTTCCAGCATGGAGATACATAAAATTTGAGTTCAGAATCAGAAAGAACATACAATTTTACATAAGAATGCCAAGTTTTATCAAAATCGCTCCAAAAAGTTTTTAAAAAATGATGAAGAAATTACTAAGTATCGTGTTTTCAATTGGTCCATGTTTTGACATTTTTTTAACAAAATCATGTCCACTTTTGTACCCCCAATTTCGGGGCTTTAAATTCTCGTAACATTTGAACCACTGGGGATATTTGCATAATTCAAACAGTTCTGAACTCCATTTACAGAGCTCTATATAACTAATGTGGTTAAATAACTATAACCTCAAATAATAACAAATCAACTGGAAATGCTTCGTGTCAGCATAGCTTTGCGTTTGCACACATTTAACGGTAATCTGAACATTAGCTACATAAATGAGAGTAATCTCCCCTTGTTTATTTCACTTTGAGGAAACCATATGTTTTGGTCGGCCATTTTCATTTCACCATAAATCTACACTGAAAATACGAATTTGTTCGAACGAATGCAACTGCATGTTTTAACACGAAAATACCATAATGTGTTTTTAATTGTGCTTGCACATAATTTGAAATTAACTTAATTGTTATTAAGAACACATTTTATGATATTTTCGTCTTAAAACATGCAGTTGTATTAATTCGAACAAATTCGTATTCAGTGAAGATTTCCACCTATTCTGCCTTTCTTAAACTTCTACATATATTTGGACACTTGTAATGTTGTATAGCCTGGGGAACCTTGTTCCTCGATATTTGTAAATGGGCTGTCAATCTTTATTAAATTCTAAAATAACTTGATTAGTTAAGTTAAAAGTTTAAGTTGATAGAAAGAATGTCAAGACATATTTTTTTAAAAATTGGAACAATTTATTATAGATTATTTTAATTCATTATCTAGATATATAAATAGATTATTTATATTATATCTACATCTAGATAATAAGTAAAGTAAAAGTCGTCGGGGTGGCCTAATGTCAGTATAAGCTAGATAGTGAGGGAGTCTATTCCCTTTTCACTAGCACCAAACTAAGGAGATTATTTTTGGCATCTGAGGTGGAGTACCACACCTACCATCAGCTCCTCAATTTACAGCACATATCTCTGTGCTACTCATACGCTGAGTTGGCGAGGTCCGGTATTGAACCAGGAACCTTGTAATTCCTAGGCAAGTGCTCTACCGGCCCGGATATAATATACATGTTATTTATAAGTAATAATAGATATCTGTTACTTTTTACAATATCACAATTGTATCCAACCCGGACCTTTTCTCACACATGTCGTATGTGGAAATGAATATGCATAAACATTTTAAACAAGAGAAATAATCATTTTATTTTGGCTTCTTCATTAAACGGTTTTCCAATACAATCTGTTCATTCATACATGTCCGGTACCTAAACTCTGATCCCACCCCCCACTGTATAAATTGTGTCATTTTTTTAAGATTAGGTTAGTATTCTTAATTAACTTTTTCTTAATTTTAACTTTTAGGAGAAAGACTGACTCACTCAGGCATGAAATCACTGTACAAATGAGATGATTAAATTAATATTGATTTTGGTTTAAATCATATATATTTTAGTAACACTATTCATCGAGTTGACCATTTAATATTTACTGGTTTTGGAAATATACATTAAAAAATTGTGCTGAACTCTACCAATTCCAAAAATAAACAATGTTGTTTATCGGTCGTAAAAAAATTAAATATCTTGAGCTTTGCGATAAAAAGCAAAGGAAATAAGATGGTAGAAAAACTCGTTAAAAATTAAAAGAAAATGTCTCATGTAAAACAAAAAAGAAATTCTGACAATTTTCAAACTATTATGAGAAACTAATTGTACCGACTATAAGTCGGTGCAATATAATTTATTTTCTATGAAAAAGAAACGAAATGTGAGTAGAGATGTGTAGGTGTTGTGGACGGCTGTTGGGTGCAAGGGAGATAATCCTGTGTCCAGTGTTAAGAACCGTTAGAATTTAGACAGGTCGATCTTAGGGGTTCATAAGAGACAGGTGGAATTTAGACAGGTCGATGTTTGGTGCTGGTAAGACAGGAATTCCTGTCTATAAATTTTATATTGGAAACCCTTTTACAATCCTCGTTTTTTGCTGTCTGATTAGCTCCTCCTTTTATGAGTTTTCTAAGAAAACGATTATGTACCGAATTGCCTAAATATTTCCCACGCTTACTTGGAATAATATTTTTAGTCGGTGAGTTGTATTTTTCTTCTTTCTCACTTTAAAGAAATATCCAGTTTGTATGATTGCCATGGGAAAAAAATTTTTTAAAGTTATTCTCTTCCTTTCTTTTTAGACATATTAGATCTATTTTATGAATTTATTTATTTATATTTAAATATAACATCAACAAAATATAAGTTACTATAAGTAAATATTTTTATTTTAGGAATACTTATCGAAAACTTTGAAAAATTATCAGAAAAAAATGATGGAACGATGATGAGGACATTAATGAGGCGAAGTGTCGTGTATTTTCTTTAAAAGAAGAAATATGACGTTGAATTTATAGAAAACTGGAAATATACATGTGTTTTTGTTTTGTTTTGCATCTCTCGTGTTGAAACGAATATAAAAAGTATTTTAAAAATCATAACAGAAAATTTAGAAGGAACAATTCCGTTGATGGGGGATAGCTGTATCCAACCCGGACCTTTTCTTACACATGTCGTATGTGGGAATGAATATGCATAAACATTTTAAACAAGAGAAATAATCATTTTATTTTGGCTTCTTCATTAAACGGTTTTCCAATACAAGCTGTTCATTCATAATCAAATTATGAATGAATGTCTATTTACTATTAATTTAGCGTAATTAAAAACAATCAATTGATTTATGATTCGCTTGGACGTTTTCTTCATCATTGGATTTTGTTTATCCATGGACATGCATAAAAAGGGGTGGGGGAGAAAATACATTGTTATACTCTTAACTACTAGAACTGCTATTTAATTCTTCTGTGTGTATGTATGTGTGTCTTTTAAAAGCAACTACCTCACTCGATAACTTTAACGATTTAGGTGGGAAGTAATCGATAATTTCTTAAGCATTCATCATCGGCTCTAATGATGATTAATAATAATAATTTAAAAAATGTTGATTGACTTATAACTTATATCATTTATAACACAAATCTAAAAATAATGGTCAATAATAAGTCTCCTGCTCTCATTGTTTAAATTTCCACGCTGCGAAATGTATGACAATTCATCAATTACTAAGCTTAATTCTTCTAGTTGAAAATGTGTGAGGATTCAAATTTAAATGAAAATGTAAGTATTTATTAAAAAAATTGATGCGAAATGAATGTCCTTATTTTTTTGTAGAAATGTTTCCGTCAACTGGACAACTTATTTTAATGTTGTAACTTTTGCCTTTTCAGTCATGAAAAGTAGAGAAACAATAGTAGTAAAAAAATTTTTTAATGGAAATGCTGAGAATTAATTGAAATAAGTGTTACATTTTTCAAACTTGAATTTAAGCCAGTAGGTTGATTAAATTAAGAGATCATTTATATTTTTCAAAAATCTTTTTTTTTTCTTCGTTTTTTTTAAATATTTGTGATTGTTTTTTTTTCTTTAATTCTTTTTATTTTACTCGTCCCCATTGAACAAATTAAGCAAGCATGGCTTTAAATTATTCTTTAATATTCTGAGAATAGGTAAATGAAAATAAAGCATTTTTATTATATGCATTTTTTTAAAAGAATAAGATCGTCTTTAAAAAAAAGCTTGCTTTTGTCTTTCTTTTTCTTAGGCATTTAAAATCTTTTAATGTTTATATTGTTTACATTTACCACTGTTAGTTTTAGTAATGAGTTATAGCTTGTTTGTGTGTGTTTTATGTTTTGTGAAGAACGTATGGTTAGCAAGTCGTTACTTGTGAGTTCGATTCTCACTGGGTGCCCCATAATTCTGACTCTGTGCCACAACTAAATTAAGTTTAATCTGAGAAGAAAAATTGATTCTGTACTCAATTAAAATTTTATAAAAATCCTTATGTTGTGTCTTGGAGATGCTAGCTAAACAACCCATATATGATCTGGTGGTTATTGTGTCTCGAACAATATTCAATCATAATAATAATATATAACTATAAATTGACAATACCTAGAAAAATAAAGTTCACTTATTCCTCGATAATGAAATTTGACTTGCTTGAATTATGTCGGTTTCTGGCGAGTACTGACCCCCACCCACCCCACTCGCGGGGGTATTACCATTGGCGTGAACGGTGAAATCGATTATTTCGATTTAATTTTAAGAGTTTCTTAAAATATAACTTAATTACGTTGTACGTAGAACTAAAAACAGATGAGGAAATACTTTTTTTTCTTAATCATTAAGTTAATGTTTTTTTCTCAATAATTTGACAATCGTTACATTGGAATTTCATTTTCTTTTTTTTTTTCTTTTTTTTTGTATTTCTTTAGAACGTTCTACATTTTAAAATTAAGGAATATTGATTTTAAATTACTAAGAAAACTGGGGGAGATCTATTTTCTGAACTCTTTATTTATTTATTTTTTTTAATCTTTTTTTTTTTTTTTTTTTTTTTTTTTGGCAATATCTCATTTTTAACTTATATATTTATTGTGATCATTTGCTAATACATTTTCTTGTTCCTCTATTATTTCACAGTAAACACCCCGGATGACTTCTAATGTAGAGAAACCTACTTTGTCATTACACATCTAATTTATCCTTAAAGCATTCAGAAGAGAAATTAATTTGGTCCTTAAATTTTGAAATTGTATGCACAAAAATATGTAAAAATAGAAACTGTTGTAATATGATCTTCATTTCACACACACACACGTGTGTGTGTAATGAGTTGGACTCTTACATATTTTTTAAAATCTTTTTTTCTTCATTCAGTTAAAAAAATGTTAGATAATGTGTTTTTTCTGTGACTGTTTTTTATTATATGCAGATGGTTCTTAAGTAATAGTACTTAGTATGCAATTTGAATATCCCTCGTGTAATTCTCTCTCTCTCTCTCTCTCTCTCACTCTCTCTCACACACACACACACACACACTAGATACGCTGACATAACCTGTTTGCTATTTCTATGAATGAATGAATGAATAGCATCCAAATCAACTTGATTGCTGTGGTACATGTTGATCTTACTTGATTAATACATGTGTTCAAATTTCTGTTTTATTTTTATTTATTCTTTTGCTTCAACAGCCAATTTCAACTTGGATATTACAAATTTGACCAAGTACTAGACTGAGCCAATAAGGGGATTTTTTTTTATTTTGCCTTAAAAAAAATAGGAGTCCATTTAATAAGCATTTAATACTAGCTTGGACTCTTTTTTCATCTTGGCTTTCAATCAAGTGTTCTACTGCTGAGTCCTACTTAAAAGTGCAGGAATATGTGGAGATGGGAATGAAAAGAAGCCATAGAAATCCAAAGAGAATGAGAAGTATTGAGTAGGCTAAATAATTCTTTCCTTATTTCCAAACATTACAACCTGCTCCTCTCCTCCCCAATAACCATAACATTCTCAAATTATTGATTTAATTATCATTTCTTAACTAAGTTGATTACTTGAATCCAAATGGATACAAATCTTGGAACAGAATAGAAAAAATTGAAAGCGGTCATGTTTTTTTTTGTTTGTTTTTTTGTTGATTTTTTTGTTTTTTTTCTAATTTTTCCTACCACATTTTTGTATTGTTTGAATTTAGTTAGTACAGTACTGCTATTAAAACTAATATCAACTCAATGACAATCCAAATAAACAAATCAATTTAATACTTAGGAATTACTATAAATAAAGATACCTAATTGAATAACAAAAGAAATTGTGTGTGAATAATACTGTATAGGGGCCAGTTTAGTTCAGTCGGTAGAGCACCTGCCTAGGAATCGCGAGGTTCTAGGTTTGATGCCAGTCCCCGCCAACTCAGCGTATGAGTAGCCTAGATTGGGTAATTTGATATGCGCGATAAAGTGGGGAACTGACGGTAGGTGTGGCGCTCCACATCTAAAAAAAAAAAAAACTCCCTGGTTTAGTGCAAGCGAAAAGTGAATAGACTCCCTTGCTGTCTGGCTGATACCGACAATAGGTCACTCCACCAACTTTACTATTTACTTACTTAAGATTGTATTAAATTTTGAGATAAGTCTGATTTAGTCTTTAAATAGAGAAAAATGAGTTTAACATTTGTAAATATTAGGAAGCAATTTCCAGGATTCAAATATTAAATTTTACTCAGTATCAATATATATTTGATAGTAATAGACAAAGATTTATATATCAATAGGTTTTATGAATTTTGTTTTATTTTTGCTCATTTGTTTTTTTTTAATTTGGCATTAAAACTGTCATTTCCTGCCCTTGAACAGTTTCATCCATTATATCACATTTTGGTTGGCACTAAATCACTTAAATAATCAAATTTTTGTATTTAAGAAAAATGTTATGTTTTTAGTTTAGTGGAGTTGTTATATAGCCATTCTTGTGTAGTTTGTAGTCTGTAGCTATCTTCATGGCTTCTTTTAACTGGTCTAGTTCATCAAAATGGTCTGATTATGCCAAGGTTGACATTAGTTCTTAGAGACAACACAAGATATATATCTTTTTGTGATCACATTTTTATATAACCTCAGAACCAGAACTTTCTAGGATTCTCAACTGCATGTGGGGTGTGAAGCCGAGTCCATGCTTACATTAGGACGTCTCATGGCTTAACTGACTATAAGCTAACTAAACCTTCTGTTCCCACCGATTTCATAATCAGAAAGAAGGATACACAAAGGTTATCTTGCGTCAATCAAATAATGCTTCAGATCTTGAATTCAACAACACCTGGATTCAAAATCTGTTTCTACACTAACTAAAAAAGGATGGTCACATCAATATATAACAGAGGTAAAAGTCTTTGATTTCTTAAAGCCGTTTTTTTTTTTTGTTTTTTTTTTTTGTTTTAGTCTTGGAGAGTTGACAAAATGTAAATTAGTTTAAGAATCCATATTTTTTTACAGGCTATTTTTCACTATGGGAAAGTACAAACCAACAGAATGAGATTAAAAAAAAAAAAAAAATCTATTAGAAGAAATAAACTGCTTGGGTATATGATTATCCTGACTGTATTGCCCTTATGGCAAACCCTAACCCGTTTTATCATATATGTGCTAGAATACGGTGGCTGAGGGTCTTAATGTCCTAGGTATGATGCTAAATTCTATCTGATGGTGAAGTTCCAATTATGGAGATTTGGGTAATGTGGAGTACTGCTTCATCACCATTACTCCTAGGCCCATCCTGACACAGAGTGGTAGTACCTGTAAAGGTCCCATCTATGGGTTAAATAGAAAAAATGATTTTTTGAAAATTGAGTTTAAAAGAAAATTGATTACCCATCAAGAATGAATAAAACAAAACGTTTTCAGCATGAAATAATGACATGCCGTAAAAACCAACAAGCCAACCAAACTGCTTGGGAGGTGACATTAAAAAAAAAAAAAAAAAAGCAGAAAAAATAAGTGTTATAAAAGTGAATGAAATATTAAAAAAGATACATTAGCCTAAGATTAAGTGTTTGTGTAGCTCAGTCACTAGAGTGTTCAGCTGGGAACCTCAAGGTTCTTGGTTCGATACTGCCCTTTGCCAACTCAGCGTATGAGTAGCACAGGGATCTGTGCGGTAAAGTGAGGAGCTGATGGTAGGTGTGGCACTCTGCTTCAGATGCTAAAAACAATCTCCTTTGTCTAGCCTTAGTGAAAGGAGGATAGACTCCCTCGCTGTCTGGCTGATACTGACTTTAGGCCACCCGGCAACTTTACCTTTGTAATGACGAGGCAAACCTACCTGACTCAAAACGGTTCCGGTGCATGGCTTGCAGGGAGAAAATGTAGCGAAGAAGAAAGGAATGTGGTCGGAGTGAGAAATGTTGAAAAGTTGGAAGGGGGGCAGAGAAGACATTTTTATTGATATTGAAAGGCACTATGGGTAATGGCCCATGGTGCATTGCAACTCCTGCTTTCACCATAAAAGTGGCCCATTTTGGGCAGAGAGGGTGTGGCGATTTTTTCTGTGCTTTTAGTGACACGGCGTTTTGTATCAAGAAAGGAAGAAAGAGAGGAAGGAAGGAAGGAAGGAAGAAAGACATAACCTTTTTACTTACTTTGTAATCAAGTAATTTATTCTAAAAGTTAGGAATCTTTTATTTTTGCTAAGAAAATTATTGCTATTGTATTGAATATTTGTGCAAACATTCAATATCATGGTATCTTATACTAATAAATATTTTCTTTATTGGGTTTTATAAATTAGTAGAAAAAACGTGACCTGTTGTGTCACCTATTGAGTTCTGGGTAGATGATTGTGATCAGGAAGTAAGTTAGTTTGCAAAACAAATGAAATTTTACAAACAGAGATATGACCGGAGAATTAACAAAAAAAAAAACATTAAAATCATTTTGCTAAAATTTGCAATTAAGTCAAAAACTGACCCATCTTATATATAAGCCAGCCATTAGCTGCTGAAAATTAATATATGAATGAATAGTTCAATCTACTGTTCACACTCTCCAATCTCTCTCTTTACGCTCTGAGAAAACTAACATATATAAAGAGTAGTTATTCAAGATATATTTAGAGAGGGGGAAAGTGACAGGCAGAATGTGAAGTAGGAGACGAGTAAGTGCTTAACTTAATTGTAAATTATGACTAATTAGAACCAAATAAAATGGAATTTTTTTCAAACATAACTTAATCCCAAAACTAAGGAATATTTTGGGATGTATTTTGTCATTAAACTAAATTGGAAAAAGAGCAAATAATCATTGATTTACTCTGCTTTAGTATAATAATAGATAGTGGAAGAATAAGGAAAGATACTTTATAATTATCATGTGAAATCTTTCACATAATTTGAAAAATATTTAATCCATATGAAAAAGATGTCTGAAATTCTGAGATGTGTCATTGGCATTATTCCACAAATTCTTTGGACAAGGGACAATGTGAATACAAATTTTAACAAATGGTAAATAATGAAACAGATTAAGATATCTATCTATACATATATAAAGGGCAGTTGGTGTGTATGTATGTATGTCCGGATGAAACTACGAAAATACAATTAATGACAAAGTAAATATATATATTACACATTAAATATCACCGGTTCTTGCTTTTTGTGCAAAAATTAAGAAGATTTGATTATATTCGAAGATATTTAAAAATCAAAATAGAAATAGCATTGAAATTCTACTTAAAATATCCAGCATCTGTAAATCTCAAAAGTAAAACAAATCAATACAGTAGGGTTCCCTCCACCTCTACCCAGGCGACGCTGGGTAGCCGCTTCTAGTTCAATATAATCGACACAGATTTTGTTATATCTTCTTTGTCATTTTAAATTGGTTCACCTTTTGTTTTGCCAATTTAATTCTCATTTGGCTGCTATCAATTTTTTTCCCATAAAACCGGTGGGTATTTGGTTGGTTGGTTGGTTGGTGTTGGTAGTGGGTGGGTCGGTATTTGGTTGGCTGTGGATGGGTGGGTGGTTGGTGGTGAGTGGACCAGATTAAAATGACTGCTGGTTTAATCTTGGGATTTGACATAAAAATTATGAAAAGGTTATTTTTAACTTGTTGCTAAAAATAAGTAGACAGACTGCAGTAAAGTCGGCAGGAGATTATTTCAGCGTCTCAAGTGGAGCATTACACCTACCATCAGCTCCTCATTTTACCACACAGATCCCTGTGCTACTCATTCGCTGAGTTGGCGAGGGCCGGTATTAAAGATGGAGTGCCACAACTACCGTCAACTCTCCACTTTACCGTAAAAGATCAGATTACCCGATCTGTGCTACTCATACTCTGAGTTGGCAGAGACCAATATTGAAAATGGAACCTTGCAATTCCTACCGACTGAGCTAAACCGGCCCTAAAAATCTAAATCGGACCTTTTTTTTTTTTAATTACTAGAGTATGTAGAATAAAAAAAAGTTGTCAGGGCGGCCTAATGTCAGTATCAGCCAGACAGCGAGGGAGTCTATCCCATTTTCACTAGCGCTAGACCAAGGAGATTATTTCAGCATCTGATGTGGAGCATCACACCTACCATCAGCTCCTCACTTTACCACACAGATCCCTGTGCTACTCATACTCTGAGTTGGCAAGGACCTGTATCAAAACAGGAACCTTGTGATTCCTAGGCGGATGTTCTACTGACTGAGCTAAATCACATAAATTGTCAAACTTTATTGCTCCATCCATATAACTTTTGGCATCTTTTTTTTTCTTTTTTTTTTTCTTAATTATAAAATATTTAGATTTAGGAATTCAGTGAATGCTAAATATTTCCTTTATATAAATTAACATTTACATTCTAGCATTTATTTTTAATTGTGTGTATTTATGAGATGAGGCTTGATATGAATAATTTTTTGATATTTCGAACTGTTGCTCTCATCTTTATTATGTATAAACAATGTTCAGGCCACAATAAGCTGGGCCTCTGTTCAGCTGTTAAGGTAATTTAAAAAAAAAAAAAAATACCTGGACAGACCTCGAGGTTACTGTGACCTGAACATTGTGACCTGAACATTGTTTATACACAAAGATAAGAGCAACAGTCATAAATATCAAAAATTATTTATTTTTTAAATCAACATTAATAATAGAAATATTGACAAGATTTTATTCAAAAACTGCAAGTTAAGATTGATTTATTTAATAAAATATAATTTTTTCTGTAAAATTATTTGAAAATGTTGAAGTGACTATTATAATAAATCAAAATAGAAGTAGAAATCTTAATTTCTTTTACTTTTTCTGCATAAATAGGACAAAATTTTCATTTTCAGTAGTTTTAAATATTTTAAAATTGTTTTATATATTCTTGAAATGGTTATTTTTAGTAATTAAAATCAATTTTTTTTTTAGATTTGTAAAGTTGGCGATGTGGCCTATTGTCAGTATCAGGCCTTTCCACTAGCACTAGACCAGGGAGATTATTTTTTGCTGTTAGGAGTGCCACAACTACCATTAACTCTCCACTTTACCACACAGATCAGATTACCTGATCTGTGCTACTCAGAGCAATGAGTTGGCGGGGACCAGTATTGAACCAGGAACCTTGCGATTCCTAAATGGGTGGCTCTACCGACTGAGCTAAACCGGACTTCTTTATTTTCTTCAAATTACTAGAGTATGTAGAATAAAAAAATGTGTGAATGAAAGATTTTTTTCTTTCTTTTCTTTCAATAAACAATTAGTTTAACAGGTATTGAATTTTTTTTTAAATTGCCATATTACCTACCAATAAATGAAGTGTTATGATAAACCAAGTAGTTTCTTAGAATTAAAAAAAAAATTATTTCTACCCCAAATATTTTATTAATTTTAATTATTCAGTTTTAATAGTTTATACAGGATGAGTGCTTGTGTAATTCCTCAATTATCTTGTCAAAGATTTCAGTCAAAACTGAAAACAGGGGAGGGTGAGTTAGTTTTTAAATTGGGGGGGGGGGGAGAATAATTTAAACCTCAACAATGTATTTGGGGCAGGGAATAATATCTGAATTTGCAATAACATTTAAATAGGACTACATGGATTTTGATGTTTACTTTAAACCACTTGGTGTGTATATATATGTGTGTGTGTGTATGTGTATGTATATCTATATATATATATATATATATATATATACACCAACCCCTTTATATAATTTTACCAAATCCCTCTGCTTGAGAAGGATTCAACACACGACCAATTTCTTAAGCAGCTTTGAATTCAGAGTTTTACTTCTCTTAGAATGGTTACCTAGCTGAAGGTATAAAGAGCCAGTTTGCCCGATTATTTATCCATAGCTAGAGGACAAACAGCCCATCCAGGATTTGAACGTGGGTTGACAAGTACATTCCCTACAACTCACCAATTGCACATGTACTTTAAAAATGGTATGTTTTGAAAAAGAAATTCTCAACAATCTGAGTTAGAAAATGGAGATCATTTTTTTTTTTTTTTTTTTTTTTTTGTGTGATCTGAATTTTGAATATGAAGTATCTTTATTGGCTAGTTTGGCTCAGTTAGTAAGAGTGTCTGCCTATGAATCAAAGGTTCCTGGTTTAATACCAGTCATCACCAACTTGGTGTATCAGTAGCACAGGGATCTGTGCAGTAAAGAGAGGAACTGATTGTTCTGTCCTAATATTTACCCATAGCTGGGAGGGAGAGTAATTGGATGCATACCTTTCCCCAAGGGTATATTAGCACTATGTGAAATGCAAACAGCCTTGTCCAGTATTTGAACTCGGGTTACTGAGTCCATTTCCTATGCTCTAACATTAGACATGCGCCTCCCATTGATTGATTTTCAGAATAAATTAAAAGACAACTTAAGTTTGTTATTTTTGTCTTTCATGTCATAGAATGATGAGTCCAAGTAAGTTTGCAATTTTTTTTTTTTTTTTAATTCAAAAATTAAAAGATCAAGAAAAATACTAATCAGAAATTATATTAGGATTGAAATGCTTTATGTGAAATTTAAAAAAAAATAAAAACAAATAAATAAAATGTGCTATTACAACACTAGTGTATAACAATTAAAAAAAAAAACATGGCACAGACAGGATTGAGAGACAAAGTAAAGGATGAGTTTACAGATATGATTTAGGTTTCTTCAATATCAATTGCTTCCATAGTTTAGTTTTGGTAAAGTAGTTTGGTATAAATAACAGACTTCTCTAAAAGCAAAAGGGGACTAGAGTTGTTCATTGGCTTATTTTGTTTGGAGAATTGATTTCAGTATAGAAATCAATTCTACTAAAATCCATACATATAAAATGCAATGTTGTTGCATTTTTCTGCATCATTTTCTGGCCCACTCGATTGCGACTATTTCAATACAGAAATAGATCTTTATGCTCTGTTAAACTTTTATAAAACTCCATGATTATTCATGGATAATATGGAATTGTTCTGTCGATGATGTAATTGTTGTGGCTTTAGTATCAGCATGCTGGTTGAATTTGCAGATGCAGCTTCTTACGATCATTGCTTTGAGCCTGGACACAGAACTCAGATGAATGGCCAAACCGTCTAGAAAACACATGGTGTGAACAAAAGGTCTCTAATGAAAAATGATAATAGTTGATTGACAAGTAAGCAGGCCAAGCGTATGGACTAGGTCAGGGTCCCTGCTGAGACTTAAGTCTGTGTTAACTCTGTGCTGTTACTGTCAATAAAACTAATTAATCATTTTTCATTAGAGACCTTTTGTTTCACACCCATGTGTTTTCTAGACCGGTTTTTGGCCATTTCATCTGATTCTGTGTCCAGCCTCAAGCAATGATCTAAGAAGCTGCAATCTGCAATCAACCAGATGCTGATCTAAGCCAGGCAACAATACATCTCGACAGAACATCCATAATTATCCATTGAATAATCCTGAGTTTATTTATAAAGTTAAACAGAGCAAAAGATCCCTATTTCTGTTATTGGATAGTCCAATCGGGTGGGCCAGAAAATGATGCAGAAAAATGCAACACACATTGCATTTTAATATGTATGGATTTTAGTAGAATTGATTTCTATACTGAAATCAATTCTCCAAACAAAATAAGCCAAATGAAAACTCTAGTCCCTTTTGCTTTTTTAGAGAAGTCTGCGTTATTTATACCAAGCTACTTTACCAACTAACTATGGAAGCAATTCGATATTGAAGAAACCTAAATCATATCTGTAAACTCATCCTTTACTTTGTCTCTCAATCCTGTCTGTGCCATGTTTTTTTTTTAATTGGTTTTTATACACCTCGTTGTGGTTAAATAAGCATCATTTTTATTTATTTGTTTTATTTTTTTTAAAATTTCACATAAAGCATTTCAAATCCTAATATAATTCTGATTAGTATTTTCTTTGATTTTTAATTTTGAATTACAAAAAAAAAAAAATTTGCACTTACTTGGATCATCATCATTTATGACATGGAAAGACAAAAATAACAAACTTAAGTTGTCTTTTAATTTATTCGAAAATCATCAATGGAGGCGCATGTCTAATGTTAGAGGCATAGGAAATGGACTCAGTAAACCCGAGTTCAAATACTGGACAGGCTTGTTTGCATTTCACATAGTGCTTAATATACCCTTGGGAAAGGTAATGCTCCATTAACTCTCCCTCCAGCTATGGGGTAAATATTAGGAAGAACAATCAGTTCCTCTCTTACTGCAACAGAATCCCTGTGCTCTGATACACCAAGTTGGTGATGACTGGTATTAAACCAGGAACCTTGTGATTGCATAGGCAGACCTCTACTAACTGAGCCAAGACTAGCCAATAAAGATACTTCATATTCAAATTCAGATCCACACAAAAAAAAAAAAAAAAAAAAATGATTCTCCATTTTCTAACTCAGATGTTGGAGAATTTTCTTTTCAAACATACCATTTTTAAAGTACATGTGCAATTGTTTGAGTTGTAGGGAATGTACTGTCAACCCACGTTCAATGCCTGGAATGGGGCTGTTTGTTCCCTCTAGCTATGGAATAAATAATCGGGCAAACTGGGCTTTTATACCTCAGCTAGGTAAGCCATTCTAAGAGAAGTAAAACTCTGAATTCAAAGCTGCTTAAGAATTGGTCGTGTTGTTGAATCCTTCTCAGCAGAGGATTGGTAAATTATATAAGGGGTTGGTGTATATATAATATTATATATATATATATATATACATACACATACACACACACACATATTATATACACACCAAGTTGTTTAAAGTAAAACAATCAAAATGCCATGTAGTCCTATTTAAATGTTTATTGGCAAATTTCAGATATTTTCCCTGCCGCCAAATACATTGTTGAGGTTAAAATTATCTCCCCCCCCCAATTTAAAAACTACTCACCCTCCCTGTTTTTTCAGTTTTGATGAAATCTTTGACAAGAAATAATTGAGGAATACACAAGCCTCATCTGTATAAACTATTAAACTGAATAATTACAAATTAATAAAATATTTTGGTAAGAAATAATTTTTTTTTTCATTCTAAGAACTCTTGTTTATCATAAACACTTCATTTATTGGTAGGTAATAACTGGCAAATTTAAAAAAAATTCAATACCTGTTAACTAATTGTTTATTGAAAAGAAAAGAAGCAAAAATCTTCATTCAACACATTTTTTTATTCTACATACTCTAGTAATTTTGAAGAAATAAGAAGTCACGGTTTTTAGCTCAGTCGGTAGAGCACCCATTTAGGAATGCGCAAGGTTCCTGGTTCCAATATGGTCCCCGCCAACTCATGCTCCTGAGTAGCAACAGATCACGGTAATCTGATCTGTGGCTGGTAAGTGGAGAGTTAATGGTAGTTGTCGGCCTCCTAACAGCAAAAAATAATCTCCTGGTCTAGTGCCTAGTGAAAAGGGATACGAAATAGGCCTACATCGCCAACTTTACAAATCTAAAAAAATTGATTTAATTACTAAAATACCATTTTCAAGACCTATATAAAACAATTCTTAAATATTTAAAACTACTGAAAATGAAAATTTGTTTCTATTATGCCAGAAAAAGTAAAAGAAAATTAAGATTTCTACTTCTATTTGATTTTATTATAATAGTCAGCTTCAAACATTTTTCAAATAATTTTAACAGAAAAAATTATATTTTATTAAATAAATCATCTTAACTTGCAGTTTTTGAATAAATCTTGTCATATTTTCTATTCTTAATGTTGTTTAAAAAAATAAATAATTTTTTGATATTTATGACTGTTGCTCTTATCTTGTGTATAAACAATGTTCAGGTCACCATGTTCAGGTCAACAGTATACGCTCGAGGTCGTGTCCAGGTATTTTTTTTTTTTTACTTACCTTAACAGCTGAACAGAGGCCCAGCTTTTTGTGGCCTGAACATTTGGTTTTATACATAATAAAGATGAGAGCAAGCAGTTCGAAATATCAAAAATTATTCATATCAAGCTCATCTCATAAATACACACAATTAAAAAATAAATGCTAGAATGTAAATGTTAATTTATATAAAGGAAATATTTAGCATTCACTGAAATTCCTAAATCTAAATATTTATAATTAAGAAAAAAAAAAAAAGAAAAAAAAGATGCCAAAAGTTATACTGGATGGAGCAATAAAGTTGACAATTTATGTGATTTTAGCTCAGTCAGTAGAACATCCGCTCTAGGAATCACAAGGTTCCTGTTTTGATACAGGTCCTTGCTAACTCAGAGTATGAGTAGCACAAGGCTCTGTGTGGTAAAGTGAGGAGCTGATGGTAGTTGTGAGATGCTCCACATCAGACTGGCTGAAATAATCTCCTTGGTCTAGCGCTAGGAAAATGGGATAGACTCCCTCGCTGTCTGGCTGATACTGGACATTAGGCCGCCCTGACAACTTTTTTTTTAATTCTACATACTCTAGTAATTAAAAAAAAAAAAGGGTTCCCGAATTTAGTTTTTAGGGCCGTTTAGCTCAGTCGGTAGGAATTGCAAGGTTCCATTTTCAATATTGGTCTCTGCCCAACCTCAGAGTATGAGTAGCACAGATCGGTAATCTGATCTGTACGGTAAAGTGGAGAGTTGACGGTAGTTGTGGACTCCATCTTTAATACCGGCCCCTCGCCTAACTCAGGCGAATGAGTAAGCACAGGGATCTGTGTGGTAAAATGAGGAAGCTTTTTTGATGGTAGGGTGTAAATGCCCACTTGAAGACGCTGAATAATCTCCTGCCGACTTTACTGCAGTCTGTCTCTTATTTTTAGCAAACAGTTAAAATAACCTTTCATAATTTTTTATGTCAAAATCCCAAGATTAAACCAGCAGTCATTTTAATCTGGTCCACTCACACGGATCACCTACAGAACCACGCCACCCATCACCAGCCAACGCAAATACCCGACCCAGCCCACTACCAACCAACCAACCAACCAGCCCCCCACGCAACCAAATACCCACCGGTTTTATGGGAAAAAAAATTGATAGCAGCGCAAATGAGAATTAAATTGGCAAAACAAAAGGTGCACAGATTTTAAAATGACAAAGAGATATAAACAAAATCTGTGTCGATTATATTGAACTAGAAGCGGCTACCCAGCGTCGCCTGGGTAGAGGTGGAGGGGACCCTACTGTTATTGATTTTGTTTACTTTTGAGATTTAAGATGCTGGATATTTTAAGTAGAATTTCAATGCTATTTCTATTTTGATTTTTAAATATCTTCGAATATAAATGCAAATCTTCTTATTTTTTGCACAAAAAGCAAGAACCGTGATAATTTAATGTGTATATATATATTTTTACTTTGTCATTAATTGTATTTTCGTAGTTTCATCCGGACATAACATACTACACACCAACTGCCGCTTTATAATTGTATACGATAGATATTTAATCTGTTTTCAATTATTTTACCATTTGTTAAAATTTGTAATTCACATTGTCCTTGTCCAAAGAATTTGTGGAATAATGCCAATGACACATCTCAGAATTTCAGACATCTTTTTCATATGGATTAAATATTTTCAAATTATGTGAAAGATTTCACATGATATTATTAAGTATCTTTCTTATTCTTCCCTATCTATTATTATACTAAAGCAGAGTAAATCATGATTATTTTGGCTCTTTTTCCAAATTTAAGTTTAATGACAAAAATACATCCCAAAAATATTCCTTAGTTTTTGGATTAAGTTATGTTTGAAAAAATTCCATTTTATTTGGTTCTAATTAGTCATAATTTACAATTAAGTTAGCACTTACTCGTCCTCTCTACTTGCACTTCTGCTGTTCACGTTTCCGACCTCTCTAAATATATCTTGAATAACTATCTTTATATATGTTAGTTTTCTCAGAGCGTAAGAGAGAGATTGGAGAGTGTGAACAAGTAGATTGAAACTATTCATTCATATATTAATTTTCAGCAGCTAATGCTGGTTATATATAAGAATGGGTCAAGTTTTTTGACTTAATTGCAATTTTAAGCAAAATGATTTTAGATGTTTTTTTTTTTTTGTTAATTCTCCGTTTGTCATATCTCTGTTTGTAAAATTTCATTTGTTTTGCAACTAACTTACTCCCTGACAACAATCATCTACCCAGAACTCAATAGGTGACACAACAAGTCACGTTTTTTCTACTAATTTATAAAACCCATAAGAAAAATATTTAATTAGTATATAGAATACCATGATATTGACGTTTGCACAAATATTCAATACAATAGCAATAATTTTTCTTAGCAAAAATAAAAGGATTCCTAACTTTTAGAATAAATTACTTGATTACAAAGTAGTAAAAAGGTTATGTTTCTTTCCTTCCTTCCTTCCTTCCTCCTTTCTTCCTTTCTTGAATACAAAACGCCGTGTCACTAAAGCACAGAAAAAATCGCACACCTCTCTGCCCAAAAATGGGCCACTTTTATGGTGAAGCAGGAGTTGCAATGCACATGGGCCTTAACCCATGTGCCTTTCATATCAATAAAAATGTCTTCTCTGCCCCCTTCCACTTTTCAACATTCTCACTACCGACCACATTCCTTTCTTCTTGCTACATTTTCTCCTGCAAGCCATGCACTGCGGAACCGTTTTGAGTCAGGTAGGTTTTGCGCTCGTCATTAAAAGGTAAAAGTTGCCGGGGTGGCCTAAAGTCAAGTACAGCGCAGACAGCGAGGGAGTCTATCCTCCTTTCACTAAGGCTTAGACAAGGAGATTGTTTTTAGCATCTGAAGCAGAGTGCCACACCTACCATCAGCTCCTCATTTACCGCACAGATTCCCTGTGCTACTCTACGTGAAGTTGGCAAAGGGCAGTATCGAACCAAGAACCTTGAGGTCCAGCTGAACACTCTAGTGACGAGCTACACAAAGCACTTATCTTAGGCCTAATGTATCTTTTTTTCTATTTCATTCACTTTTAAACAGACTTATTTTTCTGCTTTTCTTTTTTTTTTTTTTAATGTCACCTCCCAAGCAGTTTGGTTGGGCTTGTTGGTTTTTTACCGGATGTCATTATTTCATGTCTGAAAACGTTTTTTTTTTCATTCTTGATGGGTAATCAATTTTCTTAAACTCAATTTTTTCAAAAAACTCATTTTTCTATTAACCCATAGATGGGCCCTTTACAGGTAACTACCACTCTTGTGTCAGGATGGGGCTAGAGTCAATGGTGATGAAAGCAGTACTCCACATTACCAAATCTCCTAATTGGAAACTTCACCATCAGATAGAATTTAGCAATCATACCTAGGACATTAAGACCCTCAGCCACCGTATTCTAGCACATATATGAATTAAAACGGGTTAAGGGTTTGCCATAAGGGCCATACAGTCAGGATAATCATATACCAGCAGTTTATTTCTTCTAATAGATTTTTTTTTTTTTTTTAATCTCATTCTGTTGGTTTGTACTATCTTCCATAGTGAAAAATAGCCTGTAAAAAAATATGGATCTTAAACTAATTTAGCATTTCAACTCTCCAAGAACTAAAACAAAAAAAAAAACTAAAAAAAAAACGGCTTTAAGAATTTCAAAGACTTTACCTCTGTTATATTTTGATGTGACCATCCTTTTTTAGTTAGTGTAGAAAAGATTTTTTGAAGTCCAGGCTGTTGTTGAAATTCAAGATCTGAAGCATTATTTGATTGGACGCAAGATAACCTTTGTGTACCTTCTTTCTGATTATTGAAATCGTGGGAACAGAAGGTTTAGTTGTGCTTATAGTCAGTTAAGCATGAGACGTCCTAATGTAAGCATGGACTCGGCTCACACCCCCATGAGTTGAGAATCCTAGAAAGTTCTGGTTCTGAGGTTATATAAAAATGTTGCATTCACAAAAAGATATATATCTTGTGTGTCTCTAAGAACTAATGTCAACTGGCATAATCAGAACATTTTGATGAACTAGACGCAGCTTAAAAGAAGCCATGAAGATTAGCTACAGACTACAAACTACACAGAATCGCTATACTAACAACTCACTAAAACTAAAAACATAACATTTT
>CM042143.1:55686942-55850202 GCA_023376005.1 Doryteuthis pealeii | reverse complement strand
AAGGAGAGAGATGGACCAGTCAGGTCCTGCTGAACCTAAGTCTGTGTAACATCTGCTGTTACTGTCAATCAAACATTATCTTTTCATTGAGCCTTTGTTCACACATGTTTCTAGACGGTTTGGCCATTTCTCTGATCGTGTCCACCTCAACAATGATCTAAAACTGCAATCTGCAATAATCAACCAGATGCTGAATTCTAAGCCACAACATATTCGACAGAAACATTCCATATACCATTGAATAATCATGAGTTTTAAATTTATACAGTTTAACAAAGCATAAAGACTATTTCTGTTATTGGAATAGTCCATGAGGTGGCCAAAAATGCAGAAAAATGCAACACACATTGCATTTTATCATGTATGGATTTTAGTAGAATGATTTCTAAACTGAAATCAATCTCCAAACAAATAACAGACAACTCAGTCCTTTGCTTTAGAGACAGTCTGGTTATTATACAACTACTTACCACAACTATGACCCCACAATTGATATGAAGAAACTAAATCAATCGTAAACTCATCCTTTACTTGTTCTCAATCCTGCTGTCATGTTTTTTTTCAAATTGTTTTTATACACAGTTGTGTAATACGCACATTTTATTTATTGTTTATTTTTTTAAATTCACATAAACAATTTTCAATCCTAATTATTTCTGATTATATTCTTCTTGATCTAATTTTGAATTAAAAAAAAAAAAAATTGCAACTTACTTGGATCATCATCATTCTATGACATGAAGACAAAATAAAAACTTAAGTTGTTTTAATTAATTCTGAAAAACAATCAATGGAGCGCATGGTCTAATGGTTAGAGGCATAGGAAATGGACCAGTAACCCGAGTTCAATACGGACAAGGCTGTTTGGCATTCACATAGTGCTTAATATACGACTTGGAAAGTATGCATCCAATTTTCTCCCCAGCTATGGGAATATTAGAACGAGACAATCAGTCTCTCTTAACTGCACAGATCCCTGTGCTAATGATCACCAATTGTGATGACTGGTATTAAACCAGGACCTTGTTGATTCATAGGCAGACAACTCTACAACGACCACTACCATAAAGATACTTCCTATTCAAATCAAGATCACACAAAAAAAAAAAAAAAAAAATGATCTCCATTCAACTCAGATTGTGAGAATTTATCTTTCAAAACATACCATTTTTACAAAGTACATGTGCAATGTTGGTTGTAGGAAGTACTTGTCAACCCAACTTCAAATACTGGATGGGGCTGTTTGTCCTCTAGCTATGGATAAATAATCGGCAAACTGGGCTCTTAATACCTCAGCTAGGCTAACATTCTAGAGAAGTAAAACTCTGAATTCAAGTGCTTAAGAAATGGTCGGTGTTTGAATCCTTCTCAGCAGAGGATGTAAATTATATAAAGGGTTGGCTGTATATATATATATATATATATAATATATATATACATACACATACAACACGACAATACTATATACACACAAGTGTTTAAAGTTAAACATCAAGAATCCATGTAGTCCTATTAAATGTTAATGCAAATTTCAGATATTATCCTGCCCAACAATACATTGTTAGATTAATTATTCTCCCCCCCCCCCATATCTAAAAACTACTCACCCTCCCTATTTTCATTTTGACTGAAACTGACAAGATAATTGAGGATACACAAGC
This sequence comes from Doryteuthis pealeii, assembly GCA_023376005.1. Classification (NCBI taxonomy): domain Eukaryota; kingdom Metazoa; phylum Mollusca; class Cephalopoda; order Myopsida; family Loliginidae; genus Doryteuthis; species Doryteuthis pealeii. The sequence goes on along the minus strand of CM042143.1, from coordinate 55,848,541 downwards.
ACTCATCCTGTATAAAACTATTAAAACGGATAATTAAAATTAATAAAATATTTTGGTAGAAATATTTTTTTTTAATTCTAAGAAAACTACTTGGTTTATCATAACACTCAATTTATTGGTAGGTAATATGGCAATTTAAAAAAAAATCAATACAGCTGTTAAACTAAATTGTTATTGACAAGAAAAGAAGAAAAAATTTCATTCACCCATTTTTTATTCTACATCTCTAGTAATTGAAGAAATAAAGAAGTCGTTTAGCTGAGTCGGTAGAGACCCATTTAGGAATCGGGCAAGGTTCCTGGTTTCAATACTGTCCCGCCAATCATGCTCTGAGTAGCACTGATCAGTAATCGATCGTGTGCGTAAAGGAGAGTTTAATGGTAGTTGTGACTCCTAACAGCAAAAATAATTCCCTGGTCTAGTGCAGTGAAAAGGGGATACGAACAATAGGCCACATCGGCCAATTTACAAAATCTAAAAAAAATTGATTTTAATTACAAAAAAACATTTCAAGAATAATAAAACAATTTTAAATATTAAAACTACTGAAAATGAAATTTTGTCCCTAACTTTAGCAGAAAAGTAAAAGAAATTAAAGTTTCACTTCTATTTTGATATTATAATAGTCACTTTCAACATTTTTCAAATAATTTTACAGAAAAATTAATTTATTAAATAAATCATCTAACTGCAGTCTTTTTGAATAAATCTGTCAATATTTCTATTATTAAGTTGATTAAAAAAAAATATTTTTTGATATTTATGACGTTTGCCTACTTGTGTATAAACAATGTTCAGGTCACAATGTTACGTCACAGTAACCTCGAGGTCTGTCCAGGTATTTTTTTTTTTTTTAAATTACTTAACAGCTGAACAGCAAGCCCAGCTTATTGTGGCCTGAACATTGTTTATACATAATAAAGATAAGCAACAGTTGAAATATCAAAAATTATCTATCAACCTCATCTCATAAATACACACTTAAAAATAAATGCTAGAAGTAAAATGTTAATTATATAAAGGAAATTATTTAGCACTCACGAACTCCTAAATCTAAATATTTTATAATTAAGGAAAAAAAAAAAAAAAAAAAAGATGCCAAAAGTTAAAATGGATGGAGCAATAAGTTGACAATTTATGTGATTTGCTCAGTCCAGTAGAACATCCGCAGAATCACAAAGTTCCTGTTTTGGATACAGTACTTGCCAACTAAGAGTTGATAGCACAGGGATCTGTTGTAAAGTGAGGAGCTGAATGTAGTGTGATGCTCACATATCAGATGCGAATAATCTCCTTGGTCTACGCTAGTGAAAATGCGGTATAGACTCCTCGTGTCTGCTGATAACTGACATTAAGGCCGCCCTGACAACTTTTTTTTATTCTACATACTCTTAGTAATAAAAAAAAAAGGTCGATTTAGATTTTAGGCCGGTTTAAGCTCAGTCGGCTAGGACTGCAGGTTCCATTTTCAATATTGGTCTCTGCCAACTCAGAGTATGAGTAGGCACAGAATCGGTAATCTGACTGTACGGAAAGTGGAGAGTTGACGGTAGTTTGGCACTCATATTAATACCGCCGCCAACTCAGCGAATGAGTAGCACAGGGATCTGTGTGTATAGGAGCTGATGTAGGTGTAATGCTCCACTGAGACCGAAATAATCTCCTGGCCGACTTTTACTGCAGTCTGTCTACTTTATTTAGCAACATTTAAAAATAACCCTTTCATAATTTTTATGTCAAAACCCCAAGATTAAACCCGCAGTCATTTTAATTGTTCCAGCTCACCACCAACCACCCCCCATCACACAGCCAACCAAATACCTGACCCACCACGTACCAACCAACAACAACCAACCACCAACCACACCGGTTTTATGGGAAAAAAAATTGTACACCAATGAGAATTAATTGGCAAAACAAAAACCAATTTAAAATACAAAGAGATATAACAAAATCTTGTGATTATATTGAACAGAAGCGCTACCCAGCTCGCCTGGGTAGAGTGAGGACCTACTGTATTGATTTGTTTACTTTTGAAATTTACAGATGCTGATATTTAAGTAGAATTTCAATAGCTAATTCTATTTTGATTTTTAAATATCTCGAATATAATCAAATTCTTCTTAATTTTTGCCAAAAGCAAGAACCGTGATATTTAACTGTGTATCATATATATATTTACTTTGGTCATTAATTGTATTTTTCGTAGTTTCATTCGGACATACATACATACACACAACCTGCCCTTTATAATTATAGATAATATCTTAATCTGTTCATTATTTTACCATTTGTAAAATTGTATCACATTGTCCCCTTTCAAAGCATTTTGGTGGAATAAAATGCCCAATGCACATCCAAATTTCAGACATCTTTCATATGGATAAATATTTTTCAATATGTGAAAAATTTCACTGATAATTATAAAGTACTTTCCCTTATTCTTCCACTATCTATTATTATACCTAAGAAGTAAATCAATGATTATTTGCTCTTTTCCAATTTAATTTTAATGACAAATACATCCCAAAATATTCCTTAGTTTTGGGATAAGGTATTTTGAACAAAATTCCATTTTATTTTTGGTTCATTAGTCATAATTTCAAATAAGGTTAAGCACTTACTCGTCTCCTACTTCACATTCTGCCTGTCACTTTCCCCCTCTCTAAATATCATCTGAATAACTACTCTTTATATATGTTATTTCTCAAGAGCGAAAGAGAGAGATGAGTGTGAACAGTAGAATTGAACTATCATTCATATATTAATTTCAGCAGCTATGCGGCTTATTATATAGATGGGTCAGTTTTGACTTCATTGGCAAATTTTAGCAAAAAGATTTAATGTTTTTTTTTTTGTTATCTCCGTTCATATCTCTCTGTTTGTAAAATTTCATTTGTTTGCAACTAACTTACTTCCTGAATCACAATCATCTACGCCGAACCTCATAGGTGACACAACAGGTCAGTTTTTTCTACTAATTATAAAACCCAATACAAGAAATATTATAAGTATAAGATACATATATGAATGTTTGCACAAATATTAAACAATAGCAATAATTTTTCTTAGCAAAAATTAAAAGATTCCTAACTTTTAGAATAAATTACTTTATTACAAAGTAAGTAAAAAGGTTATGTCTTCTTCCTCCTCTTCCTTCTCCTCTTCTTTCTTGATACAAAAACGCCGTGTCATAAAAGCACAGAAAAAACCGCCACACCCTCTCTGCCCAAAATGGCCACTTTATCGTGAAAGCAGAGTTGCAATGCCAGGGCATTACCATGTGCCTTTCACGATATCAATAAAAATCATTTTTTTTTTTTTTTTTTTCTCGGCCCCCTTCCAACTTTCAACATTCTCACCTCCGACCAATCCTTTCCTTCTTGCTAGCATTTTCTCACCGCAAAGCCAAGCACCGGAACGTTTGAGTCAGCGTAGGTTGCCTCGTCATTAAAGTAAAGTTGCCGGGGTGCCTAAAGCAGTAACCCTCAGCAGAACAGCGAAGGGAGTCTATCCTCTTCATAAGGTAGACAAAGGAGATTGGTTTTAACATCTGAAGCAGAGTGCAACCACCATCACTCCTCACTTTACCGCCAGATCCCTGTCTACTCTCACCTGGATTGGAAAGGGCGTATCGACAAGACCTTGAGGTCCCAGCTGAACAACTCTGTGACTGAGCTACACAAACCTTATCTGAGCTAATGTAATCTTTTTTAAATATTTCATTACTTTTTAAATTTATTTTCTGCTTTTTTTTTTTTTTTTTAATGTCATCCCTCCCCAGCAGTTTGGTGCTGTTTGTTTTTACGGTCATTCATTTATTTCATGCTGAAACGTTTTGTTTTATTTCCATTCTTGATGGGTAATCAATTTTCTTTAACTCAATTTCAAAACCTCAATTTTCTATTTAAACCCATAGATGGGACTTTACAGGTACTTACCACTCTGTGTCAGGAATGGGCCTAGGAGTAATGGTGATGAACAGTACTCGCCACATTACCCAATCTCCATAATTGGGAACTTCACAACAGATAGAATTATCCATCATACCTAGAATTAAACCCTCAGCCACCGTACTAGCACATATATGATAAAACGGGTTAGGTTTGCCATAAGGGCAATAACAGTCCAGATAATCATATACCCAGCAGTTTAATTCTTCTAATATGATTTTTTTTTTTTTTTAATCTATTCGTGGTTGTACTTTCCCATAGTGAAAAATAGCCTGTAAAAATATGATTCTAAACTAAATTTACATTTTGTCAACTCTCCAAGACTAAAACAAAAAAAAAAAAAACAAAAAAAAAACGGCTTTAAGGAAATCAAGACTTTACCTCTGTTTATATTGATGTGACCAATCCTTTTTTAGTTAGTGTAGAAACAGATTTTGAATCCAGGTGTTGTTGAATTCAAGATCTGAACATTATTTGATTGACGCAAGATAACCTTTGGTATCCTTCTTCTGATTATAAACGGGGAAACAGAGGTTAGGTTAGCTTATAGTCAGTTAAGCCAGAAGTCTAATGTATGCATGGACTTCCGGCTTCACACCACATGCAGTTGAGATCAGAAAGTTCTGTTCTGAGGTTATATAAAAATGTGATACAAAAAGATATATATCTTGTGTTGTCTTCTAAGAATATGTCACCTTGGATAATCCAGACCATTTTGATGAACTAGACCAGTTAAAAGCAAGCCATGAGATGCTAAAGACTACAAACGTACAAAGAATGGCTATATAACAACTCACACTAAACTAAAAACATAACAATTTTTCTTAAATAAAAAATTTAAATTATTTAAGTATTAGGTGCCAACCAAAATGTGATATAATGGATGAAACTGTTCAAGGCAAGGAAATGACAGTTTAATGCCAAAATAAAAAAAACAAATGAGCAAAAATAAAACAAAATTCATAAACCTTTGATTATATAAATTTTCTATTAATATCAAGTATATATTGATACTGAGTAAAAATTTCATATTTGAATCCTGAAATTGCTTCCTAATATTACAAATGTTAAACTCATTTTCTCATAAAGAACTACATCACTTATCTCAAATTAATACAATTTAAGAAAGTAATAGTAAGTTGGTGGAGTGACCTATTGTCCGGTATCAGCCGAGACAGCAAGGGAGTCTATCACTTTTCGCTTGCACTAATAACCAGGAGTTTTTTTTTTTTTAGATGTGACGCCACACCTACCGTCAGTTTCCCCACTTTATCGCGCAATATAAAATTACCGTCAATCTAGGCTACTCATACGCTGAGTTGGCGGACTGCATCAAACCTGGAACCTCGTGATTTTTCCTAGGCAGGTGCTCTACTGACTGAACTAAACTGGCCCTATACAGTATTATATCACACCAATTTCTTTTGTTATTCAGGTTAGTATCTTTATTTATTGTAATTCCTAAGTATTAAATTTGATTGGTTTATTTGGATTGTCATTGAGTTGATATTAGTTTTAAATAGCAGTACTGTACTAACTAAATTCAAACAATAACAAAAATTGGTAGGAAATTAAAAAAAACAAAAATCAACAAAAACAACAAATAAAAAACATGACCGCTTTCAATTTTCTATTCTGTCCAAGATTGTATCATTTGATTCAAGTAATCCAACTTAGTTAAGAAATGATAATTAAATCATAATTTGAGAATGTTTGGTTTTGGGAGGAGAGAAGCAGGTGTAAATTTGGAAATAAGAAAGAATTATTTAGCCTACCTCAATACTTTCAGTTCTCTTGATTCTATGGCTTCTTTCAATTCCCATCTCCATATCATGCACTTTTAAGTAGGACTCAGCAGTAGATAACAACACTTGATTGAAAGCCAAGATCAAGAGTCCAAGCTAGTTATTAAATGCTTATTAAATGACTCCTATTTTTTTAAGGCAAAATAAAAAAAAATCCCCTTATTGGCTCAGTCCTAGTACTGGTCAAAATTGTAATATCCAAGTTGAATTGGCCTGTTGAAGCCAAAGAAAATAAAAATAAAAACAGAAATTTGAAACATTATTATCAAGTAATCACATGTACGCACAGCAATCAAGTTGATTTGGATGCTATCATTCATTCATTCAAGAATAGCAAACAGGTTATGTAGCTGTACTAGTTGTGTTGTGTGTGTGTGAGAGAGAGGAAAGAGAGAGAGAGAGAAGAGAGAATACAGAGGGATATTCCAAATTGAATACTAAGTACTATTACTTAAGAAACCATCTGCATATAATAAAAACAGTCACAGAAAAAAACATTATCTTAACATTTTTTTAACGAATGAAGAAAATTTAAAAATATGTAAGAGTCAACCATACACACACACGTGTGTGTGTGTGAAATGAAGATCATATTCAACAGTTTCTATTTTACATATTTTGTGCATACAATTCAAAATTTTAAGACAAATTAATTTCTCTTCTGAAGCTTTAAGGATAATTAATGTGTAATGACATAAGTAGGTTTCTCTACATTAGAGTCATCTGGTGTTTACTGGAAATAAAGAAGGACAAGACAATGTATTAGCAATGTCACAATAAATATATAAAGTTAAAAATGAGTATTGCAAAAAAAAAAACCAAAAAAAGATTAAAATATTAAAATAAATAAAGAGTTTTCAGAAATAGATCTCCCCAGTTCTTAGTATTTAAATCAATATTGCTTAATTTTAAAATGTAGAACGTTCAAAAGAAATACAAAAAGAAAAAAAAAAAGAAAAGAATTCCACAATGTAACGATTGTCAAATTATTGAGAAAAAAACATTTAACTTAATGATTAGAAAAAACGTATTTCCCTCATCTGTTTTTAGTTATACGTACAACGTAATTAATTCATTATTTTTAAGAAACCTTAAAAATTAAATGAATAATCGATTCACCGTTCACCCAATGGTAATACCCCCGCGAGTCGGGGTGGGTGGGGTCAGTCACTCGCCAGAAACCGACAATAATTCAAGCAAGTCAAATTTCATTATCCGAGGAATAAGTGAACTTTATTTTCTAGTATGTCATTTAAATAGTTATATATTATTATTGAATTGAATATTGTTCGAGACACAATAACCACCAATATATATGGGTTGCTTTTAGCTACATCTCCAAGACACAACATAAGATTTTTTATAAAATTTTAATTGAGTACAGAATCAATTTTTCTCCTCAGATTAAACTATTTAGTTGTGGCACAGAGTCAGAATTATGGGGCCAGTGGAATCGAACTCACAAAGTACGACTTGCTAACCATACGTTCTTTTACAAAACATAAAACACACACAACAAGCTATACCATTACAAAACTAAATGGTAAATGTAAACAATATAAACATTAAAAGATTAATGCCTAAAAAAGAAAGACAAAAGCAAGCTTTTTTAAAAGACGATCTTATCTTTTAAAAAAATTGCATATAAGAAAATGCTTTATTTTCATTTACCTATTCTCAATATTAAAGAATAATTTAAAGCCATGCTTGCTTAATTTGTTCAATGGGGAGAGTAAATAAAAGATTAAAGAAAAAAAAACCATCCATATTTTTAAAACGAAGAAAAAAAAAACGATTTTTGAAAATATACAATGACTCTTAATTTAATCAAACCTACTGCTTAATTCAAGTGTTGAAAAAGTACAACTATTTCAATTAATTCTCAGCATTTCCAGTTAAATTTTTACTAACTATTGTTTCTCTACTTTTCATGACTGAAAAGGCAAACAGTTACAACAATTAAAATAAGTTGTCCAGTTGACGGAAACATTTCCTACAAAAAATAAGGACATTCTTGCATCAATTTTTTAATAAATACTTACATTTTCATTTAAATTGATCCTCACACATTTTCACTAGAAAATTAGCTTAGTAATTGATGAATGTCATACATTTCGCAGCTGGAAATTTAAACAATGAGAGCAGGAGACTATTATTACCATTATTTTTAGATTTGTGTTATAAAGATATAAGTTATAAGTCAATCACATTTTTTTAAATTAATTATTATTAATCATCATTAGAGCCGATGATGAATCTTAAGAAATTATCGATTACTTCCCACCTAAACGTAAAGTTATCGAGTGAGTAGTTGCTTTAAAGACACACATACATACACACAGAAGATTAAATAGCAGTTCTAGTAGTTAAGAGTTAACATTAATTCCCCCCCTTTTTATGCATTCATGGATAAACAAAATCCAATGATGAAGAAAACGTCAAGCGAATCATAAATCATTGATTAGTTTTTAATTACGCTATAAATTGATATAAATAACATTCATTCATAATTTGATTATGAATGAACAGCTTGTATTGGAAAACCGTTTAATGAAGAGCCCAATAAAAGATTATTTCTCTTGTTTAAAATGTTTATGCATATTCCATTCCCACAACAATGTGTAGAAAAGGTCCGGGTGGATACAGCTATCCCCCATACAACGGAATGTTCTCTAAATTCTGTTATGATTTTTAAAAATACTTTTAATATTCGTTCACACGAGAGATGCAAAACAAACAAAAAACACATGATATTTCCAGTTTTCTATAAAATTCAACGTCATATTTCTTCTTTAAAGAAAATACACGAACTTCGCCTCATTAATGTCCTCATCATCGTTCCTCATTTTTTTCTGATAATTTTTCAAAGTTTTCGATAAGTATTCCTAAAATAAAAATATTTACTATAGTAACTATATTTTGTGATGTTATATTTAAATATAAAAAATAAAAATAATTCCCAAATAAAATAGATTCCTAATATGTCTAAAAAGAAAGAAGAGAATAACTTTAAAAAATTTTTCCCATGGCCATCATACAAACTGGATATTTTTAAAGTGAGAAAGAAGGAAAAATACAATCACCGACTAAAAAATTATCCAAAGTAAGCGTGGGAAATATTTAGGCAATTCGTACATAATCGTTTTCTAGAAAACTCCATAAAAGAGAGCTATGCAGACAGCAAAAAAACGAGGATGTAAAAGGTTTTCCAATATAAAATATTTATAGACAGGAATTCCTGTCTTACCAGCACAAACATCGACGCTGTCTAAATTCCCCTGTCTCTTATGAACCCCTAAGATCGACCTGTCTAAATCAACGGTTTTTAACACTGGCCCAGGATTATCTCCTTGCACCCAAACAGCCGTAACACAACACCTACACATCTCTACCTCCATTTCTTCTTTTTCATAGAAATAAATTATACTTGCACCGACTTATAGTCTACAAATTAGTTCTCAATAATTAGTTTGAAAAATTGTTAAATTTCTTTTTTGTTTTACATGAGACACTTTTCTTTAATTTTAAACGGTTTCTACACATCTTATTTCCTTTGCTTTTTATCGCAAAAGCTCAAGATATTAATTTTTTTACGACGATAACACCATTGTTTATTTTGGAATTGGTAGAGTTCAGAAAATTTTTAAGTAATTCCAAAACCAGTAAATATTAATGGTCACTCCGATGAATAGTGTTACTAAAATATATAGATTAAACGAAAATCAATTATTAATTTAATCAACTCACCCCCTCATTTGGTACAGTGTTTCATGCCTAGTGAGTCAGTCTTTCTCCTAAGTTAAATTAAGAAAAAGTTAATTAAGAATACTAACTAATCTTAAAAAATGGAACCAATTTTATACAGTGGGGGTGGATCAGAGTTTAAGGTACGGACATGTATGAATGAACAGATGTATTGGAAACGTTTAATGAAGAGCAAATAAAATAATTATTCTCTTGTTTAAAATGTTTATGCATTTCATTTCACATACGACATGTGTGAGAAAAGGTCGGGTTGGATACAATTGTGATATTGTAAAAAGTAACAGATATCTTTATTACTATAAAACATGTATATTATATCCGGGCCGGTAGAGGGCACTTGCCTAGAATTACAAAGGTTCCTGTTTCAATACCGGACCTCGCCAACCAGCGTATGCAGTAGCACAGAGATTGTGCTGGTAATTGAGGAGCTCGATGGTAGGGTGTGGTACTCCACCTCAGAATGCAAATAATCTCTTAGTTGGCTGCTAGTGAAAAGGGAATAACCTCCCTCACTATCTAGCTTATACTACTGACATTATGCCACTCCGACGACTTTTCTTTACTTATATCTTAATGTAGATAAATATAAATATCTATTTATATAATCTAGATAATGAATTAAAAATCTATAAATTGTCAATTTTTAAAAAAATATGTCTTGACATTCTTTCTATCAACTTAAACTTTTAACTTAAACTAATCAAGTTTATTTTAGAATTTAATAAAGATTGACAGCCCATTTACAAATATCGAGGAACACAGGTTCCCAGGCTTATCACATTACAAGTGTCCAAATATATGTAGAAGTTTAAGAAAGGCGAATAGTGGAAATCTTCACTGAATACGAATTTTGTTCGAATTGAATACAACTGATGTTTTAAGACGAAAATATCATAAATGTGTTCTTAATAAATTAAGTTAATTCAAATTAGTGCAAGCACAATTAAAACACATTATGGTATTTTCGTGTTAAAACATGCATTGCATTCGTTCGAACAAATTTCGTATTTTCAGTGTAGATTATGGTGAAATGAAATGGCCGACGCAAACATATGTTTCTCAAATGAAATAAACAAGGGGAGATTACTCTCATTTATGTAGCTAATGTCAGATTACCGTTAAATGTGTGCAAACGCAAAGCTATGCTGACACGAAGCATTCCAGTTGATGTTCTGTATTATTTGAGGTTATAGTTATTTAACCACATTAGTTATATAGAGCTCTGTAATGGAGTTCAGAACTGTTTGAATTATGCAAATATCCCCAGTGGTTCAAATTTACGAGAATTTAAAGCCGAAATTGGGGTACAAAGTGGACATGATTTTGTTAAAAAAATGTCAAAACATGGACCAATTGAAACACGATAACTTAGTAATTTCTTCATCATTTTTTAAAAACTTTTGAAGCGATTTTGATAAAACTTGGCATTCTTATGTAAAATTGTATGTTCTTTCTGATTCTGAACTCAAATTTTATGTATCTCCATGCTGGAACTCATTATTTGGGGAATAAGAGTAGGGATATCAACTTTTTTGTTTAAGTTCCCAAGATTATTCAACATTTTCATTTTAATACAGCATATATACACATATATAGTATTAATTATATGAATAACATCACTTTGGACTTAAAAATACCTTTTTTAAATACCTGCTATGTGTATTATATATCAAGAAATAGAATAACTCTTTTATATAATTTATTTAACAAAGCCGTCCTGCGTGTGCATCCTTTGTTTATGTAAGTGAGTTTTTTTTTCTCCAAAATTGAAAGTTGATTAAAATCCTGACGGTATACAATCATTAAAATTTCCCACATGGAATATGAAAATAATTCTGAGACTGTCTTCATTAAATTATATATGCTCTTTCTTTTTGAAAAATCTCCGTCAATTTGGTCTGTTGTGGTTTCGCTTTCAAGATCGGAAAAGAAAAATAACAAGTTTTCTGCTGGTAGTTAAAGTGTCTCCTAATTAAGTGTAAAATTTCAAGAATACTGATAAGGATTAGCTACTTTGATTTTTTACAAATAATGTAACGCGTTAAAATTTGCCACGGAAAGAAATTCGCCTGTTCGAGAGAAAATACCGTTTTAACACACAGTAAAAATAATTCAATGGATAAAAACACACACAAATTACATATTTAGAAAGATTATTTCTTTTTTTCCACCATATAAATATTTAAGATTAGATCAGAAATACTCGAGAAATTGCAAAAATTAAACCTAGTACGGTCGAAATTTAACGCGTGTGGGGTTTGTTTACATATTAAAAACGACTAATTTTACGTTTTTTTTTACAAAATTCAATCTTTGATATTAAAGCCTGACGGTTATCCGACATCCTAATGTCACATATTAATATCAAAATAATTATGAGACTGTCTACTATTAAGGATATATGCTTATTTATTTATTATTATTTATATATATATTTTTTTGCTTCTCTATTTTTTGAAGAACTCTCCGTCAAGTTTAGTCTGTTGTGGTTTTGCTTCCAAAGAAAAAGTTTATGCTGGTAGTTACAAGTTGTCTCCTAATGAAGTGTAAAATTTTCAAGAAAATTGATAAAAATTTTTAGCTACTTTGATTTTGAAAAACAAAATAGCCTATGAAATTTAGTCTATAAAAAAATGTCATATTTTATGTTTTCGGCTGTTCGAAGTAAAATATCATTTTTAACTCGCTGTAAAAAAATAATTCAATGGATAAAAACACATGAAAATTACATTTAGAAAATTATTTTCTTTTCTTCCAACCATATGAATATTTTTAAGATTGAACCAGAAATACACGAGAATTGCGATTTGAACCGATGAAAGTGAAAATTTGTCAATGTCCAACGATTTTACCAAACTTCTTGTAATGCTAAGTATTTCTATTCTAGCCAGAAAAGAAAACGAAAGTATGTTCGAGTTCACCGATTTATAAGAGTTCATGGATATAAACTCCGGTTCTTAGACATTGGGTTACTTAAAGGAAAAGCTTACCCCAACACAGATATTTCATGTAGGATAACAATAAACGCGTTAATACATCATACATTTAATTTACAAATATCGGGGAACAAGGTTCTCCAGGCTATACAACGTCACAAGTGTCCAAACATTGGTAGAAGTGTAAGAAAGACAGAATAAGTGGAAACACTTACTGTATGCGGAGCTGTACCGTTTGTAATGCCCATGTGGGTGCTGGAGAGATGTGACTAGCACGTCCTCCTTGTCAAATCAGGTTCGGGAAAGAGGTTGACATTTTGGGGTTACCACGGTCACGTAACCAAAAGGGACACATGGCGGGGAAGGTCCACAATACCTGTGAGACTATTCCATTTAGTCCCTTACACTACCATTTATTTCGTTTGCTTTTTATCGCAAAGCTCAAGACGTTAACCCGGGGGTCCAGTGAGCTTTCGGCCGCTGGATCAGGTTAAGTAAAAATAATCAGCGTCGATCCAGGGGGCATCCCCCAGGCAATACTTGCCCCTCCCTTGGGGGCGGGCTGGTTTATTGCCCAGCGCCTGAGGGCGCCTCTGGAGGGGGTCGACGCAATTTTTGTTCTTCCCACCCAATGAAGCTTCGGCCTTATGGGGTGGGCCACGTTAAAACGAGGTCTTGTGCCCAGCCGATACAAGTGGGGTAATGAGGCAATACCCCCCCCCCAAGACGTTTTCTTTCTTTCTTTTTTTCTTTTATGCCGATAAACAGTATTGTTTATTTTTTGGAATTGTAGCGTTCAGCACAATTTTTAAATGTATATTTCCAAATCAGTAAATATTTAAATGGTTAATTCGGATGAATAGTGTTACTAAATATATTAGATTTAAACCACAATCAATATTAATTATCATCTCACTTGTACAGTATTTCATGCTGAGTGAGTCAGTCTTTCTTCCCAAAAGAGAGAAACTGTTAATTAAGAATACTAACCTATCTTTAAAAAATACGAGTTTAGTCCGACATGCATGAAAAAGAGGGCGTGCCTTAAGGAAAAAATTGTGATTTAAAAGTAACAGGTACTAATTACTTAAGCATAACCATTTTAATGAATAAGCATTTTATATTATATCTACATGGGCTGGTTAGCTTAGTCGTAGAGCACTTGCTAGATCGCAAGGTTCCTGTTCACAATACTACCCGCCAAACTAGCGCAATAGAGATCTGTCGGTCAAGTGAGGATCTGATGGTTGGTGTTGGTACTCCATTCGATGCCAAAAATGATCTCCTTGGCTAGTGCTAAGTGAAAAGAGGATAGACTCTACTATCTAGCTATAACTGCATTAGCGCTTTACTTTCTTATTATCTAGATGTAAATATAAATAATCTAATATAAATTGTTTATTCTTTTTTAAATATGTCATGTCAATGTCATTTTAGAAATTTAATTAAAGATTGACAGCTCATAGAAAGAAGACATGACATATTAAAAGAATTGAAACAATTTATTATAGATTTATTTATATTCATCTAGAATAATAATAAAGTAAAAGCGTCGTGGTTAATGCCAGTATATGCTAGATAGTGGAAAGAGTCTATACTCTTTTCACTAGCACTAGAACCAAGGAGATCATTTTTGGCATCTGAAGTGGAGTACCACAACCTACCATATCCTCACTTAACGGCACAGATCTCTATGCTACCATACGCTGAGTTGGCGGGTAGGTATTGAACCAGGAACCTTGCGATTCTAAGGCAAGTGCTCACCGACTAAGCTAAACCAGCCCTATGTAGATATAATATAAATGCTTATCATTAATGTTATGCTTAAGTAATAGGTACCTGTTACTTTTTAAAATATCACATTTTTCCTTAAGGCACGCCCTCATTTTCATGCATGTCCGTATCTAAACTCTGCATTTTTTAAAGATTAGGTTAGTATTCTTAATTAACATTTCTCTCTTTTGGGAGAAGACTGACTCACTCAGGCATGAAATTACTGTACAAGTGAGATGATTAATTAATATTGATTGTGGTTTAAATCATAGATATATTTAGTAACACTATTCATCGATTAACCATTTAATATTTACTGATTTTGGAAATATACATTTAAAATTGTGGCTGAACGCTACAATTCCAAAAAATAACAATACTGTTTATCGGCCATAAAAGAAAAAAGAGAAAGAAAGAAAACGTCTTGGGGGGGGGGTATTTGCCTCATACCCCACTTGTATCGGCTGGGCACAAGACCTCGTTTTAACGTGGGCCCACCCATAAGCCGAAGCTCATGGTGGGAAAGAACAAAATATGGCGTCGACCCCTCAAAGGGCGCCTCAGCGCTGGCAATAAACCCGCCGCCCCAAGGGAGGGGCAAGTATTGCCTGGGGGATGGCCCCCTGGGATCGACGCTATCATTTATTACTTAACCTGATCCAGCGGCCGAAGCTCACTGACCCCGGTAAAACGTCTTGAGCTTTGCGATAAAAAGCAAACGAAAATAAGATGGTAGTGTAAGGGACTAGAATGGAATGGTCTCACAGGTATTGTGGGACCTTCCCCGCCATGTGTCCCTTTTTGGTTACGTGACGTGGTACCCCAAATGTCCCTCTTTCCCGAACCTGATTTGAACAAGGACGACGTGCTAGTCACATCTCTCCAGCACCCACATGGTGCATACAAACGGTACAGGCTCCGCATACAGTAAGTGGTTTCCACTTATTCTGTCTTTCTACACTTCTACATATGTTTGGACACTTGTGACGTTGTATAGCCTGGGAACCTTGTTCCGATATTTGTAAATTAAATGTATGTATGTATTAACGCGTTTATTGTTATCCCTACCTGAAATATTCTGTGTTGGGTACTTTCCTTTAAGTAACCAATGCTAAGAACCGGAGTTTATCCTGAACCTTTATAAATCGGTGAACTCGAACATACTTCGTTTTTCCTTTCTTGGCTAGAATAGAAATATTAGCATTACAAGAAGTTTGTAAAATCGTTGGACATTGACAAATTTTCAACTTTCATCGTTCAAATCGCAATTTCTCGTGTATTTCTGGTTCAATCTTAAAAATAATTCATATGGTTGGAAAGAAGAAAATAATCTTTCTAAATGTAATTTTCATGTGTTTTTACCATTGAATTATTTTTTACAGCGAGTTAAAAATGATATTTTTACTTCGAACAGCCGAAAACATAAAATATGACATTTTTATAGACTAAAATTCATAGGCTATTTTGTTTTTCAAAATCAAAGTAGCTATCTTATCAAATTTTCTTGAAATTTACACTTCATTAGGAGACACTTGTAACTACCAGCATAAACTTTTTTCTTGGAAGCAAAACCACAACAGACTAAACTTGACGAGAGTTCTTCAAAAAATAGAGAAGCAAAAAAAATATATATATAAATAATAAATAAATAAATAAAAGCAATATATCCTTAATAGTAGACAGTCTCATAATTTTTTGATATTTAATATGTGACATTTAGATGTCGGATAACCGTCAGCTTTAATATCAAGATGAATTTTGTAAAAAAAACGTAAAATTTAGTCGTTTTTAATATGTAAAAAACCCCAGCACGCGTTAAATTTCCGACCGTACTAGGTTTAATTTGCAATTTCTCGAGTATTTCTGATCTAATCTTAAATATTTATATGGTTGGAAAGAAAAGAAAATAATCTTCTTAAATATGTAATTTGTGTGTGTTTTTTATCCATTGAATTATTTTACTGTGTTTAAAACGGTATTTTCTCTTCGAACAGGCGAATTTCTTTCCGTGGCAAATTTTAACGCGTTACATTATTTGTAAAATCAAGTAGGCTAATCCTTATCAGTATTCTTGAAATTTTACACTTAATTAGGAGACACTTGTAACTACCAGCAGAAACTTGTATTTTTTCTTTTCCGATCTTTGAAAGCGAAACCACAACAGACCAAAGTTGACGGAGATTCTTCAAAAAGAAAGAGCACTATATAATTAATAGAAGACAGTCTCAGAATTATTTTCATATTTCCATGTGTGAAATTTTAATGATTGTATACCGTCAGGATTTTTATCAAACTTCAATTTTGGAGAAAAAAAAACTCACTTAATAACAAAGATGCACACGAGGACAGGCTTTGTTAAATAAATTATATAAAGAGTATTCTATTTTCTTGTATATAATACAACATAGCAGGTATTTAAAAGGTATTTTAAGTCCAAAGTGATGTTTATTCATATAAATTAATACTATATATGTGTATATATGCTGTATTAAAATGAAAATGTTGAATAATCTTGTGGGAAACTTAAACAAAAAAGTTGATATCCCTACTTCTTATTCCCAAAAATGAGTTCCAGCATGGAGATACATAAAATTTGAGTTCAGAATCAGAAAGAACATACAATTTTACATGAATGCCAAGTTTTATCAAAATCGCTCCAAAAAGTTTTAAAAAATAGAAGAATTACTAAGTATCGTGTTTCAATTGGTCCATGTTTTGACATTTTTTTAAACAAAATCATGTCCACTTTTGTACCCCAATTCGGGGCTTTAAATTCTCGTAACATTTGAACCACTGGGGATATTTGCATATTCAAACAGTTGAACTCCATTTCAGAGCTCTATATAACTAATGTGGTTAAATAACTATAACCTCAAATAATAATCAACTGGAAATGCTTCGTGTCAGCATAGCTTTGCGTTTGCACACATTTAACGGTAATCTGAACATTAGCTACATAAATGAGAGTAATCTCCCCTTGTTTATTTCACTTTGAGGAAACCATATGTTTTTGGTCGCCATTTTCATTTCACCATAAATCTACACTGAAAATACGAATTTGTTCGAACGAATGCAACTGCATGTTTTAACACGAAAATACCATAATGTGTTTTTTAATTGTGCTTGCACATAATTTGAAATTAACTTAATTGTTATAAGAACACATTTTATATATTTTCGTCTTAAAACATGCAGTTGTATTAATTCGAACAAATTCGTATTCAGTGAAGATTTCCACCTATTCTGCCTTTCTTAACTTCTACATATATTTGGACACTTGTAATGTTGTATAGCCTGGGGAACCTTGTTCCTCGATATT
Organism: Doryteuthis pealeii; assembly: GCA_023376005.1. Lineage (NCBI taxonomy): Eukaryota > Metazoa > Mollusca > Cephalopoda > Myopsida > Loliginidae > Doryteuthis > Doryteuthis pealeii. The sequence goes on along the minus strand of CM042143.1, from coordinate 55,830,990 downwards.
TGTAAATGGGCTGTCAATCTTTATTAAATTCTAAAATAACTTGATTAGTTAAGTTAAAAGTTTAAGTTGATAGAAAGAATGTCAAGACTATTTTTTTAAAAATTGGAACAATTTATTATAGATTTTTTAATTCATTATCTAGATATATAAATAGATTATTTATATTATATCTACATCTAGATAATAAGTAAAGTAAAAGTCGTCGGGGTGGCCTAATGTCAGTATAAGCTAGATAGTGAGGGAGTCTATTCCCTTTTCACTAGCACCAAACTAAGGAGATTTATTTTGGCATCTGAGGTGGAGTACCACACCTACCATCAGCTCCTCAATTTACAGCACATATCTCTGTGCTACTCATACGCTGAGTTGGCGAGGTCCGGTATTGAACCAGGAACCTTGTAATTCCTAGGCAAGTGCTCTATACCGGCCGGATATAATATACATGTTATTTATAAGTAATAATAGATATCTGTTACTTTTTACAATATCACAATTGTATCCAACCCGGACCTTTCTCACACATGTCGTATGTGGAAATGAATATGCATAAACATTTAAACAAGAGAAATAATCATTTTATTTTGGCTTCTTCATTAAACGTTTCCAATACAATCTGTTCATTCATACATGTCCGGTACCTAAACTCTGATCCCACCCCCACTGTATAAATTGTGTCATTTTTTTAAGATTAGGTTAGTATTCTTAATTTAACTTTTTCTTAATTTTAACTTTTAGGAGAAAGACTGACTCACTCAGGCATGAAATCACTGTACCAAATGAGATGATTAAAATTAATATTGATTTTGGTTTAAAATCATATATATTTTAGTAACACTATTCATCGAGTTGACCATTAAATATTTACTGGTTTTGGAATATACATTAAAAAATTGTGCTGAACTCTACAATTCCAAAATAACAATGTTGTTTATCGGTCGTAAAAAAATTAAATATCTTGAGCTTGCGATAAAAAGCAAGGAAATAAGATGGTAGAAAAACTCGTTAAAAATTAAAAGAAAATGTCTCATGTAAAACAAAAAAGAAATCTGACAATTTTCAAACTATTATGAGAAACTAATTGTACCGACTATAAGTCGTGCAATATAATTATTTTCTATGAAAAAGAAACGAAATGTGAGTAGAGATGTGTAGGTGTTGTGGACGGCTGTTGGTGCAAGGGAGATAATCCTGTGTCCAGTGTTAAGAACCGTTAGAATTTAGACAGGGTCGATCTTAGGGGTTCATAAGAGACAGGTGGAATTTAGACAGGTCGATGTTTGGTGCTGGTAAGACAGGAATTCTGTCTATAAATTTTATTGGAAACCCTTTTACAATCCTCGTTTTTTGCTGTCTGATTAGCTCCTCCTTTATGAGTTTCTAAGAAAACGATTATGTACCGAATTGCCTAAATATTCCCACGCTTACTTGGAATAATATTTTTAGTCGGTGAGTTGTATTTTTCTCTTTCTCACTTTAAAGAAATATCCAGTTTGTATGATTGCCATGGGAAAAAAAATTTTTTAAAGTTATTCTCTTCCTTTCTTTTTAGACATATTAGATCTATTTTATGAATTTATTTATTTATATTTAAATATAACATCAACAAAATATAAGTTACTATAAGTAAATATTTTTATTTTAGGAATACTTATCGAAAACTTTGAAAAATTATCAGAAAAAAAATGATGGAACGATGATGAGGACATTAATGAGGCGAAGTGTCGTGTATTTTCTTTAAAAGAAGAAATATGACGTTGAATTTATAGAAAACTGGAAATATACATGTGTTTTTGTTTTGTTTTGCATCTCTCGTGTTGAAACGAATATAAAAAGTATTTTAAAAATCATAACAGAAAATTTAGAAGGAACAATTCCGTTGATGGGGATAGCTGTATCCAACCCGGACCTTTTCTCACACATGTCGTATGTGGGAATGAATATGCATAAACATTTTAAACAAGAGAAATAACATTTTATTTTGGCTTCTTCATTAAACGGTTTTCCAATACAAGCTGTTCATCATAATCAAATTATGAATGAATGTCTATTTACTATTAATTTAGCGTAATTAAAAACAATCAATTGATTTATGATTCGCTTGGACGTTTTCTTCATCATTGGATTTTGTTTATCCATGGACATGCATAAAAGGGTGGGGAGAAAATACATTGTTATACTCTTAACTACTAGAACTGCTATTTAATTCTTCTGTGTGTATGTATGTGTGTCTTTTAAAAGCAACTACCTCACTCGATAACTTTAACGATTTAGGTGGGAAGTAATCGATAATTTCTTAAGCATTCATCATCGGCTCTAATGATGATTAATAATAATAATTTAAAAAATGTTGATTGACTTATAACTTATATCATTTATAACACAAATCTAAAAATAATGGTCAATAATAAGTCTCCTGCTCTCATTGTTTAAATTTCCACGCTGCGAAATGTATGACAATTCATCAATTACTAAGCTTAATTCTTCTAGTTGAAAATGTGTGAGGATTCAAATTTAAATGAAAATGTAAGTATTTATTAAAAAAATTGATGCGAAATGAATGTCCTTATTTTTGTAGAAATGTTTCCGTCAACTGGACAACTTATTTTAATGTTGTAACTTTTGCCTTTTCAGTCATGAAAAGTAGAGAAACAATAGTAGTAAAAAAAATTTTTTAATGGAAATGCTGAGAATTAATTGAAATAAGTCTTACATTTTTCAAACTTGAATTTAAGCCAGTAGGTTGATTAAATTAAGAGATCATTTATATTTTTCAAAAATCGTTTTTTTTTTCTTCGTTTTTTTAAAAATATTTGTGATTGTTTTTTTTCTTTAATTCTTTTTATTTTACTCGTCCCCATTGAACAAATTAAGCAAGCATGGCTTAAATTATTCTTTAATATTCTGAGAATAGGTAAATGAAAATAAAGCATTTTTATTATATGCATTTTTTTAAAAGAATAAGATCGTCTTTAAAAAAAAAGCTTGCTTTTGTCTTTCTTTTCTTAGGCATTTAAAATCTTTTAATGTTTATATTGTTTACATTTACCACTGTTAGTTTTAGTAATGAGTTATAGCTTGTTTTGTGTGTGTTTTATGTTTTGTGAAGAACGTATGGTTAGCAAGTCGTTACTTGTGAGTTCGATTCTCACTGGGTGCCCCATAATTCTGACTCTGTGCCACAACTAAATTAAGTTTAATCTGAGAAGAAAAATTGATTCTGTACTCAATTAAAATTTTATAAAAATCCTTATGTTGTGTCTTGGAGATGCTAGCTAAAACAACCCATATATGATCTGGTGGTTATTGTGTCTCGAACAATATTCAATCATAATATAATATATAACTATAAATTGACAATACCTAGAAAAATAAAGTTCACTATTCCTCGATAATGAAATTTGACTTGCTTGAATTATGTCGGTTTCTGGCGAAGTACTGACCCCCACCCACCCCACTCGCGGGGGTATTACCATTGGCGTGAACGGTGAAATCGATTATTTCGATTTAATTTTAAGAGTTTCTTAAAATATAACTTAATTACGTTGTACGTAGAACTAAAAACAGATGAGGAAATACTTTTTTTCTTAATCATTAAGTTAATGTTTTTTTCTCAATAATTTGACAATCGTTACATTGGAATTTCATTTTCTTTTTTTTTTTCTTTTTTTGTATTTCTTTAGAACGTTCTACATTTTAAAATTAAGGAATATTGATTTTAAATTACTAAGAAAACTGGGGGAGATCTATTTTCTGAACTCTTTATTTATTTATTTTTTAATCTTTTTTTTTTTTTTTTTTTTTTTTTGCAATATCTCATTTTTAACTTATATATTTATTGTGATCATTTGCTAATACATTTTCTTGTTCCTCTATTATTTCACAGTAAACACCCCGGATGACTTCTAATGTAGAGAAACCTACTTTGTCATTACACATCTAATTTATCCTTAAAGCATTCAGAAGAGAAAATTAATTTGGTCCTTAAATTTTGAAATTGTATGCACAAAATATGTAAAAATAGAAACTGTTGTAATATGATCTTCATTTCACACACACACACGTGTGTGTGTAATGAGTTGGACTCTTACATATTTTTTAAAATCTTTTTTTCTTCATTCAGTTAAAAAAATGTTAGATAATGTGTTTTTTCTGTGACTGTTTTTTATTATATGCAGATGGTTCTTAAGTAATAGTACTTAGTATGCAATTTGAATATCCCTCGTGTAATTCTCTCTCTCTCTCTCTCTCTCTCACTCTCTCTCACACACACACACACACACACTAGATACGCTGACATAACCTGTTTGCTATTTCTATGAATGAATGAATGAATAGCATCCAAATCAACTTGATTGCTGTGGTACATGTTGATCTTACTTGATTAATACATGTGTTCAAATTTCTGTTTTTTTTATTTATTCTTTTGCTTCAACAGCCAATTTCAACTTGGATATTACAAATTTGACCAAGTACTAGACTGAGCCAATAAGGGGATTTTTTTTATTTTGCCTTAAAAAAATAGGGGAGTCCATTTAATAAGCATTTAATACTAGCTTGGACTCTTTTTTCATCTTGGCTTTCAATCAAGTGTTCTACTGCTGAGTCCTACTTAAAAGTGCAGGAATATGTGGAGATGGGAATGAAAAGAAGCCATAGAAATCCAAAGAGAATGAGAAGTATTGAGTAGGCTAAATAATTCTTTCCTTATTTCCAAACATTACAACCTGCTCCTCTCCTCCCCAATAACCATAACATTCTCAAATTATTGATTTAATTATCATTTCTTAACTAAGTTGATTACTTGAATCCAAATGGATACAAATCTTGGAACAGAATAGAAAAAATTGAAAGCGGTCATGTTTTTTTTTGTTTGTTTTTTTGTTGATTTTTTTGTTTTTTTTCTAATTTTTCCTACCACATTTTTGTATTGTTTGAATTTAGTTAGTACAGTACTGCTATTAAAACTAATATCAACTCAATGACAATCCAAATAAACAAATCAATTTAATACTTAGGAATTACAATAAATAAAGATACCTAACTGAATAACAAAAGAAATTGTGTGTGAATAATACTGTATAGGGGCCAGTTTAGTTCAGTCAGTAGAGCACCTGCCTAGGAATCGCGAGGTTCCAGGTTTGATGCCAGTCCCGCCAACTCAGCGTATGAGTAGCCTAGATTGGGTAATTTGATATGCGCGATAAAGTGGGGAACTGACGGTAGGTGTGGCGCTCCACATCTAAAAAAAAAAAAACTCCCTGGTTTAGTGCAAGCGAAAAGTGAATAGACTCCCTTGCTGTCTGGCTGATACCGACAATAGGTCACTCCACCAACTTTACTATTTACTTACTTAAGATTGTATTAAATTTTGAGATAAGTCTGATTTAGTCTTTAAATAGAGAAAAATGAGTTTAACATTTGTAAATATTAGGAAGCAATTTCCAGGATTCAAATATGAAATTTTACTCAGTATCAATATATACTTGATATTAATAGACAAAGATTTATATATCAATAGGTTTTATGAATTTTGTTTTATTTTTGCTCATTTGTTTTTTTTTAATTTGGCATTAAAACTGTCATTTCCTGCCCTTGAACAGTTTCATCCATTATATCACATTTTGGTTGGCACTAAATCACTTAAATAATCAAATTTTTGTATTTAAGAAAAATGTTATGTTTTTAGTTTAGTGGAGTTGTTATATAGCCATTCTTGTGTAGTTTGTAGTCTGTAGCTATCTTCATGGCTTCTTTTAACTGGTCTAGTTCATCAAAATGGTCTGATTATGCCAAGGTTGACATTAGTTCTTAGAGACAACACAAGATATATATCTTTTTGTGATCACATTTTTATATAACCTCAGAACCAGAACTTTCTAGGATTCTCAACTGCATGTGGGGTGTGAAGCCGAGTCCATGCTTACATTAGGACGTCTCATGGCTTAACTGACTATAAGCTAACTAAACCTTCTGTTCCCACCGATTTCATAATCAGAAAGAAGGATACACAAAGGTTATCTTGCGTCAATCAAATAATGCTTCAGATCTTGAATTCAACAACACCTGGATTCAAAATCTGTTTCTACACTAACTAAAAAAGGATGGTCACATCAATATATAACAGAGGTAAAAGTCTTTGATTTCTTAAAGCCGTTTTTTTTTTGTTTTTTTTTTTTGTTTTAGTCTTGGAGAGTTGACAAAATGTAAATTAGTTTAAGAATCCATATTTTTTTACAGGCTATTTTTCACTATGGGAAAGTACAAACCAACAGAATGAGATTAAAAAAAAAAAAATCTATTAGAAGAAATAAACTGCTTGGGTATATGATTATCCTGACTGTATTGCCCTTATGGCAAACCCTAACCCGTTTTATCATATATGTGCTAGAATACGGTGGCTGAGGGTCTTAATGTCCTAGGTATGATGCTAAATTCTATCTGATGGTGAAGTTCCAATTATGGAGATTTGGGTAATGTGGAGTACTGCTTCATCACCATTACTCCTAGGCCCATCCTGACACAGAGTGGTAGTACCTGTAAAGGTCCCATCTATGGGTTAAATAGAAAAAATGATTTTTTGAAAATTGAGTTTAAAAGAAAATTGATTACCCATCAAGAATGAATAAAACAAAACGTTTTCAGCATGAAATAATGACATGCCGTAAAAACCAACAAGCCAACCAAACTGCTTGGGAGGTGACATTAAAAAAAAAAAAAAAAAAAAGCAGAAAAATAAGTGTTATAAAAGTGAATGAAATATTAAAAAAGATACATTAGCCTAAGATTAAGTGTTTGTGTAGCTCAGTCACTAGAGTGTTCAGCTGGGAACCTCAAGGTTCTTGGTTCGATACTGCCCTTTGCCAACTCAGCGTATGAGTAGCACAGGGATCTGTGCGGTAAAGTGAGGAGCTGATGGTAGGTGTGGCACTCTGCTTCAGATGCTAAAAACAATCTCCTTTGTCTAGCCTTAGTGAAAGGAGGATAGACTCCCTCGCTGTCTGGCTGATACTGACTTTAGGCCACCCCGGCAACTTTACCTTTGTAATGACGAGGCAAACCTACCTGACTCAAAACGGTTCCGGTGCATGGCTTGCAGGGAGAAAATGTAGCGAAGAAGAAAGGAATGTGGTCGGAGTGAGAAATGTTGAAAAGTTGGAAGGGGGGCAGAGAAGACATTTTTATTGATATTGAAAGGCACTATGGGTAATGGCCCATGGTGCATTGCAACTCCTGCTTTCACCATAAAAGTGGCCCATTTTGGGCAGAGAGGGTGTGGCGATTTTTTCTGTGCTTTTAGTGACACGGCGTTTTGTATCAAGAAAGGAAGAAAGAGAGGAAGGAAGGAAGGAAGGAAAGAAGACATAACCTTTTTACTTACTTTGTAATCAAGTAATTTATTCTAAAAGTTAGGAATCTTTTATTTTTGCTAAGAAAAATTATTGCTATTGTATTGAATATTTGTGCAAACATTCAATATCATGGTATCTTATACTAATAAATATTTTCTTTATTGGGTTTTATAAATTAGTAGAAAAAACGTGACCTGTTGTGTCACCTATTGAGTTCTGGGTAGATGATTGTGATCAGGAAGTAAGTTAGTTTGCAAAACAAATGAAATTTTACAAACAGAGATATGACCGGAGAATTAACAAAAAAAAAAAACATTAAAATCATTTTGCTAAAATTTGCAATTAAGTCAAAAACTGACCCATCTTATATATAAGCCAGCCATTAGCTGCTGAAAATTAATATATGAATGAATAGTTCAATCTACTGTTCACACTCTCCAATCTCTCTCTTTACGCTCTGAGAAAACTAACATATATAAAGAGTAGTTATTCAAGATATATTTAGAGAGGGGGAAAGTGACAGGCAGAATGTGAAGTAGGAGACGAGTAAGTGCTTAACTTAATTGTAAATTATGACTAATTAGAACCAAATAAAATGGAATTTTTTTCAAACATAACTTAATCCCAAAACTAAGGAATATTTTGGGATGTATTTTGTCATTAAACTAAATTGGAAAAAGAGCAAATAATCATTGATTTACTCTGCTTTAGTATAATAATAGATAGTGGAAGAATAAGGAAAGATACTTTATAATTATCATGTGAAATCTTTCACATAATTTGAAAATATTTAATCCATATGAAAAAGATGTCTGAAATTCTGAGATGTGTCATTGGCATTATTCCACAAATTCTTTGGACAAGGGACAATGTGAATACAAATTTTAACAAATGGTAAAATAATGAAACAGATTAAGATATCTATCTATACATATATAAAGGGCAGTTGGTGTGTATGTATGTATGTCCGGATGAAACTACGAAAATACAATTAATGACAAAGTAAATATATATATATACACATTAAATATCACCGGTTCTTGCTTTTTGTGCAAAAATTAAGAAGATTTGATTTATATTCGAAGATATTTAAAAATCAAAATAGAAATAGCATTGAAATTCTACTTAAAATATCCAGCATCTGTAAATCTCAAAAGTAAACAAATCAATACAGTAGGGTTCCCCTCCACCTCTACCCAGGCGACGCTGGGTAGCCGCTTCTAGTTCAATATAATCGACACAGATTTTGTTATATCTTCTTTGTCATTTTAAATTGGTTCACCTTTTGTTTTGCCAATTTAATTCTCATTTGGCTGCTATCAATTTTTTTCCCATAAAACCGGTGGGTATTTGGTTGGTTGGTTGGTAGTGGGTGGGTCGGTATTTGGTTGGCTGTGGATGGGTGGGTGGTTGGTGGTGAGTGGACCAGATTAAAATGACTGCTGGTTTAATCTTGGGATTTTGACATAAAAATTATGAAAGGTTATTTTTAACTTGTTGCTAAAAATAAGTAGACAGACTGCAGTAAAGTCGGCAGGAGATTATTTCAGCGTCTCAAGTGGAGCATTACACCTACCATCAGCTCCTCATTTTACCACACAGATCCCTGTGCTACTCATTCGCTGAGTTGGCGAGGGCCGGTATTAAAGATGGAGTGCCACAACTACCGTCAACTCTCCACTTTACCGTACAGATCAGATTACCCGATCTGTGCTACTCATACTCTGAGTTGGCAGAGACCAATATTGAAAATGGAACCTTGCAATTCCTACCGACTGAGCTAAACCGGCCCTAAAAATCTAAATCGGACCTTTTTTTTTTTTAATTACTAGAGTATGTAGAATAAAAAAAAGTTGTCAGGGCGGCCTAATGTCAGTATCAGCCAGACAGCGAGGGAGTCTATCCCATTTTCACTAGCGCTAGACCAAGGAGATTATTTCAGCATCTGATGTGGAGCATCACACCTACCATCAGCTCCTCACTTTACCACACAGATCCCTGTGCTACTCATACTCTGAGTTGGCAAGGACCTGTATCAAAACAGGAACCTTGTGATTCCTAGGCGGATGTTCTACTGACTGAGCTAAATCACATAAATTGTCAAACTTTATTGCTCCATCCATATAACTTTTGGCATCTTTTTTTTCTTTTTTTTTTTTTTCTTAATTATAAAATATTTAGATTTAGGAATTCAGTGAATGCTAAATATTTCCTTTATATAAATTAACATTTACATTCTAGCATTTATTTTTTAATTGTGTGTATTTATGAGATGAGGCTTGATATGAATAATTTTTTGATATTTCGAACTGTTGCTCTCATCTTTATTATGTATAAACAATGTTCAGGCCACAATAAGCTGGGCCTCTGTTCAGCTGTTAAGGTAATTTAAAAAAAAAAAAAATACCTGGACAGACCTCGAGGTTACTGTGACCTGAACATTGTGACCTGAACATTGTTTATACACAAAGATAAGAGCAACAGTCATAAATATCAAAAAATTATTTATTTTTTAAATCAACATTAATAATAGAAATATTGACAAGATTTATTCAAAAACTGCAAGTTAAGATTGATTTATTTAATAAAATATAATTTTTTCTGTAAAATTATTTGAAAAATGTTGAAGTGACTATTATAATAAATCAAAATAGAAGTAGAAATCTTAATTTCTTTTACTTTTTCTGCATAAATAGGACAAAATTTTCATTTTCAGTAGTTTTAAATATTTAAAATTGTTTTATATATTCTTGAAATGGTTATTTTTAGTAATTAAAATCAATTTTTTTTAGATTTGTAAAGTTGGCGATGTGGCCTATTGTCAGTATCCCCTTTTCACTAGCACTAGACCAGGGAGATTATTTTTTGCTGTTAGGGAGTGCCACAACTACCATTAACTCTCCACTTTACCACACAGATCAGATTACCTGATCTGTGCTACTCAGAGCATGAGTTGGCGGGGACCAGTATTGAACCAGGAACCTTGCGATTCCTAAATGGGTGCTCTACCGACTGAGCTAAACCGGACTTCTTTATTTTCTTCAAATTACTAGAGTATGTAGAATAAAAAAATGTGTGAATGAAAGATTTTTTTCTTCTTTTCTTTCAATAAACAATTAGTTTAACAGGTATTGAATTTTTTTTTAAATTGCCATATTACCTACCAATAAATGAAGTGTTATGATAAACCAAGTAGTTTCTTAGAATTAAAAAAAAAATTATTTCTACCCAAAAATATTTTATTAATTTTAATTATTCAGTTTTAATAGTTTATACAGGATGAGTGCTTGTGTAATTCCTCAATTATCTTGTCAAAGATTTCAGTCAAAACTGAAAAACAGGGGAGGGTGAGTTAGTTTTTAAATTGGGGGGGGGGGAGAATAATTTTAACCTCAACAATGTATTTGGGGCAGGGAATAATATCTGAAATTTGCAATAACATTTAAATAGGACTACATGGATTTTGATGTTTACTTTAAACCACTTGGTGTGTATATATATGTGTGTGTGTGTATGTGTATATATATATATATATATATATATATATATATATACACCAACCCCTTTATATAATTTACCAATCCCTCTGCTTGAGAAGGATTCAACACACGACCAATTTCTTAAGCAGCTTTGAATTCAGAGTTTTACTTCTCTTAGAATGGTTACCTAGCTGAGGTATAAAGAGCCCAGTTTGCCCGATTATTTATCCATAGCTAGAGGACAAACAGCCCCATCCAGGATTTGAACGTGGGTTGACAAGTACATTCCCTACAACTCAAACAATTGCACCATGTACTTTAAAAATGGTATGTTTGAAAAGAAAAATTCTCAACAATCTGAGTTAGAAAATGGAGATCATTTTTTTTTTTTTTTTTTTTTTGTGTGATCTGAATTTGAATATGAAGTATCTTTATTGGCTAGTTTGGCTCAGTTAGTAGAGTGTCTGCCTATGAATCACAAGGTTCCTGGTTTAATACCAGTCATCACCAACTTGGTGTATCAGTAGCACAGGGATCTGTGCAGTAAAGAGAGGAACTGATTGTTCTGTCCTAATATTTACCCATAGCTGGAGGGAGAGTAATTGGATGCATACCTTTCCCAAGGGTATATTAGCACTATGTGAAATGCAAACAGCCTTGTCCAGTATTTGAACTCGGGTTACTGAGTCCATTTCCTATGCCTCTAACCATTAGACCATGCGCCTCCCATTGATTGATTTTCAGAATAAATTAAAAGACAACTTAAGTTTGTTATTTTTGTCTTTCATGTCATAGAATGATGATGATCCAAGTAAGTTGCAATTTTTTTTTTTTTTTAATTCAAAATTAAAAGATCAAAGAAAATACTAATCAGAATTAATTAGGATTGAAATGCTTTATGTGAAATTTAAAAAAAATAAAAACAAATAAATAAAATGTGCTATTAACACAACTAGTGTATAAAAACAATTAAAAAAAAAACATGGCACAGACAGGATTGAGAGACAAAGTAAAGGATGAGTTTACAGATATGATTTAGGTTTCTTCAATATCAATTGCTTCCATAGTTTAGTTGGTAAAGTAGTTGGTATAAATAACCAGACTTCTCTAAAAGCAAAAGGGGACTAGAGTTGTTCATTGGCTTATTTTGTTTGGAGAATTGATTTCAGTATAGAAATCAATTCTACTAAAATCCATACATATAAAATGCAATGTGTGTTGCATTTTTCTGCATCATTTTCTGGCCCACCTCGATTGGACTATTCCAATAACAGAAATAGAATCTTTATGCTCTGTTAAACTTTATAAATAAAACTCCATGATTATTCAATGGATAATATGGAATGTTCTGTCGAGATGTATTGTTGTGGCTTAGATCAGCATCTGGTTGATTTGCAGATGCAGCTTCTTAGATCATTGCTTGAGGCTGGACACAGAATCAGATGAAATGGCCAAAACCGTCTAGAAAACACATGGTGTGAACAAAAGGTCTCTAATGAAAAATGATAATAGTTTGATTGACAGTAACAGCACAGAGTTAACACAGACTTAAGGTCTCAGCAGGGACCCTGACTAGTCCATACGCTTTGGCTGGTTGTCCGGCTATCTTTTTGATGAGTGTTGCTTTTATGTGGATTCAGCCTTTTTGTCTTGTCAGAATCAACCAAAGACTCATTAATCATGTAAGTTCCGCTTGACCTGGTGTCAACCAGTTCACTATCGGTGCTGATGCCTCATGTATCCTTACAATTAGAATTTAATATTTTAAACTTGAAAAATAAAATACCACAACTTATTTATGTCATTATAAAAAGGTGAGGTTAGGGAATACATAGAAATAAATTTATTTAGGTTAAGTAAGACTGTTTATTTTTTTCAAAATTGCTATAAGTTAATTTTCATGATATTGCTATTATTTGGAGTGTTTTGGAGTATACTGGCACTCTACCTCAAACGCAAAAATAATCTCGCTGTTCTAGCGCTAGTGAAAAGGAGATAAACTCCCTTGCCATTTGGCTAATACTGTCAATAGGCCACTCTGTCAACTTGTCTAACAAAACTCACCTGAAATAGAGAACGTGGACAAAGGATCAAGGCAGATCTTAGTCATATCAGGATTGTTGTTGTGATGGGATTCACCCTGGATTGGTTGAGTTGGTTCCACCCAATGAATTTGCCATATCCCGAATGAATAAGATAGAGAATATATATATATACTTTGTTGGGGTATCAAGTTTCTTGATACAAGGTGATTCTAGGCTGGTCCTATTCTCTACCAGTAGTTTGTTGTAGAGTTCAGGTTCCATATGAGAGCTCAATGTTTAATTATTATAAACAGAGCAAATTTATTTGTTTGTGAATAAAAAGGCCTTAAAAACCATGGGTATCATGATTATGGACCATTCAGACAGGCAAATGGCCAAATTCAGAAACTGAATTTGGCCATTTGCCTGTCTGAATAAAATGGTCTGACAAAGCTTGGTGGGCCCCAGATACCCACGAGTGGAAATGGTCCATAATCACGATATCCATGGTTTTTAAGGCCTTTTTTTATTCACAAACAAATATATATATATATATATATGTGTGCGTGTGTGTCTATAACCACAAAATGACCGATTTTTAAGCCTTTTTCTTTACCAAATATATTGCTCTGTTCAATAATATTGAACATCGAGTTCTCAACTTGTATTCCACTGTTGGAAGAAAGGTCCAACTTAGAATCATCCTAATACGAACTTACCTGGTAACCCATTTGCAGATATATATCTATATATATCAGAATAATATGATAACAATGTGTGAATGTTTATTGATTTAAGATAATTTGTTTTAAAACTATTTTCTATACTTACAAATGTCTAACCACAAAAATAAAACTTTGTTTTTGTTTTGTTTTTCTTCTTGTATGAGTACAATCTGATTAAATCAATGCTTATAAAATCAGGAGATTATTTATCAAATTGCTGTAATACTTAGAGGTAAATTTTATCATTTCAACTAAATTTATGAAATAAAATTAGGTAAATGATTCTTTCTGTAGCAGGAGGTAAAGAGAATTGCCTCACACGGCTACAGATTGAACTCACAACCTTCAAGTTTTGAGTGGTGACTCTTTGTGAACCCTTGTCACTCCCTGTTTGTTGGAGTGGTTTGGCCGGTGAGGAGGCATAAAAGCCGAGGTAGTTTCTCTCAGGGAGAATTACTGTTCTTGCTAGGAGAACTGGTTGTCCGTGGCAGTCTTACTGACGACACTTGTATGAGACCAGATGAATAGTTTTTAAATTACTCGCAATACTTTCTAGAAAAGAAGTTAAATAATCTGGGACAGAAAATAAATGATTATGTTTGTTTTCCACAGGGGGACGTTTTTTTAAAATCCAGAGATTTGTTAAAACTTAATGTGACAGCTCCTCCTACACTTAAAGAACATCCTCTGGCAAAAATTAGTTTGAATACAATAGAACTTTTTGAGTTCCCAGAATGAAGGATTTTATCAAGCCATTTTTTCATGGTACATCTGGAGGCAACATCATTCTTGAAAGTGCTTTTACAATATAGATTCAACTTTGTTGTAACTCAAGTATCAGAGTTAACAGACAAATAATTGGAAGAAACATGAGTATTAAGTATAGGGAAAAAGGTTTACTAAGCAAAGATACAAGGTGAACTGAGTAATTAGCAATTATTAGGTTAAATTAACAAGTCCCATGTGATCTCATTTCTCTCCACTGAGCTTTTGTCAGATGTTATTCATAGGAAAAATAGATGATGGAATTAAATGACTTGTGCATTTTTCATTAAAAGTTCTTGGCATTAACCTACTGGTTAATCAATAGCCTGCAAATGCTTTAGAGCAGGGCTTCTCAAAGTGGTCCATTAGTCTCTTGGTGGTGAATGAAAATTTGGCAGAGCAAATAAAACCATAGGGGTTCACATGAGGTGAAATTACTAGTTTGCATTTATAAATTGGATATTACTGACTGAACAAAAAAAGAATTGTAGCAAAATATTCTAAGGTTTGTGCAATTATTTAGCCCATTTTACTACCAAGTTGATATATGGTGGGATCTGGGTTTTAGATGTGCATTATTTACTAGGCAAACAGAGAAGCACTTTGTACTTTGATATTTTGTATATAATATAGAGATAATATAATAATATATAACTCATAAAAATTGCGGAAATTGTCTCATATTATAATATAATAAATAATATATAAATAGTATTATATCATATTATAAATATTATAGTATCATAGTATTATATTATATCATATTATAAATATTATAGTATTATATTATATCATATTATAAATATTATAGTATTATATTATATCAGTATTTTAAATATTATAGTATCATAGTATTATATTATATATATTATATATTATAGTATCATAGTATTATATATTATATTATATCATATCATCTATTTTCATCTACATCATAAGATTATCAAACACATACATATATCTACATCATATGATTATCCATAGATGTAAATCTTTGAATAAATTATTTTTAACATTGTTGAACGTATCTCAAATGATTTATGACAATGAAACCAAGACAGGAATTCCTGTTGGTTTTAACATTTATTATGCAAGCATCAGCTATCCTTTTATTCTAAGGCGGTTGATTAGTTGGGTTTTACGGCACATCAACCCATTGGGTCATTTTATGCTGAAGATGTTTTGTTTTACTAATTTTTGATGGGTATTCAATTTTTCTTTTGTAAACTTAAAAAACAACAACATTTTCTTTAAACTCTTTTTTTTTTTTTTTTTCTTTTTAACCCATAGATGGGATCCTAACAGGTGCCACAACTCTGGGGTCAGAGTGGACCTTGGAGTAATGGGGATGAAGGGGTACTCTACATCCCCCAAAGCTCCAGAACTAGAACCTCATCATCAGATAAAGTTTAGCATCATACCCAGGATATTAAGACTCAGCCCCCACCTTCTAGCACATATATGATTAAAATGTTTTAGGCTTGCCATAAGAGCAATAGGGTTTAAGGCAGTATTTTTGTTTAATGATTATATAATAAAAACAGGTAAATTTAGTGCTTCCCCTTCCTTGATCTAATAATCAATAGACTTTAAGAATAATTGTCTGTTTTTATAGAATGGTTTTTAATTAAATTTGATTTCTTTCTCTGAAAAATGATTCCAATCAGTGTCTATGGATTCCAAGAATATGTGATCGTCTTAATGTAACCTAAAGCCATTTATTGATTTATTTTTAAAGAATAATATCTGTATTTTCAAATTTATAATTAGCAAGTTTACACAATAGTGATTCTAATTGTGGTAATTAGAAATGCCTGTTAACCATTTCCCAGAATAATAACTGCATTAATGAAACCTGAAAAAGTGAAACAGAGCAGACATCTTAAATGGTACAAGTGTAAAATTGTTTTTAAAACTGTGTCTGCCTAAAATTTGATTTTGATGAATTTTAAAACCAGTTAACTGCAATTTAAAGATCCGATAATATTACAAGAACAGAAATTCCTAAAGTATCAGTGAATTTATTGTGTAAAACTTTTATGAAAATTGGTCATCTCTGTGAATTCAAGTTTGACATTTTGATAGACCCCCACTTTTTTTTTTTTTACTGTAACAGTCACGTGATTCTCTGTTTGACGACCGACCTCTATGAATTGTCATTTGATTTTTATTAGCCAAGAGAAAAGTCATGTCATCTTTTAGTACTTAGGTACTAAGGGTTTTTTTTTTTTCACTCTCTAGTT
Organism: Doryteuthis pealeii; assembly: GCA_023376005.1. Classification (NCBI taxonomy): domain Eukaryota; kingdom Metazoa; phylum Mollusca; class Cephalopoda; order Myopsida; family Loliginidae; genus Doryteuthis; species Doryteuthis pealeii. The sequence goes on along the minus strand of CM042143.1, from coordinate 55,814,405 downwards.
GGGTTGTTTAAAATGTATTAGAAATAAATTACATATGTAATATTATTTTACTTCTCTTTTTTTGCTTTTTCTTTTTTTACTGATGCTCGTTATGTTTCTACTTTCCGACTTAAACAAAAATTTGACCTTAGATAATCGATTTAATTAATTTAAATTCGTTTTTAAAGTGAAAATAGGCGCCCATTTTGGTGGTACTTACCTAGTCTTTTCGATCAATTTGGACTTTTCGATGTCATTTTTTTTCTTTTTATCAGTGCTTAAAAAAAAAAAAAGTGAGGGAGGTCATCTTCAGACTTTCACATAGCAAACTGAACTGAATCCTAGTAAAATAGATAATCGCTCTAAATATTCTGTGTAGCGTTATTCGCATCGTGACATTGACAAATCGGTACTTGTAGCAGGCGACACAAAAAGTTATTCGGGCATTAAAATCTGCTAAATTCCAACGTCTGGGTATTATTGAGGGGTGCTTTAATATCCAACCACGTAAATGTGGTTGTTAAATTTCAATCGTTATGTTTTCAACCACGTAAATGTGGTTGTTAAATTTCAATCGTTATGTTTTCAACCATGTCAGTACCTCCACACACATTTTGACAGAAAATTGATATTATAGAACGGAAAAACGCACAGAAGTTTTATAAAAAGTTAACTTAAATTGTCAGAATCTTTGACATTCGTAAAAAAAAGTTTGGAAAAAAATCTGATGAAAATTGCATCGACTATAACAGGAGATATTAGTGTTTGACACTAGGTACCACCAATTTGACCCTGTGCAATTTACCCCCCCCCCCACATTTAACACAATGAAACTTGCAGAAAAAATAATATTTTCTTGAAAACATTTTTTTCCATTCGAAAGAAAAAACATTAAACAAACTCCTGATGATTTTTTAATTTTTTTATCAGCTTACGAAAATAATGAAAATTATGATTGAAAAACAATGTTTTCATTTTTGGACTGTTAAATCAACTGAAATTTAACGTAGTTAAAAACAAGTTACGATAAGAGGATTTTTAAAAAATTCTATGAAAAATCAATTAATAATCTGATTTTCCCGAAAATTTCCATAAATGTTTACCATTGGATGTAAATACATCTGAAATAGTTTTTTTCTAAAATATATTAGGGGAAATATTTTTTACGAGGTCTATTCCCCCCCCCTATTTTATTTCATGAGATAAAAAAAAATGACGCGTCAGAAAATTTTTTTTTTTCTTTTTTTCTATAAAGATAAGAGTCTGAATAACTATATCAATGAAATTGTATGAATGTACGAGGCCTAGTTTTTTGAGGAAAAATTAATGAAATCGGAAATAAAAAGTGCAAAAAAAAGTCATAATATTAATATTTCAAAACTTTTTTTGCTTTTATAATTGGTATGTACTATATTCTATTAAATTGTCAACAACTGTTTGAAGAAAAAAAAAAGTTTGCATTCACAGTGAAGTAATGTGATATAATATGTACTAGAAAAATGTTGGTGAAAAAACATTCCCAAAACATTAGATATCTGATTTAATCCCCCCCCCCAAAAAAAAACATATACCCTCCCCAAAAATTAGATATCGGATTTAAACAACTCCCCCAAAACATTAGATATCGGATTTATATCCCCCCCAAAAAAAATGATATACCGGATTTACCCCCCCCCAAAAAAACCTTAGATATCTGATTTAAACACCCCAAAAATTAGATATCTGATTTACCCCACCCCCCAAAAAACATTATATACCTGATTTTAACACCCCCACCAAAAAAAAATAAACATTAGATATCTGATTTAAACACCCTCCCCCAAAACATTAGATATCGGATTTATACCCCCCCCCCAAAAAAAAATGAGGTATTTGATTTAAATACCAAAAATTAGATATCTGATTTACCCCCTCAAAAAAATTAGATATCTGATTTAAACACCCCCACAAAAAAATTTAGATACCTGATTTAAACACCCCCAAAAAATAGATATCTGAATACCCCCCCCCCCAAAAAAAAAAAAAAAAAAAAAAAAAAAACAAACAAACATTAGATATCTGATTTAAACACCCTCCCCAAAACATTAAATATCTGATTTAACCCCCACCCCAAAAAAATTAGATATCTGATCTAAACACATACAAAAAACAGATATCTGATTTAACTCCCTCCCCCTAAAAAAATTAGATACCTGATTTAAACACACACACCCCTTCCTGCCGGTGGCAGTGAACCATTTCAGTTTGTCAATTGTGAATGAATTTCTAAGAGTCTTTTTTTTTATAAAAGTTTATAGCAATAATTTTGACAAGTCCAGACAGCGTTTTAGTGTCCCACCGAAGTGGTCAGCAGAGAGACTTCCGGGTCCAGTCAATCACTCTCTCTCACACAGACACTTATTATTTTTATAGAGCTATAAAAATTCTCTCTTCCCACCCACTCCTTTTTTCTTTTTCTATAACCTGGCCTTGTTTCGGTTATTTTTACCTGACAAGTAAAAAAACAAATCTATCTCAACACACTAACACATACCTTATTGCATGAATTTCAATAACCTCTGTCTGTCTATCTATCTCTCTCTCTCTTGGTCGTTTCTATCCTCCATCCATCCATGAGTTCTTCTGCTATAAAAACAGGAGGAGGCGGCGGCGGCGGCGGCATGGTGGATACAGCTAAACTGAATATTAAAGTTGTTAAAGATTATTTTAATAGCAGTCAAAATGTTATCCTCCTTCCTTCCAGGGACTTCGGACGACGGAAATTTATCAGTTTGGGAACAAACGGAAAACAACCCGGGCGTGTTCAGACTCTGAAGGATAATTTGAACAGTATGCGGTCTCGTAAGTTATTAAAATCTATTTTCTGTTTGTTTATATATTTTTTTCTTTTTCTTTCGATGTTTATTATTTGCCAGTTTAAAAATTGGAGAGGGAAAAAAAAATTAAAACTATTTTTAATTCCTTTAATATTTGCTTTTTAATGCTTAGTTCTTGATTTGATAAGTATAAAAACCAAAATATCCAAATTCGTAATAGAAGTGTGAAAATCGGTCAAAAATATAATTTAAAAAATCATGACATATATTGACCTAAAAAATATGACATGCTTCTTTAAACTTTCTTAATAATTAAATTAAATAACAGATAAATTAATACCACTTGGATTTTTTTCTCCTGTTTTATGTAACCGATTGTTGTAGTTTACTTTCCCCTAAAATTTGCTTCAAAATCAAATCCACCTACCATGACGACTATCACGACGACCATATGATCATAATTTTGCTTAAAGCCAAATATTATAGAGACGACTATAAATCAGAGTGAATCATATTTCTGTATATTATTTATGGTAGAAAACATAAAGTAGAAAAAAAAACAAGGATTGTGTTAATTTGAAGTTTTTTTGGTTAGAGATCGATTAAATTTAAACTGAGAAAAAAAATGACAAAAATTATTTCAACTGTAAAACCAAGGTTCGTGTTGAGAATAAGAATTTGTAACAATTTTATGAATGAAACATAGAGGAAACTTTTAATTATATTGATCCCTTGAATCTAAGTGTCCTTACATAACGACCCTGCCTAATCATACATACACACCACACACACACACACACACACACACACACACACACACACACACACACACATAACAAAGTGAACATTGTGGGCAGAGGAAACTGATATTTAAATTTAGCTTTTTAATTCTTAATTTTAGGACAAATTTTACGGTCATTCAGACATTTAGATTAAGGAGACAGAAACTCGACCGCATATTTAAAATGTTTCCGACAGTAAAAAGAAAAAAAAATGTAAAGGTCCTTTAAAGAAGAGACATTCTTATACAGTAAAAAAACAACAAAAAAAACGTGTCATGCATTTTTTTTTTTTTTAGAACCGGAATAATGAGTTTTTAAATTCCCACCGGAAAGTTGGTAATGTCAGCACAGGGTTATGGATGTGTCGTGAGTGGATGGGTGGGTAGCTGTGTGTGTGTAAAGCTTTTGATCACCCACAATAAAGTTTAAAGAATCATGACAGCTCTATCAGATTCTTATTTATTTTATTTTTTTGTAATTCACAATTAATCATTGAATAAGGGGGAAAAGACTAATAGAAAAAAAATTGCATTATTTTATGATTTTTAACATGAGCAAGCTTTCTTTTTTTTTTTTTACTACATACTAAAAACACATTTTTATGTTTTTTAAAATATTTGGTAACCTTTTTACTTTGAAAACGAAAGCAAAAACAAACAAAACATTGCATATCAGACAAATTTTGCATCTCCATCTCCATAAATGAAATGAAAAATTAGATTTGATGCAAATTAACAAGGAAATATTTTTTAAAAGGAATTTCTTTATTTGTTGTTATAAGATTACAAATAGAAACATTTTAGTATCTTTTGTGGTGAATTAATACAAAATAAAAAAACACATTTGCAAAAATAAAATGCATCTGTTTTGTTGTTTTACCCTTTTCAATGACTGTATAGCCATTGATTAATCACATTCCTAGAGAAACATCCATGACTGAACAGTCCATGGGTTGCAATACTCCACTTTGGCCCTTAGAGGGGCGGTCGGAGGGGCCCCCTCTAATCAATTGGCTGGTCATGTCAAGCTCTAGTACCTATATGATTGCCCTTATGGCAAGCCCCAACCCTTTTTATCATATATGTGCTAGAAGGCGGTGGCTGAGGATCTTATTGTCCTGGGTATGATGTTATCATCTACCTGATGAAGTTTCAATTCTTGAGTTTTGGGGAATGTGGAGCACCCCTTCATCGCCATTACTCCCAGGTCCACTCTGACCCGGAGTGGTAGTACCTGTTAGGGTCCCCTCTATAAGTTAAATAGAAAAAATGTGTTTAAAAAAAAAAAAAAATTCAGTAATCATTAAGAATGAATAATTCAAGATGTCTTTGGCATAAAATAAGCCAAGGTTTGAGATGCCTTAAAATCCAACCCATCAATCAACCTAAAGTCTCTTCTGGAGAAAGCAAATGATGTTACTTTCGAAGTTCATTTTCCTCTCCCTTATCAATACATTGCATAGAAAATGCCATAGATTTCTGAACACATTTCCAAAGACATGTCTAAGGAAACTAATTAAAATTTCATTGGACATGGTGCTGCTATCATCATCATCATCTGCATAAACATACAAGTGTTTCTTGCATGTATTTCTCCATGCAAGAATTTAATTTTGCCCTGTCTTTTGCCACTCTTTCCACAGTGGTAGTTTTTTTTTGTGAGATATCTCACAACCATCTGAGTGAGATGAACAGGACATGCTGAACACTGCTGGACAAGCAAGGACGATCTCATAAGCAACGTTCTCCTGTGGAAACCCACACATGGACATGCCAATGTGGACCGTCCAGCAAGGGCCTACATTGACCAGCTCTGCACGGATACTGGATGCTGCGCAGAGGACCTCCTCGGAACAATGGGTGATAGAGAAGGTTGGCAAGAGATTGTCATGGATATCCGTGTTAATTGCGTGACATGATAATGAATTTTTTTGTCATCTCTTATTAGATCATTTCATTCTTTTATATCTTCTGGGTCTTCTGTTAGTAAAATCATTGGACTTTAGGCACCCTTTTGCGATCTCGATTCGTGGGGACATTTTTTCCATTTACACTGTCAAAATCCAGTTATTTGTTAACAGATGAGTTTTTTTTTTTTTTTTTAGAGTTTTTTTAAAAAAAGATTATAAAACTAACCCCGAACCCTAACCAACAACCAGATTTTGACTGTGTAAATGAGAAAAGTGTACTTGTGAGTCAAGATCATGGAAGGGGTGCCTAAAGGTCATATGGTCCAAATCATTAAATACCTTTGGGTGGATAACTGAAGCACCTATAAGTTTTCAATAAGAGATATGGTTAACTGCAATCCAATAGAGACCTTACAGTGTTTCTGTTGTTAGATTAACTTGGTATTTTTAGGCAAACACCAGTCTTGTTAGATAATGGATTGGCATTGTATATTATTTTGGCAGGAAATGTTGTAAGTGATCTATACATATATAAAGAACAGTTGGTGTGTATGAATGTCTGGATGAAACTACAAAAATAAAACAATTAATGACAAAGTAAATAAAAATATATATATTAAATATCACCAGTTTTTGCTTTTTGTGCAAAAATTATGAAGATTTGATTTATATTCAAAGATATTTAAAAATCAAAATATGTATAGAAATAGCATTGAAATTCTACTTAAAAATGCCCAGCATTTGTAAATCTCAAAAGTAAACAAATCAATACACCAGAGGTTTCCTCCCTCCTATTCTATCCAGTTGATGCTGGGTAGCTGCTTCTAGTTTAAAATAATGGTTATTAATTTGAATGGCAAGGCCTGATTCCAAAAGGTTATTTAAGACAAAGCTTCTCATTGGACAAGAGTCACGGGACCAGACGATGTTGGGAAAATAGGAATAGAAAATAGTTGAGTCAGAGCATCCAAAAGAGACACATGTAATTCACTCTGTGTTCACCGATTCCCTGTATGCATGCAGGTAATGTTATTGAGGGAAATAAAGAACTATACACAAATATGTCTTAGTGATTGTTCCTGATAGCAAAACTGAATAGGGCTGCAAAGAAAGGAAAAGAGATGCGCGGGGGGGGGGGCATGTAGGGCTGTAAGGTTGGAACACAAAACCTTCAACTCCAACTTGGACTCCTCTATTTTTGGCACCTCTGACTCTAATTCCTCTTAATGTAATTAAGTGATTATAGCCTACAAATGAATATAAAACCATGATGTGCACTGTATAACTTTACAGACTAAACTAGGGCCATATAAAATGTAAATTCAACTGGGATCAGTCTGTGCAGTTTTAATGACTCCGACTCCAGTGACCCCTTAATTGCTTCTGACTTTGACTCCACAGCCCTGGGACCATGAAAGAACACAACATGAGAGTCAGTGTTGGCCCCCACAGAGAAGATAGCAGCAGACTATCTAACAATCTTAGGTTTGTCATTTTAGGTAGGCCTACCATACAACTAGAAGTAATTTTTCTCTAGAATTGACATTCTAGTTATCAAAAAATATTATAGCAAATAATGGTATTATTCAAGAGATACAGTGTAATTTGATTTCTAATTTTCCAATATGAGGATACCTCAAAATTTGAGAAATTTAAACGGATTGTTCATCTCTCAAGTTCACGCAGCATGTCATTGTATTTACAAAGTATTTGACATGTTCTTTTTTCTATTCCTGAAAACAGACCAATGATTAAAATTGTTTTTAAAAACATCTAAAAATTTGTAGTCACAAAACCTCTAGTATAACTGTTAGTTTCACAATGTGCAAATTGATCATTAGATGTTTGTGTCGATGGCAATTGATTTTCATCTGTAAACATCAACTGTGACCACTCCACCTCCACTCTTAAGGAGGAAGCAGTAATAGTCTCCATTGGTGCTTACAAAAATGGAAATATTCTCATGATTTTTTATTTCCCCCCTTTTTTTTTCTCAATTGGGAGCAAATTGACTCAGCAAGTACTTATTCTCATGCCTGCACTTGCTAATAAGCTCAGATTTCTGATTAAGTCTTGATTGTGAAAGTAATGATCTTTAATTTTTTTCTACAAACCTTGGGCTCCCGATTTTTCTGTTTCAAATTTTTCTAAATTCCGTTTCCACTTTTAGTCAATTCCGTTTTTTTCCGTTTCCACTTTTGGTAATTCCCATTTTTATAGTATTTTGTGAAAAAAATTTAAATAAAATTTGCTATAATTATTAAAACTGAAAACAAAAGCATAATTCAAAGTTTTATTACATATAAAGAAATAGCAAATGTCTACAATTCTTTTTGAAATTGTGAAATCAAAGTCCAAAAATAAATTATATGTAAAAATAAATATGTAACATGACTAAACAATGAAATGTTGCAGTGCATAATTATCTTTGAGGTAGAACTTTTAATCAGAGTTTCCTTCTTTAAGAAGAACACATTCAGATTGTTTTTGTGTTTTTAAGTAAAGGGATCCATATTGATTTATAATTATTGATTCGCAATATTAAAATTAACAGAAAAATCACATTTAAAGAATGAACAGCAAATAACTTGCATCTTAACAATAAATATCTGAGAAAGTCAAACATTTTTACTAAAATTTTACAAAACCGGAATTAAACCATAATAATTAAATCTTTGTAACAAAATATAAAAAACAAATTTGATATATTAATTCAAAATTTAAATTAAACAACTTATCTCAAGTTGAAATACTCCTCAAATTTAAAATTGGATATTTCCCAAATAAAGAAATTAGCAATCTTCAAATCTCTTTTCTAAATTTCCATTGTAATACAACATTATAAGTTGCTTGGTATTTTCAGGAGTAAGACTTTCACATTGTTCATTTAGTAAATGTTTATATTTAGAAAATGAACGTTCAATATCTAAGCTGGTAACAGGCATCCATATGACCTTATTGGCAATCTGTTCCAGAAGGGGAAATCTACTCTTATTTGCATTCCAAAATGCTGGGATGTTAAAGGATTTTGGTAAGTCATCTTGGTAATTCACATAAATTTGGAATTCTTCAAGAAGATCAGTAGAAGGATCTTGCAAGTCCTTAATGGCTGCAAAACTATCAATGTCATGGCTTATACAAGGTAGCTGTCTAGGATCAAACAGACGAGATGCCTTGTAAAAGTTATATACAGGGTGAGCATCCAGGTATTTATTCAGTTTTGAAAAAGATGTGCTGAACAAATCTTGGAAATTTGAGATAACTCTCTCCCTCTTTGTATTTTCTAGTTCAGACAGAAGACAGTCTGTTTCTACACCAAATGTTGATTTTGATGTACCAGTATGCAAATACTGTTTTACATCCCCCATCATGTTATAAACAACACATGCAAGTGGAGACTTGGTTTCTTCTAAGCTTGTCAAAACTGTTATTAAATGGATGCAGTTCTCTTTTATAAAAGGCAAATTCAGGTGCAAATTATGGTAAGAGGCATGATGTAGTCGACCATCATCTACTAATTCCAGAATCCTATCTACTGCAAGGCCATGGCTCTTTTCTTGTTTAAAGAACCCTTCATAAAATTGCACAAAAGATGAGTGATATTTGGCTGCATTAAACCAGGAATTCCATCTGGTTGCCACTAGTACAGGGAGTAATTTCATATGTTCTTTAGGCAAGGAACCTTCAAGCCATTTAAGGTATCACTTTTTTTGACTAGGCTTTTTAAAAAAGGCTGACTTGATGAATGTAATGAGCTGGGTAACATTATCAAATGTTGACCAGTGTAAAAATACTTCACCAACAAGATGTATGATATGGGATAAGCACAACACATGGTAACTGTTAGAAAAGACATTTGATAACACTTCCCTATGAGCTTTTTTACAATAAGCTGCAGAATCAGTTACAAATGCAACAATATCGTCAAATGCAATATCCACATGAGTTACAGTTTGGATGCATGCCTGACTTAAGGTTTGATAATTGCATTCTCCCAAGGTTACAACATCAATGAGAAATGACCTCCCACAAATGCTTGCAATCACATTCAAAATGATGTGGTCACGACAGTCAGTTATTTCATCTGTTATGATGCTAACAGACTGATTAGCACATTTAGTTTTCAGGGCAGCAAAATGAAGAGCAAACCATTTTGGCAGATGAAGTTGCCTAACACAATTGACACTTAGAATTGCACCACCTTCCTTGCAATGATATAATATGAATGGCCTCATTTTGTCAATTTTGTGTAGGGGAATGTCAGACAAAGTACACATTAAAAAAAAATCAAGAACAAAATCATCCCGTACTTCTTTACATTTAAACAAAGTTGTAATTGTCTTCTGTTTCAGTTGAGAAGACTTTGTTGAAGACTTTTTTTGCAAATTGATTTTTGGATTTTATATGATCTTTGATTGTGTCAACCCTAAAAATGTCAACACTATGAAGATATAATTTGCAAAATAACATATTTTCTTCCGCATAAAAGTCATCAGGAAATTGATCTACTTTAGCTTTAGCACAAATTTTACATACTGGGGTCATTTTTATATATATATTTTTTTTTTTATAGGAGCAGGTTCAACTTTTGAGGTCGAAGGTGATTCACTATATTGATTTGATTCAGCCATCTTGGCAATTCGTTGCTTATTCATACACCTGGTTTTGAAAAATAGGTAATATATGGAAAAATAATCATTGATAGTTAATGATATTAGAGGATTTTTTATTCAATTTAAATTTGTTTTACAATGGTGAAGTGATGCAATTATGAATCCGTGAGAATCCCTGTGTAATGGTAAGCATCGGAGTAGACGAGACAGTTGTTTCATAAAATGGCATTTGAGAAAGTTTTTTCTTTATTTCTAAATTGTATGGTCACGTGATAGTAGCATTTACTTTTCTTTCATCATATTCATAAAACAAGGCTACAAGTTGTTTAGAAGCTTTTACTTGGAAATTTTATAAAAAATCAAACGGAGCTTTGAGGGGGGGGGGCTTGAGCCGGGGTCCAGTGAGTTTCGGACGCTGGACCTGCCAGAGGTTAAATTATAAGCATCTATCACAGGGGGCTATCTCCCCAGGCAATACCTGCCCCCTTGATTTAAAGGGGTAGAACTGGGTTTATTGCCCAGCGCCTGAGGCGCACCCCCTTGAGGAGGAATGCCGATGGGATTGACACAATTTTTCCACCTGCCACCCATAAGTCTCGGATTATGGGTGGTCCCACTTTAATAGGGCCTTGTGCCTAACCCATACATGTGAGGTATGAGGTAAATATATTTGAGGAAATGAATTTGTTAAACTTTTTGATCTTAGTATCTCCCCCTTCCAATTTCTACATTCTGAGGACTGACCTACTTTCATCAGTTACATTACAGTTTCTCAGAAAAATATGACTAATCAATTTCATCAGAAAATCTATGATCCGCTTTTCTTTTTTTAGGTAAAAACTTTTGCCCTAAATTTTTTTTCGGATCTTAAAAGGAAAAATAACTTGTATTTGTAAAATCAATTAAATAAAGGAAATAACTAGGTTATGTTATGTTCTATTTATTAAAACGTTTAACAAAAAAAAATCGGAGAGATAGTCAAATTTTGAAAGAATTAAAACGAAAATTTGATAATCCAAAAATCAATTTATTTATTATTGAAAATTTCATTAAAAATTCAGATTAATGATTCCGCGATTCCGTGATATCGCAGAAAATTGGTCCCCCTACAAATGCAATCAACAATTTTTAGAATGTGCTTTTCACCCTTTCTACAATGTTTTATTCAGCAATGGTGGATTTATTAAATATTCCCATATGTATTTAGACAGAATTTTGCTGTTGGCATAGCATCTCTTTTCAGGGTCATTTGGTGGGCCCAAAATATACCATATTTGGTCCATTGTCGGTTTTCACAGTGGCTTGATAAACAAACTTCCAACTGAGGAAGAAAGAGAAAAAAATTACTTAAGTATTTCTTATCTAATAAAATTACAGATCACCCTAAAGTTCAACCCCTCTTCACCATGGCAGGGTGGTGACAAAATGGTAGTGTCAGAGGTATGCCATCCGGGACTCAAGTTCCAGGTAAGGCCTTCCAAAGCAGATTGGTCTGTCACCCAGTGGTATTTGGGCCACAACCCGGCTAAAGGGGCTCTGGTGAAAATCCAAAGGACGTTTCCATCATCGGCAGGAATCAATGGCTTTTGGCGTACTTGTCAATGTGTCTGTGAAAAATTTGCAGCAAACAAGGGCATCTCCTTCCCCTGACCGGGATATGCATGCAGGGTTTGGGGACCGCTTGTGAATTTCCTATTCACTTGTTAGTGATAGTGAATTCATTTCATTGGATGGAGCCAGCACAACTGACCCAGAGTGAATGCCATGACAGCAACAACATTACAGATAGTTTTTAACCTGTATTATTTTTTCTTCTTATATTTTTATGTGTATATCTAACGATAATCAAAAAGGTAAATTAATTTTTCTTTTAAAGTAATGATATACAATTTCTATTCATGTTATTTAAAAACAAATTTGGAAATTCATTAAATCCTAATGTTCTATTCCAATACACTTGCTTTATTTATTTGTCAATTATCATTATATGAATATAAAGTAAAGTTCAGCAGAACAGCGAGGGAGTCTATCCCCTTTTTACTAGTACTATACCAGGAACATTGTTTTTGCTGAGGTGGAGTGCCACACCTACCGTCAGCTCCACACATTACCGCATAGATCAGATTAGCTAAGCTGTGCTACTCACACGCTGAGCTGGTGAAGGCCAGTATCAAACTTGGAACCTTGCAATTCCTAGATGGGTACTCTACTGACCGAGTTTAACCAGCCTCTGATATAAGCTAGGTTAATAGTAGTTAAGACTAAATTCAGTGAAAGTGTTTGTTTTTTTTTTGGGGGGGGGTTCTTAACTCAGAGCTGCTCTCCCACCACTGTGATCCTACTGTAACCGCTAGTAGCAGACCTTGCACATATCACTTGTTTACACTGAAAACTGACTGTGAACACCCCTGCTATCTTTTGTTTTGTCTGTGAACCAACTCTGAGGCTGGTACTTTTGCAATATCCCATCATATAGGTAAAAAATACCAAGAAAATTTGGTACAACTATGGAGAAAATTTGGTACAGCTTTGGGGAAAATTTGGTAGATAAAGAGTTAAAATCTAAAAAAAAAAAAAAAAAAAAAAAAAAAATGAAACAAATTTGCCAGGATGTATGAATATTACATAAATATAACATCATCTTATTTTATTTTCTTATTTTTGTACCATAAAGATTTGAAGATAGTACTTATCTTATACTTATCTGATACAACAAAGCATCAAGCTTTTAAGGCACAAGTTAAAAACTAAAGTCAAAGATAATTCTCTAATGTTCTTCAAGGAATATATCTATTTGATATGAATCAGTTTATAGTAGTGTTTGTTTTTTTAAATACATTTTTATTAACATCTATCTTTTAACTAAAAAAATCTTATCAAATAATGTTAGCATTGGAGGCATCTTCAAAACTTTTTACTCAAATACATTCATGCCAAAAGAAAAATCAATAAGACTGGATCAACAATATTGATGTGTATTCACATCAGTTGCTTATCTATCTCTATAAAAGATGTTGTCACTAAATATGTTTGTCTGTTCACCAGAAAGTGTCACGGATAGTGGAGGAGGAGTAGGAAGAAGAAAGAGGGTTCAACTTTGTCTGGCATGTAAGGAACTTAGTTTAAGAAAGTGTGAAAAAGCCACCAAATGGCAGTGAATCACCTGCCTTTGAATTGTTGCCATGGGTAACACATTTGGAAAGTGCCCACACAACAACTCATGCAAATGAGACTGCCTTAGCCGATTGCTGGTTTGCGCCTCTTATGCAAATGAACGTCTCTTGCACCAATCAGCCGTCCCCAAAGTGTTAATATGAGGTAGACACTCGGGATTCTGGTCAGTTGGCTTGAACTAGCAGCCTGGTATGCTAGCTGACGAAGGTTAGGGAGCATGCAATACACCCCTCTATTTGCCAATGACAGAGCTTTAATGTTCCTCTTAAAAATAATTATTTGTATTAAGAAATTCTAATAGAGATCTGAAATTAAATTTCAGAATGCATTTTCACAATCTGTTAACTTTAATTGGCTGGTCATCATATCAAGCCCTAGCACCTATATGATTGTCCTAACCCTATTGCCCTTATGGCAAACCCCTAACTCTTTTTATCATATATGTTCTAGAAGGCAGTGGCTGAGGGTCTTAGTGTCCTAGGTATGACATTAAACTGCACCTAGTGGTGAGGTTCCAATTCTAAAATACTCCTTTATCACCATTACTCACAGGTTCAGTTTGGTCTAAAGTGGTCTCATCTATGGGTTAAAAAGAAGAAAATGAATTAACAAAAAGGTGTTTAAAAGTATTGTTTTAAAAAAAATTCAGTACCCATTAAGAATGAATAAAACAAAATGTCTCTGGCATTAATATAACCCAACAAGGGTTGACATGCCATAAAATCCAACCAACTTTAAGCAAGGCGAAGATATACTAGTAGAGATTGTATCAATAAGATGTGAAGCAGTTGAAAACAATCTTTGAAGATGTATATGTATGTAAAATATAGATATATAGATTTTTGTGTCAGTTTGCTCAATGTGCTACTGGTACTCTGTAACCCAGTACCACCTGTTTCATAGATCATCGGCGACTAAACTGGTAACCCCATATATTTTGTCTGGTGAGGAGGGTGGCTAGACACCCTGTAGAATGAAAAACAAGACCTGTAAAAGGGTGGAGGAAACTCTTTGCTCAGCAGCCATCTAGTACATTATTTCTAAAGTCTAAGCCTTTCTCAATTGCAGCAGGGTTGTGTAAACTTGGTAGTGTCAGAGCCATGCCGTTGGGAACTTAAGTTCTTTGTAGGGTCACCCAAGGTGGACAGGTCTGGACCTCAGTGGTATTAGGGCCACAACCTGGCCAAAGGAGCTTTGTGAATGGAAGTAAGTATTTAATCAACCCTTACACCACAAGCAGGATGTGACACAAGGTCAATATTTAAGTGGAATACAGATGGCTTGAATTCAGTTTTCCTAGACTGGTTGCTTTAACAAGGATAAATAACCCAGTTTGCCCTACTGTTTTACCCATAGCTGGGGTGTGGGTAGAAGAGGTGGATTCATGCCTTTCCCAAGGGCATTAGCGCAAAGTGAAAAGCAAAATTCCATATCCAGGATTTGAACTCACCAATTCCATTTCTTCCCATGACAATAACCATTATGCTAACTGTGCCTCCTACTTATTTATCTGTACTTGAATTTAAACTGTAGGCAAACACGAGATTGTTTTAACTTTAACCATAGTGCAACAGATAAAATCAAAACATTTAGGAGGTTGGTGCTAAGGTAGCTTAATGTCTCGAACCAGGATCGGTAATTTTGATCTTTTGTCGTCCCAGCCTCCTGCCTTAATTTAGGCTATGTTTTAGAGTGCATGTGTCAGGTGAATTTCCAGCCCAACTTTTGTCGCTTTTTGTCGGGGAAATTCATGTAAATATTTTACATGCCTCCACACCCGATTTTTATCAGCAAATCAATGTAGTTATTTTACACCTCCCCTCTTTTTAAAAAAAAAAATGTTTTTTTTCAATTGAATTTTTACAAATTTCAAATTGATTTTTACAAAAATTCGTCTGATCCCAGCATGCTAAAAAATAGCATAAGTTAAGGCAGGAGGCAGGGACAACAAAAATCAAAATTACACCAGGATCCAAGTAGTCTTTTTATTTTTGCAAAAATAAAACTTTTTAAAAAATGCTGTATATATTTTTGTTTGAATTTTTGAGATGAAGCTTGATAATTTGTATTATTTAGATTTTTCAAACTGTTGTCTTCATCTTTATTCTTATATACACACAACATTTCGACTGATGTTTCCTCTATCCTTCTTCAGATATCTCTTGTTGAAATCTGGAGTCTTCATATCGTAATTGGGAGCCTTCACAGAACTTGAACCGAATCATTTATTTTATTCTACCCCAATGGATTAAATAAAGGGTTCTGTTAAAAGTACCCCGTGAAGACTCCTGATAATAAC
The DNA here is from genome assembly GCA_023376005.1 of Doryteuthis pealeii. Taxonomy (NCBI): domain Eukaryota; kingdom Metazoa; phylum Mollusca; class Cephalopoda; order Myopsida; family Loliginidae; genus Doryteuthis; species Doryteuthis pealeii. The sequence continues at coordinate 55,798,833 of CM042143.1, read as the reverse complement.
ATGAAGATTTCCGAGTTTACTCAAACACCTAAAGAAGATCGGATAGCACATCATCTGAAACATTGTCTATACAACGACAACAGTCTGAAAAATGTAAATAATGCTGTATATTTGTTTCCTTATTTTATAAGCACTGAACCATTTTGTGTGCCATGTGGTGTGCGTTTAATTGTTGCACGTGCATATGATGAGGCAGAAGTATAGAAAGTCAGTCTTTATATTTCTGTTGCCTGTACTAAAAAAAACTTTTAATGTTTAAAAAACATAAAACCTTTATTGGTTTCTATTATGACTGACAGTAAAAAGAAAATTGGGTGTTTTATGAATTTGATTTTGTTAAAAATGTGATTATATTGCCTGTTAACTTATTACCTCCACTTATGATTAAAGCATCTACATTAGACCTTGACTAATACCAGCTATAATAATACATTGCATTAAATTGCTTTAATTGCTATTATGGCTTTATCGCCAATTATAAACACTTAGTAGATAAAAAATAACAATAAAGACTTTGAATTCTGATTTAATCCTTTTTGTTTTTTTAAAGTTTGTTCTTTGATTTTATAGGAGTTAACATCTGAACACAAATAATAATCTTAGAATAAGTTTTTGCATTTCATCTTTTATATAAACTAAAACTAACAGGACCTGTATATATACCAGAGTATAATAATTTAATTATTATGTTTAATATGTTTACTTAAGAGCAAAATAGTTCAATATGTAAAAAGTATAATAATCTTGATTTAACTCTTTCTCAATTCCATGCTCTCACCCCCTTTCTCTATCTTTTTCCCTACTCTTTCTTTCTTATATTTTTTCTGTGTAGCATATCCTTTTTCTTCCCTTTCTTTATAATAAAAAACGGAATGGTCTATTTTTTAGCCGAGGTAATGACACTCATAAGAAATTAGAATTTGGCAGATAAGCAACACCAGATAATCAAAATTTACATTTTTGCATTTAATCTTTTGATTAGCAATTAATCTTTTAATCATTTAATCTTTTATTAGCAATTTTGACGGTCTCATTTTTAACCAGAGGGTGTTGCAAGATGATAATGGTTGTACAATTAAGGAACATGAGTATTAATATATAGATTCTACTAAATTTCTCATATTTTTAATTTCTGTGATGTTTTCAGATCTGAGCATTTGTCAAACATTCACAAGTTGCTGCTGATGAATAGGTTTGGTTTGGTTTGTTTTACAGCATATCAACCTCAGTGGGTCATTTAATGCCGATAAAGTTTTGAAATAAATCAATTCTTAAGGGATAATACATTTTTCTATTTAACCCATAGATGGGACCCTAACAGGTACTACCACTCCGGGTCAGAGTGGACCAGGGAGCAATGGTGATGAAGGGGTGCTCCACATTCCTCAAACCTCCAAAACTGGAACCTCACCATCAGATAGAGTTTAACGTCATTCCCAGGACATGTAGACCCTCAGCCACTGCCTTTTAGCACCCATATGATAAGTGTTGGAGCTTGCTATAAGAGCAATAGGGTTGGGGCAATCATATAGGTGCTAGGGCTTGACGTGACCAACCGATTGATCGGAGGGGGCCTCCTTGACCGCCCGTCAAAGTGGAGTGTTGCAGGTCATGGACTGCTCATCCACCAAGACTCCGTCCTTAAGCATCACAGGTCACCACCCATGGCCAACAGGTGGCCCCATTTGGGGGAATCTTACCCTTCTGCAGAGGTGCAGTCGGTGCATTCTAACGCCCCACCGACAGGGCGGGCTGATTAATAGATACTTTCTGTTGCAATCAAGCAAAGTCACATTTTAAATATTGAATGTTTTAATTATCAGTCTATTAATAATTTGTATTATGATAGGATCTGATATGTTTGAGGACAAATATGAATGTCAGCATCATGAGTCTACTTAAAGATGAAAGAAAGAAAATCAATACAATATTATATACTAGTAGCGGCTACCCAGCGTTGCCTGGGTAGAGGGGTATTTTTTAAAAAGTTAGTCCCGCAGATCCATTATTACTTAATCGTGAGTTGAATCCTCGTGGGATACCCCATTTAAATCCCTTTGTAAAAAAATAGACCAAAAATTCTATGCTGTTATCATTTAAATTTTATTTTTTAATTATCTTCACAAATATAAATCAAATCTCTATTATTTTTGCTCAAAAACCAAGCCCTGGTGATATTTAATGTGTGTATATATATTTACTTTGTCATTAATTGTTATATTTTCGAAGTTTCCTCCAAACATACAGATTCACACAACTACCCTTTATTATATATATATATATATATATATATATATATATATATTTGCTTGAAGGCAATTACAATGCACATATTCGATAATTATAGAAGATAAATAATATTGACAAGTGAATCGCGCAAAGAATTACTCGGCGTGTAGAACATCGTATAGCAGCTGTTTCGACTTTATTAAGTCTCATCAGTGATGTATACTAACGATCTCCCTCCGACAGAAATCGAAACCGGGACTTTAGCAGGATAGTCTAAAACTATACTGCCTCATCCACCGATACAGCACCGAGAAATGCCTGCGAAATTAACTTGTCAATGATACTGGGGCGTCTCTACCATAGGAGGCAAGAGAACGCTAAGTGAACAACAAACACGGTACTTTATGCTCTTCGGCGAAGGAAATAAGATTTTGGGATGTTTGTTTATTCTTTAGAAGCATTGGTGAATATATATATATATATATATATATATATATATATATAGAGAATAGATGGATATAGATAGATTATTTCATGAAAAGACAAACAATTCTAATTAGCATTTCATAGTTAACAGCTGGGTAGCCGCTGTTCTGAAGATGTTACCATTGATGATAGGTGTGGCACTCCACCTCAGATGTTGAAACAATCTCTTTGGTCTAGTGCTTGTGAAAAGGGGATAGACTCCGTTGCTGTCTGGCTGACACCCGCCAAGGGGTAACCTTCTCACTGCCATGTGAAACCCTTCATGAATTTCATACAATGTTCTGTTTGCTGGTCCATCTTTTCTTACCTGCTGGGGAAGCTTATTTTGATGTCAAATTTAAATAATTTTGGGATATTTTTCTTTTAAATTTCTAATTACTTTTGGAGAATAGTAGTGATAAAGATGTGAACAAACAAACAAACAAACAAACAAAAAAGGTAAAATTATAAGATCAAAAGAGAATATTTCCATGCATTCAATTTATGTAATGATTCCTTAGAATTTATTTAAAAGATTTAAATTTTGTTTTCATTTCATCTGAAAATATAATAGGATTTTTTATATCAAATTAATTAAATGAGAAAAATAATGACCAATTTAGCTTTGAAAAAAAAGCAGAAAAATGTATTATTAAAATTCTTATTATGTTTGTCTCTATTGTAACAATAGCCCATCAAAAACAGCACCTCGTAGCAAGATTTCTATTAGAGCAATACAATTAAGTTTCCATTGCAACTAAGGAAACTTTTAGAGGCAAACAATATCAGTCACTTAATACAGAGAAAATTGTAGAAATTTTCTACAAAAAAAGATTCAGATTTTATTCTGAAAATGTCCTCTTTATTGTTCTGTGGTTTAGCTCAGTCGGTAGAGCACACACCTAGGAATCGTAAGGTTCCTGGTTTGATATCGGACCCCGCCAACTCAGCATATGAGTAGCACAGATTGGGTAATCTGATCTGTGTGGTAAAGTGGGGACAGTAGGTGTGGCGCTCCACCTCAGCAAAAACAATCTCCCTGGTCTAGCACTAGCGAAAAGGGGATAGATACCCTCGTTGTCTGGCTGATACTGACAATAGGCCACTCCATCAACTTTACTTTGTTGTTCTAACACCAGTTCATAATATTTGAATATCCAAACATTTTAATGCGATTTAAAGAGTCAAGTTTTATGAAACAGTAATTTTTTTTTTTTTTTTTTTTTTTTTTGAAAATACATCATTGAGAACTTTGAAAATTTGAAAAGGTTAAGCAACTATTTTTATGTTTGTATTGAGAATCTGTTTTAAAGATCAAAGCTCAATCAATTAAATTCTATGAACTGCAACTTGAAGATAAGCACGCACTTGAAATTTAAAAAAAAAAAATTTTTAGATAAAAAAAATTATCAGTTAAGTAAATTTTATTTTACTTGAAAACATTATTTTCTTTTATTTTTTCTTTACTGTTACAAAAGATTGAATCTTCCAATATTTCCTAAAGTAAAAAATGATATTAGTTTGGTTGGGCTTTAAAAAAAATGTTTGAAGTCAATAATGGAAGCAATATGCATGCATATAAGAAATTAATTTTTTCCTTTAAGCTTTTTACTTGTGCACAAGGTCAGGCCACCAATCAATATAATGTACATTAGATTCACATCTTAAATAGAGCAAAATAGCAGAAAGCTCACTTGTTTGCTTATACTCCAGTAAATTGTCAGTATTTGTGTGTTACAAATAAGCTAGAAAAGCATGTTTGTTATACAAAATATATTATAAAGAAATAATATTGTTTTGCATGTGTATCATCTACATGAAAGCAAGCTTAAAAATGGCTACTGTTTAAAAAAAAAAAAAGGAACCTTTTGGATGTTTTATACAAGAGATATTGTAAATACATAATATTGTTTTGCACGTGTATCACCTACATTGAAGCAAGCTTTAAAAATGGCTACCATTAAACAAAAAGGAACCTTTTGTGTATTTTATACAAGAACTATTGTAAAAAAAAATAATGTATTGCACGTGTATCATCTACACTGAAAAAAGTTTTAAAATGGCTACTATTAAACAAAAAGGAACCTTTTGGTTGTATTCCAGTCAAAACAATATTTGTCTTTTTAATTTTCATTTGGTAAATTAGTTTTAACATTTCTGATAGAGATTTTGATTTAACAATCTGATATTATTAGTTTATGTATTTCATGTTTCCTTTTATTTCTCTAATATTCATTTAGGGCGGCAAATTCTTTTTTGTGATAGACAAGGATTATTTATTCAAATTTTTTTTATTTATTATGGAGTCTTTCTTTCTGCTAAGTAGGATGACACAAATATGGATCAAGGCTGTTTAGGAATTGTTCAAAGTTTCTTATATATATATATATATATATATATATATATATATATATATATATAGTTATTGAGGTACTTTCAACCATTGTTGTTCATTATCAAAAGCTGAACTTGTAGGATTGTCTGAAATTCAGAAAATGTGGTGATATTATTAAGGAACGGTGTGAATTTTCAAATCGGTGTTTTCATCATGTGCTAATGACATCATTTGTGAATGGAGTCAAATGACTGACTTTGCCTTGTTAAAAGATATTGTATATGTGTTAAGTGCATGTTTCCCACAGTGAAAGATATTTTTGTTTTGTTTTTGGTGGGATTTGGTTATTTATATTTTTGTTTTGGTTATTTGATTTTTAAAAGGATAGCTTTTATTTATTTATTTTTTTGTGGTTTTTGCACTTAGTCTATATAACTTTTTTCCGTTATCAACTGATACCTGTTGTTTTAGTTGGTTGTTCTATTTTGTGGCATATGAATCCTCTTTTTGCTGAATCTAGTCATTTTGGTAAACAAACAACTCGGGTTGTTTACAGTAGCTGCTGTTGCTTAAGTGGTCAACTAATTAAGTATTGAGCAGACTCATTGCTGCTTAACTTCAGTGATCTATTGGGAATTGGTGCTTTCAGCGTGTCTTGACCATAATCTGTTTTTGTCAGAGTATCTTGTCTTGAGTGCTATCTTGATTGATGTGTATGAATATTACATGGAGATTTAATAAGGAGAGGCCAGTGGTCATGCAACCAAAATAAGAATTTTTTTAAAAAGTTATCGGTATTAAAAATATAAGCCTCGAGAATTCATAAACAATACTTAAAAAAAAAAAAAAATTTTTTTATAGAGGCCAGTGTTATTAAAAATGATGAGGCTAAGTTTTTTAAATTTTGTAGAGTAGATGATAAATCTTAAGTATTTGTTATTATTGGCAGGTGATATGTGTCTGGATAATACTTTTAATGTCTGTTTGATTTTGTTTATAATTGGAATGTATTTGGTTGCATCAAAATAGGTTAATGAGATTTTATCTGTTAAAAAAGCGTGGACATGAAGTTGCATAGATGAGAAACTGTCCCACGCTACCGTAACTTAAATATACATGCTCTATCAATAATATTAAGCACTCCTTACTTATATATGATATAGTTTGATATATATATATAATTTTATATATGAAAGTTGTGACTTACCGGTGAAATTGGTCTCAATGGTTAGCTGATACAAGTTTCACAATGATAAGACAGCGATATAACAAATATAAAGTGCTCAAAACATAAGTAGAGCAAATTTATTACAATAGTATATACAGGAATAACCTACTCGAGTTTCATCATAGGGATCTTTTAAGGATTAATTCAGTGGATTTAACCCTGATGATCCTTATGGTGAAACTCGAGTAGGTTATTCATGTATATACCATTGTAATATATATATATATATATATATATATATATATATATATAAAATGTTGTTCTGGTTCCAACGGGAGAAAATGTAATATTTTATAAAAAAAGATGAAGGTCCGCAAAATGTATCGTTCTCAGAAAAAAGGTTTTATTCTTTTTATTTCACATATGCAACACGTGTTTCAGATATTCTGGTATCTTCTTCAAGCTTTGATCAATATATATATTGATATACATATATATAGGTTGTGCGTGTTTCTGTAATCTTTCTGTTAACAGAACCTATGTATATATATATATATATATATATATATATATATATATATGTATATCAATATATGTATTGATCAAAGCCTGAAGAAGATACCAGAATATCTGAAACACGTGTTGCGTATGTGAAATAAAAAGAATAAAACATTTTTTCTGAGAACGATACATTTTGCGGACCTTCATCTTTTTTTATAAAATATTACATTTTCTCCCGTTGGAACCAGAACAACATTTTTTATATATATATATATATATATATACACACACACAGTGATGCTGATAGATTTTTGATTTAGTGTGTCCTGGCAAGCACATATTTGTTTTGAATGAGTCCCTGGGAAAATTTATAGGTCCCAACTAAACTCGTCTAACTCCTACCTTGTAACCTATCCTGTGTAATTTGTTTATAAGAAACTATTAAAATTTATTTACAGTTAGCTTGAAATGGTGAGGGAAGAAAAACAAAAAACACTGGGATGCATGGATACAATTTTACTGCGTCCTTTTAAATTTTTAAAATACCTATCAGCATCTGTGTGTGTGTGTGTGTGTGTGTGTGTGTGTGTGTATATATATATATATATATATATATATATATATATATATATATATATATATAAGAATGGAAATGAGTAACCTACTCGAGTTTCATCGATAGATTCTTCAGGGTTACTTTTAAATTAATCGAGTTTACGATTCATCTTTGGTGTTATAAACATGCCCGTTGGAACGGGCATGTTTATAACACCAAAGATGAATCGTAAACTCGATTAATTTAAAAGTAACCCTGAAGAATCTATCGATGAAACTCGAGTAGGTTACTCATTTCCATTCTTAAATAAATTTATGCTCTACATTGTATTGAGCACTTTGTATTTGTTTTTTCTCAACCTTAACCTCTGGATATTGTGCGCTTCCAACGATCGTTCTTATACCCACCGGTAAGTTAATACTTATACATATACAAATATATATATATATATATATATATATAATCTCACCATCACCTGGCTAATCAATCCCCAGGCATAGACACTGAAAATGAAACCTTTTAGGAGTTCCCAGAAAAATTGTATATGAAGCCCCATGAATTTTCTGTTTACCATTTTCAATAAAGTTAGCAGTCTTATTTATTTATTTATTTATTTTTTCCTCAGGATTATTTGTTATTTTTATCAAAAATCTTTAGTTATTTTATTTCTTCCATTGTTGATTATGGTTTGTTTGATGTTAAACTATGAATGAATTTATCTATTTATCTATCTTTTGTGACAGCCATTTTATATCTTTGTGTATTCTCTCGCTGGATAGTTAAGGAGGTAAAAGTTAATACTTCTATGATTGTTTTTTTTTTTCCTATAAATACAGATAGTGAAATCATGACAATTTGAATCTTGTCGGATATGAATAAAGGGATTTTATTGTTAATTGTTAAGTTTGTCAGTGAATTATATTTTGTGAATTTTATATAAAAATTCATCCTATGTAAATTTGAGTAAATTCAAGCATCAAAAATATTTCAGCCAGATAGTGAGGGAGTCTATCCCCCCTTCATTAGCACTAGACCAGGGAGACTGATTTTGTATCTGGTGGAGCACCACATCTACCATCAGCTCCCCACTTTACCACACAGATTCAAGCTGTGCTATTCATGATTTGAGTTGGCGAGGCCCAGTATCGAACCTGGAACCTTGTGTTTCCTAGGCAGATGCTCTACCAACTGAGCTAAACCAGCCCCCAATGGTCCTTAATTATACTGATACATTATCAGAAAATACAAATTAGTAATGTGGACCACAGGTGTGTTGATTTGTTTACTTTTGAGGTTTACAAATGCTGGACTTTTTAAGTAGAATTTCAATGCTATTTCAATGTATATTTCAATTTTTAAATATCTTCGAATAAAAATCAAATCTTAATTTTTGTACAAAAAGCAAGAACCAGTAATGTTTAATGTGTATATATATCTATTTTATCATTAATTGTTTTATCTTCATAATTTCATCCGGACATACATACACACCAACTACCCTTTATATATATATACTAGAAGCGGCTACCCGGTATCGCCTGGGTACGAGGGAGAGGTAAAAAGTTAGTCTCCTATTTAAAATATCAAATTCAAAAAAAAAATTCCATGCTGTCAATATTTGAATTTTATTTTTTTAATTATCTTCACAAATATAAATCAAATCAGATCTGGTGATATTTAATGTGTATATATACTTACTTTGCTGTTAATTGTTTTATTTTCGTAGTTTCATCTGGACATACACACATACATACACACAAACTGCCTTATATATATATATATAGAGAGAGAGAGAGAGAGAGAAAGATATATATATATATATATATATTACATATAAGATACTTTTAATCACTTGTAAATTTGCCTTTAAGTTTATAAATTCAGCCCATTTTTATTTATTTATCTTTTCATTTTTTATCAATCTTAAACTATAAAGTGTTGATATAAACAGCAAAGAAGGAAAACACTATTTATATTTGTCCAGTTTTTATCAAATATCTAAATTTAAAGTCAACTTTTAAAACTCTACCTAGATTTTCTTAATTATTGGCTTACTTACAATTTTGTGATACATTAAAAATAGAATTAAATCATTTAAAATTAAATTTTGAATACTTTTCAATTTACTTATATTTAATCACTCCAAAACGATTTTCATTTAACATTCTAAGCCATTGTATCTCTTATCTTCTTCCAAATTCAAATAAATTGTAAAATATAAGCCAATTATACTTTTCCCCTATGTCAATGGTATAATTTCATTTTATATAATCAAGGAAAATAATTGTTTTAGTCAGGATGAGAGTAGACAGAGCCAATTTAATTCTGGCAACAGACAATAAAAATCTAACTTATCAGTTTGTCACAGTTTCATTGAATAAAATAAATTCTACACAAGGTTTTTCCCTATCCCACCATTTTTTAAGTTTGAATGTCAAATTGTTCAGACATTACTGTAAATGTATTTTTTTTTTTTTTTTTTTTAGATTATCAATATTCTGTATTATTATATGTAGAAGTACACTCTCTCTCTCTCTTTCTCTCTCTCTCTCTCTCTCTCACATCTACTTATACAGGTAATCAAAGTATCAAGACTAAAGCTTTTTAAAAAAAATTTAAATGAAGATGTATACAACTGAGCAATTTATATAATAAAGTGATAATGTCTAAACAATTTGTGGTGGAAGCTACAGAAATTGAAAACTTGCTGGATTAAGTATGTTGAATTCTAAGAGGACTATTTTGAAGAAAATTAGCATTTAATTCTTGTCCATTTCTATCTTGGTAAATAAAATGGAAATCTGATCTCACTGAAAAGATAAAGAATTCTTCCAAGCCAAAGTGGTATCAGTGCTGCTGTTCGGCAGCACCACATAGACCCTAACGAAGTGCTTGGAGAAAACCCTAGATGGGAGCTGCACAACGATATTGCATGCTGCCTTGAACAAATCCTGGAAGCAGCATCCCAAAAGAAAACAGCTGTATGGTCACCTATCTTTTATTTCACAAACCATTCAAGTGAGGCGGAAAAGACATGCTGCATACCCGTTGGAGAAGCAAGGATGAACTCATGTGATGTTCACCTATGTACACATCAATGTAGGCCGACCAGCAGAAACTTACATCAATCAGCTCTGTACGGATTCTGTGCAGAAGACCTGCCAGGTGCAATGACCAATAGGGATGGTTGGCAAGAGAGTCATTGGAATTCATGCTAACAGGGTGACCTAATGATAATGAAATACAGTTTCACTCAATATTTTTAACACACCTTTGGTATATATATAAAGTATCTTGTCTCTTGCTTATATACATTCCACCTATCATGTTTACCTGTTAGGACTCCATCTATGGATTAAATAGATAAAAAAAGGAGTATTAAAAAACATGTTTTTTAAAACAAAATTGAGTTTGAGTTTGAAACTTGGTCCACCCTGATCCAGATTTGTAGTACCTGTTAGGATCCCATCTATGAATTGAATAGATCAAAAAATGAATTTTTAAAAAAATTGAGTTTGAAAAAAAAAATGAATACACAACAAGAATGCCTTTGGCATCAAATAACCCAATGGTTGACTTGCCATAAAATCCAGCCAACCAACTATCTTTTCTTCAAATGTATATTCCTCTATTTTCATTTCTTGTGTGTCTTTTTTTTCTTTTAATCTCTTTTTGCGCTCTCTCTCTCTCTCTCTCTCTCTCTCTCTCTCTCTCTCTCTCTCTTTTTCTTCCAAAACTTTTCTTCTTCAGTGTCTATTTTCACTGCTCTTTATGCAAAGACCTCATTTGTTCAACGGCCATTATAGCAACCACCACTCTAAATTGGCACCAGATATTTCTCAGCATTCATTTCAAAGGTTTCACAAGCGCAAAAGCCCCTACAAACTCCTTCTCTACTCGCCTGTTTTCTTCTCCTTTCTCATATGAAAGTATTTTATTTACTATATATATGAATGGTCTCATTTGTTATCTCACCCTTGTTTGAGGAGGATTTTGTGAAGAGTCAATTAGAATAAGATTTCCTAAAATTAGCACATTTCTGTATCTATGCCAAGTTCCATTTGCAGAAATCAATAGTTTTTGGTGGCAGATTTTTCTATCATTGCCCACATTTCTTTCTTCTTTCTCTCTTAGCGGATTTTTCTTCATATTCATATTTTCTTCAATTTTCTAAATTTATTTTCAAACTTTTCTAAGAATAATTTTGATTTTTCAGACTGTTGTCCTCATCTTTATTGTAGTTGTTATTAACACAACATTTTGGCCGCTGTATACTTTGGCTTTTACTCTGGTGTTTCCTGTGTATCCAAGCATAGTAATTATCCAGTCTGGGAAATCATTTTTCATAGTTTGACAGTTGGTCAAACAGGTATCAAAGAACTTTTGAAGATCTCATTCAAAAGATGATGTCATTGTTTTTTGATCAACTGTCAAACTATTAGAAATGATTTCGCAGGTTGGATCATTAGTATACTATGACTAATCAATAATGGGGAAAATTGTTCACATTTGCATGGAAATTCACAATAGCTGAAACATTGTGAATACAGAATAGCATAGATAAGAAAAATATTCAAATAAAAAAGGATTTACAGTAAAAAACCTTATCTAATTCAGATAAGAACTATTGAACTTGAAATGATATGCTAGGCAAGTAAATAGACTTCAACTTTAAGGTGAAGAAAAGGATTCATTGATTAAATTATAGAAAATGTCAGCTTGATTTTGTTCTGTCTTTTTTTTTTTTTTTTTTTTTTTTTTTTTCTTTTTTTTTTTTTAAGAGTAAAACTTTTGACTTGCATGTCTGGTTGTGGGGGTACATTTGAGGGAGAGGAGCTGTTAAAGTAATTTTAACTAACGAGAAGAGAAGCCCTTTGGGTTGAATTCAAAGTTTTTCCTTTAACTAGACTGGTTGCTATACCAAGGTTAAAGAGCCTAGTCTGCTCTACTATTTACCCATAACTGGAGAGAGAACAGTTGTATTCGTACCTTTCCCAAGGATATTAGTGCTATATGAAATGCAAACAACCATGTGCAGTATTTGAACTTGTCACACCATGTCCATTTCCTATGATGGTAACCATTACACTATGTGCCTCCAACCTATTATACAAAAGACAAACATCCTATAATTGTTCGGACATGTTCATTTGATTTGATATGTAGTTGGCCTAAAAACTTTAAGTAAAAATAAGTCAATTTTTTATTTTTTTTATTTTTAATATTGACTTTATTGAACAACATATTTAGTATTTTATTCCACTTTCTTTTCCTGCAATCATCTTTTAGGCTACGTTATTCTAGACTTTCAGAATTTTTTTTTTTTTTTTTTTTTTTTTTTTTTGAGGGGTGGTGGTGTCTAAGCTCTGTTCTAGGTGCCTTTTACAATCTTTGAAAAAAGAATACTATAAAGACTGAAATAACTGATTATTTGAAGGTGCAATACTTGGTGAGTGAGTGAAAATTTTAAAGCTATGTTGTAACAATCTTTGACTGGTCATAAAAGAAACTTCTAGCATTATCCTATAAACTAATTTTGAACATACTTTTTGAGAGCATGATTTATTTGAATCATTTGGTTCATCAGAAGGAGTTTATGATATAAGACTCCCCTCTAATTACATTATACACAGTGTCAGCATTTCTTTTTTTCTTTCTTCTTTTTTTTGGGGGGTGGGGTTCTGAGCTCTTCTGGTTATCAAAGAAACTTCTGCCATTAAGCAGATGGAATATTACACTATTTCTATAAACTAATTTTGGACACCCACTTTTCCAAGCATGTACAAATGATTTGGATTTTTGACCATGTTAGCTGTCTTTGGTGTTGTACAACATTGATTATTCTCAAATGAAGTTCATAATTTAAAAATAAATGTATTTGATTAAATAATTTTCTAAATATTTTTATTGAAATAAAAATAATTTATATGAATTATGTTTGAGAATAAACGCCTTTTAAATAGAGTATTCCTTATAATATATACTAGGTATGTGATTTGATCTCCAGTCATGAGATTTGTAGATCCTACTAAGATTATCATTTTTTTTTTTTTTTTTTTTTTTCATTTATTTCATTTTTGAATGCATTGATTTGATATAGATTTCTTGTATAAGCAAGTTCAGAATAGATAATAATAGAAAAAAAAACTTGAAAATTAAAACCTCCTCTTGTCCATTTTATCTAGACATGCTCATATTAATAGCCAATCAAGTACTCTCCTAATTGAACTCTTTCTTTTTTTTTTTTTTTTTTTTTCTTTTTTTCCCCAGATTTTTTTTTTTTTTTTTTTAATCTTGCTACTGATATTATTGATAAGATTTGTACCTGTCAACCAAACTACTTCTGATTGAGATTTCTCATTTATCTTTCTACTTATAAATCAAGTTTAAATAGTTTTATTTATTCACGTATTTCATTTTAGAGTTTCAAACATTTTACTGCCCTGTTGGCTGGGGCTTTAGAAAACACTGACTGCACCTCTGTAGAGGGGTAAGATCCCCTGCCAATGGGGCCACCTGTTGGCCATGGGTGGCAACCCATAATGCTTAAGGACAGAACCCTGGTGGCTGAGCAGTCCATGACAAGCAACACTCCACTTAGGCCATTACTTAGACTAGACAGGCAGTGGGAGAGGCCTCTCCGATCAATAGGCTGGTTATGTAAAGCTCTAGCACCTGTTGGCTGGGGCTTAGACAAAACTCTGACAATTGTGCTAGTAGAGGGTTTGAATAGAAAAAAATAGTTAAAAAAAATTTGTTTAAAGAAAAAAAATTGAGTTTAAAAAAATTTTCAGTAACCATCAAAAATGAATAAAACAAAACATCTTTGGCATAAAATAACCCAACAAGGGTTGACATGCTGTAAAATCCAACCAACTAAACATTTTAAATTAGTTTTTGGGTAGAAGCAAAATTGTTTAATTCAGTCTTTTTTTTTTTCCTTCCAATCACTGATATTGCTGTCAGTATTTGTTTTTCAGCTTTGATTTATTTTGAATAATGAAAGAAAATCAGTTGCAGTTAAACTATTTCTAGTTTTTCAATTGGTCTTTTTATTGCATAAAGAAAATGTGGTTTGTGTAATGGTTAGCATGATAGGAAATTAACTTGGCTAAAGGCTATATAATAATACTCTTGGGAAAGGTAGGAATTGATCTCTCCTCTCCTCAGCCATGGGTAAATAATAGGGTAGATTGGGTTCTCTAGCTTTGGTAGGGCTACTGATCTTGGAAAAGTCTTACCAGGTTAATTTGCCACACTGATGGCCAAAATTAGGAGCTCGATTCTTTCAGGCAATTCAGTGTTCTGTTCAACTTCATTTTGGCAACTTCTGCAATGACACTAATATCATGCTCATTAGCGCTACACCAAGGAGATTGTTTTTTTGCATCTGAGATGGAGCGCCACACCTACCATCAGCTCCTCATTTTACTACACAGGTTCAAGCTGTGCTACTCCTGCTTTGAGTTGGCAAGGGTTGGTATCGAACCTGGAACCTTAGCACGTGGATATTCTGGTCTTGGACAGAAATGTCAATCCATATGTTAATAATCCTGTAATTTTTGGCAGGTACTATGCTAGATATATCATTAATATAATAAATATTGGAGATGCATGAAAATAATCTTTTTTTTTTTTTTTTTTGTATTTTGTAATTACTCAGAAATTTTATATTCTTGCTAGTCTTTGGGAGAGAAAAAAAATTGATATCCTTATAAAAGTTTGTATTGATCCATCGAAAAAAAAAAAAAAAAAAAAAATTTTTCCAGCCCATCTTTAACTATCAGATAGTAATTTTAGCCCATTCAAATAATTTCATCTCATTTAATAATTATGAGTTAAATAGGTTGAAAAAAAGTAATGTTATCTTTAAAAACTGATAAAGAAAACTGGTTGTCTTAGATTGAGCATATTACCTTTTTTTTTTACATAATTTAATATTTACTATCCATAAATTTGATTCTATTATTCAGAGATGCTGATAGGCACGTGTTCTGTGTCACTGACGCATAAAAATCTAAAAGGATGCGAAAATTGTATCCATGCGTCCCAGTGTTTTTTTTTTGTTTTTTTTTTCTTCCCCCACCATTTCCAGCTAAACTGTAAATAAATTTCAATATTTTCTTGGAAATTAATTACACTGTATGGGGTACAAGGTAGGGGTTAGACGGCTTTAGTTGTTCATAGATAAAAACTCTGCAATTTATTAAGAAACTTTATTTGGGACCCATCAAATTTCCCGGGGACTCATTAAAATCAAATCTGTGCGTCCCAAGATGCACTGGATTAAAAAGCTATCAGCATCACTGATTATTTTTATACAGTTATTGGGCCTTTTTTTTTTTTTTAATTTTTTTATCAGAAGTACCAAAATAAAACTTTGTTACTTAAAAGATTACAGACCATGCTACATTGCAATTTATTACATGAAAGATTACCTTTTATTTATTCACAAAATATGATTAGTAAAAATTTTATTTATTTTATTTTCACCTTTTCTTTTTGTAAACCTAAAAGTATGCTCCATTTGATTGGCCAACCTATAATATAAGTGTTACCTAAGATCAATGAATCATACATGTCAAAATATTCTTTTAAAAAAAGTCCCAGAAATGGACACGATAATGAACGTTATTTTTATCTCTAACCACTGGAATAGTTTTATGTTTTTAGATGCTTTTATTACCTGTGTTCTGGCTCTCTTGTTAGCTGAAAGTTGCCAATCTTGTTTTATCTTCTCAGACAATGTTTTTTGGCTTATAGTGTGAAATCAATATTGATCCTCTCATTACGTATATACTGGGTGATATAGCCTTCAATATTACCAGCTTTTTGGAAGATGGCCTTGATAAATTCAAATGTAATATTTTATAAGAGAAATTTAAGGAGGAAAATAAGGATTATATTTTTTAATCTCAACCTCTTGGATTTAATAAAACTAGCAAGAATATGCGCCCTCCAAGCATAAGTATTTAAGTTTTAATATGATTAAATATTATATTGAATTAAAAAAGACTAATGAAATTAAATACAAACCCAAAAAAAAGATTACACTTATTTTTATTTTATTCTAATTGATTTCAGTATAAAATTATACATAGGATTGCTTTTAATACATTTGAGAATAAAGCAATAATTTAGAAATCAATAACTCCAAGTAATTATTTATTAAACACGGTTTTGTTAATAACATGGGCTCTTTGGCTATTAGACTAATAGAATTAACGGCAGGATCCCAGGTGGCCATCCCCCCAGGCAACACTTACCCCCCTTGATTTGAAGGGACAGGGCTGGGTTTATTGCCCAGTGCCCAAGTCGCCCCCTTTAGGGTGAATGCCAAGGGGATCCATGCATTTTTTGTGCCTGCCATCCCATGAGCTTCGGCTTGTGGGTGGCCCCACATCAATAGGACCTTGTGTGTGATCCGCATAAGTGGGATGCGTGGTAAATACCACATTAATAATAAATTTTAACATGTATAGAAATTTAGATAATCATTATAAAACATAACGACCCTTGATTTATTGAATAATTGTGATGTTTTGGACTATTGTTCTCATCTATATTGTGGTATGTATAAACACAACATTTCGGCCACTGTAGTCTCCGGCCTTCTTCGGGTATTAGCTGTGTATCTAAGCACAGTAATGATCTAACCTGGGAAATCCTTTTTAATAGTTTGACTGTTGACCAAACACGCATGAAAGACTTTTGAAGATCTTATTCAAATAATGTCATTGTCCCTGACATGTGTTATGAGATGAATTATGATCATTTAGGAAAAATTTATGTTTATTGGCAATTCTTGTAAAACTTGAGGTGTAAAATCCAATGATATCAGTCTTTTTTTTTTCTTTCCAAAATACAAATAATCTTGATTTATTTTTATTTTTAAATAAATAAAAAGTGCCATTTATGTTTGTAATTTGCTTTAATGATTTAATTTTTTTTCTCTCCTCCAGATAACAAACAATGGGTACACACACCTGAGGCTCTTTTACAAGGACATATTGTATATAATGTAAAGGTAAGTTGATTTTGTTTCCTTTTTATTACAACTATATAAGCTTCTTTTTTTTTTTTTTTTTTTTTTTTTTTTTTACTGCTCTGTGTCCCTTGCCCTTATGACAAGCCCGAACCCTTTTTATCATATATGTGCTAGAAGGTGGTGGCTGAAGGTCTTAATGTCCTGGGTATGACGTAAAACTGTCTGATGGTGAGGTTCTAATTCTGGAGCTATGGAGAGTGTGGAGTACCCCTTCCTTACCAGGTCCACTCTGACCCGGAGTGGTAGTACCTGTTAGGGTCCCATCTATGGGTTTAAAAAAATGTGTTTAAAAAAAAATTGAGTTAAGTTCAGTTAATTCTTCCTCGAGATGATGTTTGTCTGTTCCCCTGACTTTTTCATATACTGCTTTGCTCAGAGATTGAACCACCTTGTAACCACCTGGTAACTAAATATACTTTAATCAACACTTCTATACAGAAAAATCTCTTGTCTATTCTTTGTTCAGACAGGTAGCTCTTATTTTTTTTTAAATGATCATAAGGCAAACAGTCAGAAGATGTGGATGACAATCTTTGTCTTTGGTAAATTTGGCTTTGTTCCTCTTCATATCTCTTTTTCAGCAGATTTACCCAAACAAGGAACGTTTGTTTTTCTTTCTCTTGTAATTTAGCCTCCCATTGATCAGTATCCAACATTATTGATGAGCCTGTTCAGTATTTAATTAGGTGACCACTTAAGCAATAGCAGATACTGTAAACAACCCGAGTCCTTTGTTTATCAAAAATAACTTGATTCAACAACCCGAAAAGAGTTGATATGCTATGAAACAAAACAACCAACCAACCCAAATTATTGTAACCCATGGATAGTCCAACATCTAAAGAATGATTGAATCCACTTAGGAGGTTTGATGGTGGTGAGTAAGGGGAAAATAGTTGGGGTTTTTTTTTTTCAAATTAGTTCAGGCCAGGAAGACTATATGTAGATAGAAAAAAAAAAGAAGCAGTTAAAAGCAGTTAATTGAGAAAAAAAAAATGAAATTGGTTTCTGAACAAACTTTGAGCTGTGTGGGATCTAGCCTGAAATTAACCCGGGTTAATAAAGTACAAGTAATTAAAAATAGTAAACCCAACAAGTGTCCAACTTTTAAACCCAATGAAAGGGTGTTGACAGTTGACATATGACTTCCTCAAATGCCAAATCTTATTAGAATATAAAAAAGGGTTTGTTTATTTAAAATACTATCCACTGTGTATGAAGTAATATTAGAAAGAGTCAATATATATATATATATATTGACTATTTCTGATTTCTTGTAAATTTCAGGTTATAAAGAGATTAGAAAGTTTATTGTAAGATTATAAGGATTATGCCTGATGTGGACATATTATAAGGATTATGCCTGATGTGGACATATTATAAGGATTATGTCTGGTGTGGACATACACACATGTGGGAGAGGAGGGATACCTCTTTATAAATGATCTAATGGCCAATAAGTCAAAATCCAGCTATTCAATTCACCTGTCACATGTCACAACTATACATTTGACCTTTTACACACAAGTTGAAAAGGTACATTTTGATTTGGAGAGAAAACCCAACCAAGAACCTGGGGGTCAGGGGATGTGTCTGGAAAAACTAATAAAGGAGTTAAGTTTGGTTGTCTTTGTATTGGTGGGCCAAAAATTGTTATAAAAACAACCCCATTTTTGCCAGACAATGAGATGAAGAATGGACAACGATTAGTGAAGAAAATGTCCAGAGACAGATACACCAGATTCTAATGTAATAGTTTGTGACCAAAAGTTTTAGCAAAAAACTTACTACAAAAAATAACAGTGCAATGTTGTAGAACAATAACCAACTACTAGCAGGACTGTGGATATACCACAGTATGATAATTTAACTATTACAACATATATGTTTACTTAAGAACTATTGCAAATAGTTCAATATGTAAAAAGTATAATAATCTTGATTTAACTCTCTCTTATTCTTTTTTTTTTTTTCTTTCTTTTCATCATGTTCGATTGAAACAGATTAGTGTTATCGCTTCCGCTCACTCACCCCTTCTCTCTATCTTTCCCCATCTCTTTCTTTCTTTCTTTCATTTTTCTGTGTAGCATGTCCTTTTTCTTCCCTTTATTTCTTTTTTAATAAAAACAGAATGGTCCATTATTTAGCTGAGGTGACGACATTCCTTAGAAATAAGAATTTGGCAGGTATGCAACACCAGCTAATCAGGATTTACATTTTTTGCATTTCATCTTGGATGATTTGGACAGTCTCATTTTTAACCAGAGGGAGTTGCAAGATGATAACGGTCGTACTTTTAAGAAACATGAGTATTAATATATAGATAGGCTATGTCTGTTGCAAATCAGCTGAATGAGTGAGCAGAAGCTTCAGCAAGTTAGCCAGAAGAGTAGAATAGATAATCATTTGTTACTCGCACAGCAATTCTAATGCAATGAAAGCTGCAGGACCCTCTTGTCATTAAGCTGACAAAACTATTCTGGATACGGTTACCAGTTGTGATAATCTGAATGGACTAAACCCTAGTTACAGTCGCCATGTATGATACACTGAACCAAATAAAATAATAGTTGATAAGCTCACTGGTTCAGTCAGCTTGTAGTTGGTTGTCAAATCGCTATGATCTGCCAATTGACTCTCCATACACATTTTGTTCATTTTAGATCTGAAGAGTGTCCTTGACAGAGCAGGTTGAAACTCCATGTCAAATTGAAGATTGTCATCACAATTAAAATAATTGTTGGTTATTTCAACAGAAATGATAGAAAATGCCATAAATAAATATTATTATATATTAGTTTTTTTTTGTTTGTTTTATGATTGATAAGATAAAGAGACTATCGGCGAATATATGTATGTATTTTATCTAGATATTTCTTTTATTCATTTATTAACGTTTTAAGTTTATAAGTTACTTCAAACAAAATTATTGTAGACTTTTTCTCTCTTCCTCATCATCACTAGCTGACCCTTCATCATTCATCTGTCAATGTACAAAAATGAATTCTGATTCCAATATATAGACAGCCGTATCAACTGGGGCTTTAGAATACACCGACAGCACCTCTGCAGGGGGGTAAGTTCTGGAGGTCTGCGGAATGTAGAGTACACTTTCATCACCATTACTCCCAGGTCCACCCTGACCTGGAGTGGTAGTACCTGTTAGGATCCCATCTATAGGTTAAATAAGAAAAAAATGAATATTAAAACATTGGTTTAAAAAGAATTGAGTACCCTTGAAGAATTAATAAAATAATGTATTCAGCATAAAATAATCCAACAAGGGTTGACATGCTGTAAAATCCAACCAACCAACCAACCAACCAATGCATAGAAAATTTTATTTCTAGGTAGGGTCAGTTCACCTCTACTTAATACCCCATTGTTCTTGGTTATTTATCATCAACCAAAAGAGACCAATCAGCTAAATAAACTGCATATGTGGGGCGAGGCTCCTGTTCTAGAGCTCTGGGGAATATGGAGTCCCGTTTCTTTGCCATTACTCCCAGGTAAACTCTGTTAGGGTCCTATCTATGGGACAAATAGATCTGTTAGAAAATTATTAGTATTGGATAGGAATACAAAAAAGCATAACTATGTGCAAATTATTTGTATTAGATAGGAATGCTTGGTACCATATAACTATGTGCAAATAAATGACCGACCATCACCAACTCAGCGTATGAGTAGCACGGGAATCTGTGTGGTAAAGTAAGGAGCTGATGGTAGGTGTGGCATTCCACCTCAGCTGCAAAAGACAATCTCCTTGGTCTAGCACAAGGGAAAAGGGGATAGACTCCCTAGCTGATTGGCTGATACCGATTTTAGGCCACTCCAACGACTTTACTTACTTACTTACTTACTTACTTATAGTTAGCCTAGGAACCACAAGATTCCAGGTTTGGTACCAGCCCTCACCAACTCAGCTGATGAGTAGCACAGCTTGTATCTGTGTGGTAAAGTGGGGAGCTGACAATAGGTGTGGCACTCCACCTCAGATGCAAAACCTATCTTCCTGGTCTAGCACTAGTGCAAAGGAGATAGATTCCCTTTCTATCCAGTTGACACCATCAATAGGCCACTCTGCCATCTTTACTTTTTTATTATAAATAAATTTTTTAAAAGTGTGATTTAAAAAATGATTGCAATGGAACAATGAAAATATGAATTGTTATGATTATATAAGAAGTTGATATACTGTTAAACAAATAAACTAGTGTAGAGGAGTTAACACCCCTACAGGATGGACTGGCTCATGGCCTATAAAAGTCGACGTAGCAGTGATAGAAACGGAAAAATTACATTTGGACAAAATCACTGCGTTTGACTACACACATTTGACTCTCCTCATTCTTGTAAGTTTGTCTTTGTGAATTGTTTTTATGTAATAAGTATCTGTTAGCACCAGATATAAGTGCTGAATAAAATATGTCTCAAGCACACTATTTCTCTGTGTATCTTTTACCACCTCAATGATACAACATAAACCTAACCAAATCAGCTAAAACACATTCTTTAATTCCCCTTTTTGTTTTCTTAGTTTCCTCAAACAATAGTCTGCTTGTTATTATCATTCAATTAGAATACATTTTCCATTTCAGATTATAAGTCTATTTGTCTTATATGTCAACAAACCAGGTCACTTTTGACACAAATACACAGATGTTTAACTCTTGGCTTTTATTACCTTGTAACTATAATCAGAGGATTATTGTTTTGCAAACATTTCTTCTATTTGTCTGAATTTTTTTAGATGAGGCTTAATAATTTGTATTATTTGGGATTATTGTCCTCATCTTTATTGTTATATACACAATGCATCCAACTACACTCCCTCCAACTATGGGTATTTATTTAGTAGGACAAACTGGGCTCTTTAACCTTGGTTAGGTAACCAGACTAGGAGAAGGAAAACTCTGAATTCAAACCTGTTATATATATATATATAAAAAATGTTGTTCTGGTTCCAACGGGAGAAAATTCAATATTTTATAAAAAGGAAGGTCCGCAAAATGTATTTTGTTCTCAGAAAATTTTTTTTTTTTTAAATTCTTTTTGTTTTACATGTGCAACACGTGTTTCAGATCTTCTGGTATCTTCTTCAGGGTTTCAGCCAATGTGCCCTCCTTCTTATTCAGGTGTTTCTTGTTGAACTCGGAGAACCTTCATGGAACTTAAAATCGAACCCTTTTATTCAATCCACGGGGGTATACAGTTCACATTCTGTTAGGTACAAGTGTTAAGCTATATTAAGTATTCTATGTTATTATCGCCCTTGGTTAGGATTGAACCTACAACCTCAAGATGATTGTCACTTCAAACTGTATTAACTCAACCCTTATATTTGTTGCACGATGTATTCAACTGGATTTTTTCCTGTGATCAATTTTGCATTGTTATCATTTTTCTAAAAACAACAACAACAACAACAATATGATGGGTAATCAAGTTTAACTATTTACACCAAGAAGATAACTTTTGGTACATTGGCATACAAAACCACCTTTTTGAATAATAAAATGATGTTTCAACTAACTTCACTCATTAATATTAATGACTGTCAATCCTCTATTGGAGATTCACTCAATAGGCACTATATATTAGCTCAGTCGGTAGAGCATTCAGCTAGAAACCACAAGGTTCCTAGTTCAAAACCAGTCCTTGCCAACTCAGCGTATGAGTAGCAGAGGGATCTGTGTGGTAAAGTAAGGAGCTGATGGTAGGTGTGGTGTTCCACCTCAAATGCCAAAATAATCTCCTTGGTTTAGTGCTAGTGAAAAGGGGATAGACTCCCTCGCTGTCTGGCTAATACTGACTTTAGGCCATCCCGATGACTTTACTTTTTTTTTTCTTTTTTTTTTGACATCATCATTGGAGTCTTCCATTGAATTTCTTTTTCTTTTCATAAACCCAATATGAGTTAAAAGAATTTTAAAGACACACCATATTTTGAAAAAATCAGTTACTGTCAGAAATGCTTAGGTTCAGTGTTGGGTGTGGTGTGGTGGTGGTGGTGGGGGCTGTCTCATGGGCTGGAGGGCATTTGAAAGCAGGTACCAATTATAATTCTGTGAGATGGAATCTTCACCAACCACAACCTGACCTCTTGATGTTACCAGTTTGGCTGCTGTCATAGAGAGTTGTTTTGGCTACTGACATGTTAGTCTTGCTTTGTGCCCCCCCCTTTTTTTTTTCTTTAATGCTGACTGGTTTGCTGAAAGAGTGATGCCTGCTGGAATAAAACACTAGGGATTGAATTGAATGAAATGTTAACTCTCTACAACAGTTTATTCAGTTGAAATCCAGTATGCATAATCTACATCTCCTCCTCCTCCTCCTCTTTGTGGCTGAATGAGTGACATGCTGATGCTATGATTTATCTTAATGCTGTTGATTTTTCACAGTAGTTGCTGGTGTAGTTTACCAAAAATTCACGAAGGCTCTTTGGATGACCCACAAAAACGGCCATTACCAGTCCCAATCTCATTTCATATATATATATATATATATATATATATATATATATATATAGGTGTTAAAAAATCAAGATTTTTTTGTACTTTTTGACACGCCTTGTATTTTGAAAAAAAAAAACACTCCATTCATTCTTCATTTCTATCTTGGTAAATACAGCTTTAAACTTGGTACTTTTTTATCACACCTTGTATTCTGAAAAAATTAATGAATAGAACTTTCTTTTTTTTTTCAGAATACAGGGTGTGTCAAAAAGTACAAAAAATCTCGATACTTTTTTGACATACCTTGTATGTTTACCAACCCCTCTGCATGAGTAGGATGCGACACAAGGTCAAATCTTTAAGCAGAGTTTAACAGGTTTGAATTGAGTTTTCCATTCCCTTGACTGCTTGGCATACAAGGTTTAAGAACCCAGTCTTGTGTCGCATCCTGCTTGTGTAGAGGGGTTGGTAAATAGATATACAGAACTATTTTGCATATTTCAAATCAAGAGCTATTATTTTCACATTGTGTTTATCTTTTATCTTCTTACAATAAACTTTCTTGTTCGTGTTATATGGTTTTACTCTGATACATCAATCACCAATGATGACCACTTAACTGACTAACAAAAAAATTACAATAACCTCTTAAAACCATAAAAATATTTAGGTGGGTGGATAATAAATTTTGTTGAATATTATAGGGCCATTTTAACTCAGTTGGTAAAGCATTCATTTCTGTGGTTTGATACTGGCCCTTGCCAACTCAGCGCAAGTGTAGCACAGTTTGGATCTGCATGGTAAAGTGGGGAACTGATGGTAGGTGTGTCATCTCCACTCAGACACAAAAACAATCTCTCTGGTCTAGTGCTAATGAAAACTAATTTGAATGGTGTAAATTTAGTTGTATCATATCAATTGAACCTGATTTTTACTTAAGTTTATTTCAAATGAATGTCCCAAGACCACTCAATAGTGGTAACTCTTTTTGTTAAGATGTCATACATTATTCCATAAAGTCTCCATTGTTTCTCTGGGGGTGATAAAAAAAGAGGTAATAATATGATTGATCCATAATTTCTATTGATTTGTTATGTGAAAAAAATAAATTTAAGTTAACACAAAAAAATCCAACACTTCTTCTTCTTCAAAGCCTCTATGCGGCTGATGTCTCTAACATGTAACACGCACTGTTTTCCTCTGTCCCTCCCCGGTTTCTGCTGGTATATTTATACCTGTGCTTATACTTTCATACAGGCATCTGGGTTTAACATACGGGAACTTGAGATAACTCAATCTTCAGCACTATGCTCAAGTATTGCCTTTTCATATTTAGAAGGACGCGAGTTCGATCTTAAATCAAAGTCTAACACACCAAACAAAGCCTAACCTGCTTCCTTCGAGAATATGGTACACCCCTACTTCGGCCACTTGACTCATGTTCTCTGTTACATGATTCTTTTACAAACTAATTCATGTTAATGATAATGTTACCAAAAACTAATTGTAGAAAAGATCCACAATCAGCTAAGAGGAGGAGTTCATCTGTTAATATGTGTGCTATCATTTCTACATCTTTTATTAAGCAGTGAAAAGGCTTCAGGATATCCACTGTGAAAGTTAATTATGTATTGATTACCAGATAATGAACAAGAATCAACTCTGAAAATATCGAGTGTCATTTTAGTGAAAAGATGTAAGGAAAGATAATCTATATTAAAAAAAAAATGTTTTCCTTATTTTGTTATATACACAACATTTCAGCCAGTGTGCCCTCAGGCCTTCTACAGGTGTTTCTTGTTAAACTCTGGAACCTTCTTGTCAAACTCAGGTGCCTTCACAGAACTTCAAACTGAATGCTTTATTTAATCCATTGGGGTAGATTGTTCTCATTCCATTCACCATGACTGGATACAAATGGATTAAATAAAAGTGTTCGGTTTTAAGTTCCATGAAAGCTCCTGATTTTGACAAGAAACACCTGAAAAAGGTCAGAGGGCACATCAGCCGAAACGTTGTGTATATAACAATAAAGATGGGGGTTAACAGTAAAAAAAAAAAAAAAATCTAAATAATGGCAATATCTTTTTTTTCTTTTTTTTTTTTTTTTTTTTTACATTTTTGGTGGGGGGGGCAATGAGAGTACACATTGACATGTTCAGTAATATCTTCATAGTGAGGAGGGGGGTAGCAATGAGCACGCATTTTCATACATACTTATTCTTCATAACTTTTGTCTACTTCTCTAGATTAATTTTTATCATGGTGTTCTAGTCTTACCTTCCCCTGGAAATGATTTCAAATATATAATTTGTCAGTCTATCTTTCGGTTTGTTGGTTGGATTTATGGCATGTCAACTGTTGTTGGGTTATTTTATGCCAAAGACATTTTGTTTTATTCAAGTCTTGTTGGGTAACCAATTTTTTTTTTTTTTTTTTTTTCAAACTCTTTTTTTTTAAAACATTTTTTAATACTCATTTTTAAAAATCTATTTAACCCATAGATGGGACCCTAACAGGTACTATAACTCCGGGTCAGGGTGAACCTGAGTAATGGCAATAAAGGGGTACTCTACATTCCCCAGAATTCCAGAATTGGAACTTCACTACTAAATGCAGTTTAATGTCTTACCCAGGACACTAATACTCTCAGTCACCACCTTCTAGCACATATATGATGAAAGGGTTTGGGGGTTGCCATAAGGGCAATAGGCCCTGCCTAGCCTAAGTAAGGGCCAATGGAGTGTTGCATGGACTGCTCAGTCATAGGATTCCATCCTTAAGCATCACTGGTCTTACCCACGGCCAACAGAGGTGCAGTCCTTGTATTCTATGCCCCAGCTGACAGGGCAGTTCATCTTTGGACTGAGAGGAATAATAAGTAACAACATCTAATAAAAAATATATTTTCTTCTTTCTCTTCTTTAGCAATGGTTGTGGTGTTACCTGCTCTGTTGTCAGGTTTCAGATCTTTAATTTCTTTTATCTGCGTCTTGTTCTACATTTGGCATTCAAGTTAATCATTGCGACCTAGTATGGGCACTGATCCATATCCATTGCGACCTCATATGGCCACTGATCCATATCCATTGCTGCCACATATGTCCAGTGATCCATATGCAATGTTTTCATATTTTCATATTCCAATTGGTTTGAAGATCCGGTTAAAATGTCTGTCCAGACATTATCACTAACTGCTAAATACTTAACCTTATAATCATAGCCTTTAAGTTGCATTTTCTTATAATGTTTCAGTGATTTGAAAATCTATAGTACAGGTTTACAATCTCTACTATAGATTTTCAGATCTTTTTTGTGTGTGTGTGTGTGTGTGGGGGGGTAAAGATCATAAACTTCACACTATCTAAGTAATGCACAAACTACAGAAAATATCTATATTCTGTTTTGGTTATTGTTGAGAAATTCAGAATTGATATTTTGGTTCAGTATTTAGAGCAGCAAGTGTATCAGGAGGCTACAAAGAATGAACTCACAACGTCTGGTTGTTAGTGGTGACTCTTGGTAAACCTCCTGTCACCCCCCCCCCTTCAGTGGTTCAGGCAGTCGGGAGGCATAAAAGCCAAGGCAGTCTCTCTAGGGAGCGAATCACTGGTCTTAGCTGAGATAACCAGTTGTCGGTGGCAGTCTTAACAACACTTTTTTTTTTTTTTTCTTTTTTTAATTAAATTATATGCAATTGCAGGAGAATATCTTAGGTCTGTCTCTTTGAATACTGAACTTCTACTCTCTACTACTAGGGATAGCTGTTCCAAGACCCACTAAATTTTAGCAGCAAAATAGGGAAAAGTTATTTTTGAAAATGGTGACATACTTGGGTCTTTTGCTACGACAGGGTAATTCTATTTTTCAATGTGATAAAACATTGACTTAGCGACTCTTATAACTACATTAGGTACTGATTAGCAATAATAAAGGATAAGCTCTTTGTGTGTGTGTGTGACTTTAATTCACAATCCCCTTTTTGTCTGGTCATCCACACCAACTGTTTTTATTTTTTGACTGAATTATAATAGCTATACTTCTGATCCACATGTTGAAAAGAAAAGAAAAAATATATATATATATAATGTGATATGATATAATGGAGAATAAATATGAAAAGTTTTAGCATATTATCCAAACACGTATGGCACATTAAAAACATAACAGGTAAAACATCTATAATAAAATGGGAAATTATCAAAAAAAGCCCAAGCTTACAAAGGTGGCCAATACAACTGTAGACTATGCATCGAAGAAAAATTGTGTATTCTCCAAAATGAATGTGAATTTACTGAACAAAAGAAGTGAACTAGTTTCCAAATGTAGACATTTGAATAAATTTCTCTTTATGTCCTTTACCACCTGGCCCTAATTAATCCCATATTAATTTAATTTTTAAAATATGCTGGGCTTATTGATAGAACTTAATATTGTTGGTTTATTATTATTTAGATGAAATATAGAATTTAAATTACCATTGTAAGTAAAGTTAGTGGAGTTGCCTGTTGATGGTATCAACCAGAAAGTAGTGGTAGTACCTGTTTGGGTCCTATCTAAATAGATCAATAAATGATTTTTTTGAATACCTAACAAGAATGAATAAAATGTGATATCTTTGGTATAAACCTATTCTAGCTAATTTTTTTTTTTTACATTTATTATACATTTAATCTGAAAGTCTATATTAAGACAAGAAAACAACTGTAAATACACATTTTTATCCAGTTATATTATTTGATTTTTTTTTTATTTTTAAAATACCATAGATTTTATTATTTTTTATAATGACAAAAGTCATAAGAAAAAAAAATTATGTGTCTTGTTATTCTAATAGATTAATTTCTACTTTCTTAATACAACCTATTTTCAATCTCTTAGTGATTAGAAATAATATAACCCATTTCTTTTTTTAATTTTGTTACAAATAGCAAAATGAGGAAGAGATAGGAGGATTAGATTATTTTTTTTATTAGTTCACTGGATATTTATATTATTTTTCTTTTCCTCCCTCAAGGGATTGTATTAAATCCTCTTATAACATAGCTTTACATAAGCCAATGAGGTAAGATATCTTAGCACAATAAATTTCCTTAAATATTAGTTGCAGTTTTGATTTCTTGACATTACTCAAATGAAATAACTTTGAAAAAAAAAAAATTATTTTGGTCTTTCAAAAGAACTGAAAAAAAAAGATAGATAATTTATGGTCTAAATTTTATTTCAAAATGTTTATTTATTCATTCATTCATTATTTTTCTTTTGGGTGTTATAGAATGCAACAAAAATACATGGACATGTTTATTCATAAACAAATATAGGTGATATTTAAGCTAATGAATTAAATATTTAAAGGATGGTTACTTTAATGTTAGAATTGATTTTCTTTCTTAAAATGAGCTCTGCTTAATCTTAAATTTTATTATTTGACATTATTTTGTACTAATAAAGTTCTTATCCTGGATGAAAATCTATTAAGTCTTTTTCAAGGTCTCAAAGTATTTAATACAAAGTAATTCACTTCTAAAGGAAAAATCAGGATTAACATTTCTTGACTTTCTTAATCATTTAAGGATAATTTCTATAATATTCGTTTTTTTTTTTTTTTTTTTTTCATTTCTTAAGCCACTTAATATTTGCAAATAAAATTGATTTCTCTTTAAAAGTTTATTTTTAAACATCGTTTTATATCAGCATTACATTTTAGACCTCATCCATTTATTTTATACCAAATGCTTAGTAATCTCCAATTTTTATTTTTCTTCAAAAACATGACCTGTGAATTTCTTTATAGAAATTGGTTACTATTATGATATTCCAAATATTCAGAAGATTTTGTAACTGAACTGTTGACTTTGAAAGAATAAGTTCAGGTTCTTTTGTCTTAAAAAAAAAAATTCCCTCAATTTTAGCAATAATGAAATACTAGCAGGACCTGTGGATATACCACAGTATGATAATTTAATTACAATGTTTGATATGTTTACTTAAGAGCTATTGAAAAAATAGTTCAATATGTAAAAATTATAATAATCTTGATTTAAATCTCTCTCACTTTTTTTCTTTCTTTCCTTCTTTTCATTATGTTTGATTGAAATAGATTAGTGTTATCACTCCCCTCTCTATCTTTCCCCTACTCTCTTTCTTTCTTATTATATTTTTTCTGTGTAGCATGTCCTTTTTCTTCTTTTAATAATAAAAATATAATGGTCTATTAGCTGAGGTGACATCACTCATAAGAAATAAGCAACATTACCAACTTAGTAGGACAGTCGTAAGTGGTCTGGACCATAGATGAAAATTAGGTATAGCTAACTGATTTAAAGTTAAAATCTAATTTCTAACTTCTAGGATTTTATTCACCTGACTTTAACTCCTCCAATGAAAGCTAAGCTTTCAACTGACCTTAAACTGTCATTTAAACTCAGACTTTTTTTTTACCTCAGCTAGTAAAAAGGGCTGGTTTAGCTCAGTCAGTAGAGTGTCCGACTAGGAACCACAAGGTTCTTGGTTCGATACCGGCCCTTGCCAACTCGGCGTATGAGTAGCACAGGGAACTGTGTGATAAAGGAGCTGATGGTAGGTGTGGTGCTCCACCTCAAATGCCAAAATAATCTCCCTGGTTTAGTGCTAGTGAAAAGGGGATAGACTCCTCGCTGTCTGGCTGATATCGACTTTAGGCCACCTCAACGATTTTACTTACTTACCTCTGCTAGGCTTTTGCTCTGAGTACAACTGTTTAAATCTTTTTCTTATATTTGGAAAAAAAAATGTTAAAAATTATGTTTATCTTGGTATTTCATGAGAAAATCAATCCTAAATAATTAAAAAAGAAGTTACTTTGTAAATTTAAAGTTTCAACATTCTAGAATTTATTAAAGATAATCATTTTTATTTTTTGTTTGATAAAACTTGATAATTTTATAACATTTTTGGACCATATGACCTTTAGGCACCCCTTTTTGATCTTGATTAAGAAAGGACATGTTTTTCATTTACACCATCAATATCCGGTTGTTTTAACAGATGATTTTTAGATTTTTTTTAAAAATTATAAAACTAATCCCTAACCCTAACAAATCAACTGGATATTGACGGTGTAAATGAAAAACATGTCCTTTCTTAATCGAGATCAAAAAGGGGTGCCTAAAGGTAATATGGTCCACATTTTTTATCTGTATCATGTTAAAATGTTTCAAATGATTGCGTCATTAAGCAGAAGTTTATTATATATTTTGTCAAGAAATTGGTTTTGTGTTTTGAAATGTTAGTCTTTCCAAAGATTTGTGCTTTTATACAAGCCTCTTAAAGGTTAAAAATGAATGTTTCAACTCTTGCCTGAATTTAATTTCATCCTGAATGCAAAGGTCATTCCACTTCCCTGTAATGTTGTCTGCTAAATTCATTTGAGTTTGAGTTCTTTTGCCTTTGTAAAAAGCTCTTAATATTCTATAAAATAAGAGAGGCTAACAAAAATAAAACAAGCTTTGATAAGATCTTGTTTAGAGCAGTTCTTTTTGTTTTTATGGTACACTTGAATATTTCTATCAAAACGGCATTACCTGGAAGAAAATGGAATGTCTATGAATCACATACAAGATAACTTTTATTTAATTTTAAATCGGTAAAAATTTTTTTTAAAGTATCATTACTGCTGGAAAGTTGAATAACTTCTGTGTTGTCTATAAAAAGCTAAGAAATTTTAGATTTATTCCAATTTTGATAAAATGTTTTATAAAATAGATATTAAGTGTAATATATATACAGTAATTATTACAAGTTCAGAAAAGTTACTCACCAAAAAAACTCTAGTCACTAAAAAATTTTATTGAAGTAGTAGACCTGAATTCAAATCTGGTTACTACTAGAATAGGCTCTATTCTAGTGACCAGATTTGAATTCAGAGTTTTTCTTCTCCTAGACTTATTGCCTAACCAAGGTTAAAGAGCCCAGTCTGCCCTACTATTTACCCATAGCTGGAGGGAGAATAGTTAGATTCATACTTTTTCCAAGGGTATTAGCGTTATGTGAACTGTGGCTTCATCCAAGAATTGAACTCTGGTTGACGAGTCTATTTCCTACGACTCAAACCAGTACACCACCACGGGAAAATTCATTTCTTATATACTAATAGTTAAGACATTTGTTCGTATTAACCTCTAATACTCCTCCTCCTATTGCAGTTCAATCTATACATTGATATTCTTGTTCCTTAATTTTCTGACCGTTATCATCTTGCAACACCGTCTGGTTAAAAATAAGACTGTCCAAATCCTCCAAGATGAAATGCAAAAATATACGTCCTGAATATCTGGTGTTGCTTATCCGCAGAATTTTTCCTATGAGTGTCGTCACTTCAGCTAAATAATGGACCTTTCTGTTTTTTATTATAAAGAAAGAAAGGGAAGAAAAGGAACATGCTACACAGAAAAAATATAAAAAGAAAGAAAAAAATAGAGTAGGGGAAAGATAACTGTGGTGAGCATGCGGAAGTGATAATGCTAACCTGTTTCAATCAAACATTAAAAAAATGAAAAGAAGGAAAGAAAGAAAAAAAAAAAGAGAGAGAGAGTTAAATCAAGATTATTATACTTTTGACATGTTGAACTATTTCGTAATAGCTCTTAAGTAAACTTATTAAACGTTATAATAGTTAAATTATCATAATGTGGTATATCCACAGGTCCTGCTAGTTTATTAAATATTACCTAAACCTAATCACTCAAAGCATTCTGTTTGGTAATAAAATCATTTTCTTTTGCTGCTGCCAAGGCTTAGAATATGCTGACTGTAACCCCCGCAAAGAGTTATGATTCCACTACCCAAAAGAGGGGGGGTCCTGACACTAATCTGCATCTAATGGTGAGGCTCCAGTTTTGGGGAATGTGGAGTAACTCTTCATTACCATTACTCTCAGATCCACTCTGACCTGGAGTGGTAATACCTGTTAAGGTCCCATCTATGAGTCAAATAGATATGTTTAAAAATTATTTGTATTCAATAGAAATACTTGGCATCATATAACTGTAAATTATTTGTATTAAGAATAGTTACTTGAAGCTAGACTGGTTACCATACCAGTCTGCCCTACTATTTACCATAACTGGAGGGAGAATAATTGGACTTGTACCTTTCCCAAGGGTATTAGTGCTATGTGAAATGCAAAGGGCTACATCCAGGATTTGAATTTGTCTTGCTGTGTCCATTTCCTATGACGGTAACCATTACACCATATGCCTCAACTTTATTGATATTAAATGTAACTAAAAAAAATGTAACTGATCTCAGTGTTTTTCAAGCCTTTTACTTGAGGTTAGCATTTACTAAAGGGAAAATTTCTTCCATGGAACGGATAATCAAAGACTTATATTGCATGTTTCAGTTAACTCCTTCACAAGAATTTCCATTCCGCATCAATTTTAATATAAAGAACTCTCTCTAGAAAAACAAATTTTTCAAGACAAACTTTTTTGTTTTTCTTCACAATCTGTTTTACATTTTATCATGTGTGAATGATTCATTTGTGCAAGGAAAACTAAAACAGTCTTTAATTTGGCAAAAATGATTTAAAAAAAACAACAACTACTGGTTCATGATTTGGCTTCCTATTCAGTCATAAGCAAAAAAACCTGTTATAAAGTTCATGTTTTTCCCAAGAAAATGCACCAGACACTTGCTTGATGATTTCAGATATGAGTAAATATTACTCATTTATATAATGTGTACGTATGTGTGTAATTTTAGAAAATTACAGGAAGATAAAGAAAATTACTAACACTAAATTGTATATTTAAGTTAAAGACTGTAGACATATAGTTTGTTTCTTGTATTGCCAGTTGGTTATTTTTAGTTTTGGTTGTGTTTATTTTATTTTATTTATTTATTTATTTTTATTTTTGCTCAAAATTTAAACAATCTGTGATAGATACTAAAAAATAAAGCACAAAGTTGGCAGTATTATTTTTGTTTTTGTTCAGAACTTTAGTTAGATTTTTAAAAAGTATTCCTCCTTTGCGGCATTTTAAAGAACAAATTATTTCAATGCTATTGAAAATACTTTTGCAGACGCAGTTGTCATAGTTTCATACACAATTGCTTTGCTATTTTCTCAAGTGCAAATAGCAGTATTCTGCCTTCGCACTTATGGAAAGGAATCAGGGCAGCAGTTTAACCAAACAGCAGCAAAAGAACAAAAAAAAAAAATCCCAATGAAATAAAGATAATAAAAAACAAAACTGGAGACAGTAAATATAATGTAAAGGTTAGGTATTATCAACAAATACTTACATTCAAGAAGAAATAACAGAAAAGGATATAGAAAAGTTCAATGTCTTTCACCAACTTCAGGTAAAAAAAGATTAAGGGAGAGTTGTATGTATCTTTGGAGAGTTGGGTAGATGTGTTTGGGTTGAACAACAAACTTGAAATAAACTGAAGAAAGGTCTCAAATTAAGTACCAAAGTCTGATGATATAGTTAGTTTTGAATTTATAGTTTTAAGATTGTCTTATGTATGTATGTATGTATGTATGTATGTATGTGTGTCCCATAGGTATGTGGTTTCAACCTATGAGTCAGAATTCATAGCCTTGACAGAGATGGGGTATGGGGGAGAAGGGTTACCTTTCAATGAAAGCAAAACATCTAGGGACAGGTGAACCGGAGATGATATGTATGTGGAGGAAGAAAGGTTTGCTTTCAATGAAGGCATAACAAGCTTTAGTACACTTTTAGATTTACTTTAGTTTTTATAGGAAAATTTGAATTAATGAGTTTTGTTTATTGACCAAAAGTAGATTTTAAATTGATTTTAGCCATATCAAATTTGACAAGTGATAAGCTGAACGTAGTTTTAAATGTTTATAAGTATTCTTTATGAAAATCTAGGTCCATAGACTTACAAAAGCTACCCACATACACTGTTGATGTTCAAACCTTCAGCAGAAATGCTGGCTTGCGCAGATACCCAAACTCATAGAATTATACCTAACTACCAATAGATGCAAAACCTGAAATAACATGCAAATACCAACCATACCCAATAAAGAATGAATAAAACAAAATAACCCAATAAGGTTTATATTGGATGCCATAAAATCCATCCAATCAATCAACCCAACCAATCATTATGAAAATTTGATCTTTTGTCTGGTTAAAGTATTTAAATCTTTATTTTGAACTTCAATAAAGCAATTCTGAAAGTTCTTCATATAGAACAACTCTTTTGAAGCTGTTGTTTTGTTGCAAAGCAAATGCCTGACAACTTTCTTTTTTTTCTTCTTTTTTTTTTCAGGTTAATAATTTGAAATTTGAAACTAAAAATGTAATTGAGAATATATATAAAATAATCTAGATTGTCATTTATTTATGAAATATCTATCTTTAATATCCATAATCGAAATATATTCAAATTGAAATTTACTTTGAAAATATTTGCCATTAATAAACTCTAAGTTGCAAATAGATATTAAATAAACTAGCAAATATATGCATTCTCCAGGTGCAAGTATTTAAGTTTTAATGTAATAAAATATCATATTAAATTAGAAAGTCTCATTAAACTAAATAAGAATGCAGATAAAAAGATATGAAACAGAGAGGTATAATTGAAAAATAGAACAACTGAAACTTACTCTTTCATCACTCCCGTATTTCATTACTAAATTTTCTTAATTGTTTTTATTTTTTTTTTTTTTTTTTTTTAGGTTAATCTGAATAAAAGTTATTTTCTTATCCTATGCAGTATTGTTCATTGTGAATGAAATGCATAAACAATATAAAAGATATTAAAGTTTATATAAGTGTAAAATAATTTTGCTTTAGAATATTGTAGATTATTTTATTTGAGGAATAAATTCAAAACCATTTCACAGCCCTGTTGGATGGGGATGTAGAATACGCCAGCTGCACCTCTGCAGAGGTGTAAGACCACCACCCTCAATGGTGCTACCTGTTGGTCGCCACTCCGTGATGCTTAAGGACACAACCATAGTGGCTGAGCAGTCCATGACATGCAGCACTCTAATTTGGCCCTTACTGGCTGGATGGGTGGTTAGCGGAGAGGCGCCCTCTGATCAATTGGTTGGTCACATCAAGACCTAGCATCTATGATTGTCTCAACCATTGATTTTACTCTTATGGCAAACTCCCAAACCTTTTTATAATATGAGCTAGAAGGCGGTGGCTGATGGTGTTAGTGTCCTAGATATGATGTTAAAACGGCATCTGGTGGTGAGGTTCCGATTCTGGAGCTATGTAAAGTGTGGAGTACCCCTTCATTGCCATTAATCCCAAGTCCATTCTAACCTGGAGTGGTAGTACATGTTAGAGTCTAATCTATTGATTAAATACATTAAAAAAAATGAGTTTAAAAAATAAATTTAATATCCAACAAGAATGAATAAAACAAAAACGTCTCCAGCATAAAATAACCCAACAAGGGTTAACATGCTGTAAAATCCAACCAACACCATTTCACTTCACTAATAAAAAAAATGTAATCAAAATTTATCAATCCTAAGTTGTTTCATAACATTTGCTTCTCAAATACTTTGCACACTGATGATGTCATTCATATGTCGGTTCACAATATCCAGTCATGTGACCTAATTTAAAACTTTGTAAAGAGCGCTACGACGAAACATGAACTGCTGGCTTCTAGTAGGAAGCCTGCTTATATTACTTCCCTCCCATGCCCCACACGTGCATGGTAGAGTCTATTATTGCAGGTGACTACCGGTGACTGTCCAAGGGCGTCCCGGTCCAATATCTAGTCCGTTGTACTACTCTACATGCCCCCCCTCTCATGGGACCACAAATGGTTCGGTTTGTGGTCACTTGTTGGGACGTCCTTGAGTATTCGTGCGACGTACCCCGTGTCTGTGGGGATAGATTCCTGGGTGGTCGCGACCTCCTTGTACTGCGACGCAGGCCCCGGTCTGGTGGCATTTCATATGGCTCTTCGTCAATCTCCATCATTGTTGGAACTTCCCTTCTGTCCTGACCATCTACCTCGTCCACTTCCATTTCCATTTCCTCTTGTGAGGTATTTAGAGGTTCGGGTCTTTTTGTTTGGTCCGATATCATAGTGATATCCTCTGACGGCGGGAGGCACTGGGTGGCTACCACTGGGTCTATCTCCCGGAGGAAGCAGCGATTGCATTGGGTCACTCGGTTGCTTCCGTCGACGCGTATGTGGTACTGTCTGTTACCCAGCCTCTCTACCACTCTTCCAGTTTTTGTCCACCTACGTGGGTATGGACCTATCTGGTTTTGTATTTGGACTGATTGTCCAATTTCTAACTCTCTGAGCGGGCAACTGTGTGGATTATAATACTTTTCATTTGTAATGTGCCTTTTTGCCATTGCCATTTCTCTATACCGACTGATTTCACTCCACCGTTTGTGAATTCGGTATTTCTCTTGAAGGGCTGGAAGGTGATCCTTTATCACTCGGCCGTACAGCATCATTGCTGGAGACATGTCCAAGCCTTGGACGGGGGCGTTCCGGTGCGTTAATAAGGACATAGCTGCACGATCCTCGCACAAACGAACATAGCTGTCAATATTATCCGCCAACACCCGTTTAGCAGTTTTGACGGCAAGTTCTGCACGCCCATTACTCTGAGGATAATATGCTGATGATATGCGTTTTTTTTATCCCCCAGTTCTTCAGAAACTGGTTATATTCTTGGGAATCAAATGGCGGGCCTCCGTCAGACGATATTTCTTCTGGGACACCGTATGTACAGAACCACTTTCGTAGGGCGTCACATGTTGCCCTGGCATTCCCAGATGACATACGGGCAACTTCTACCCATCCTGTATATCTGTCAAAAAAGTCTGTCACCGTCATCTGAAACGGGAATTCAGGATTTGGCGGTGGCGTTAAAGGTTCCCTAGGCTGTGATGGGGCCATTGTATTGCAGATTTTACATTGGGCTCTGGTCTGACGAATGCTTGCGTCTAGCCCTGGCCAGAATAGTCGCTGTCTGGCGTTCGCCAGCATGCCGTTGACGCCCTGATGTGCGGAGTGTAGCGACTCTAACACCTCTCCCCTAGTTTTCTAGGTATGAGTATTTTGTTGTCCATTATAACCACTCCTTCCAGGCTATACAATGTTTCCTTCATGGGCCAAAACCGGCGGATTATCTCTGGTAGTTCATACCGAGACTTAGGGAACCCTTTCTGTACATATTCCACCAGGGACCGACATTCTTCGTCAGTGGCTGCTGCCGCCCTGATTCGGTCCCATGTAATAGCCCTTAATTTTGGATCTTGCTCGTATGTGGAACTAAATGATGCTTTTATAGCACTGTTGATTATTAGTGCCTTATCTAATTTTGGTGTTGAAGGGTATCTTGATGTGCAGTCTGGTGCTGCGTTGAGTTTGCCAGGGAGATGTTTTATGTTAAACTTATACATCAGGGAGCGTTCCTTGAGGCTGAACAACCATGGGTTCTTTATATCCTCCAGAGCCTTGTCTGAGAATATTTTTATCAAAGGCTTGTGGTCTACCGTTACTAATAATTCTGGGCATCCCAGCACGAACATTCGACATGCCTCTAATCCGTATACTAGTGCCAAAGCCTCCCCCTCAACTGGTGCATAACGTGACTCAGCGTCACTGGTGAAACGAGATCCGGCTAAAATCAGCTTCCAGTGGTCCTTACCACAAATCGGTCCCGCTTCTGTGGCACAGTTGCAGTGCTTCT
This sequence comes from Doryteuthis pealeii, assembly GCA_023376005.1. Taxonomy (NCBI): domain Eukaryota; kingdom Metazoa; phylum Mollusca; class Cephalopoda; order Myopsida; family Loliginidae; genus Doryteuthis; species Doryteuthis pealeii. The sequence goes on along the minus strand of CM042143.1, from coordinate 55,760,360 downwards.
GAAAAAGAAAATACCCTACCCCTGTCTTACTGAAGTCCGTTGATAGACATGTCGGCCTGTTAACTTCAAATGTCTTAATGCCTTCTCGATTTCTCTTACGATTCTACGTTTAGACTCCTCAAAAGCTTGATCAAGCGTGTCATCCCAGTAGAATTTCCTGTCCTTTGTTTTCAGTAGTTCTCGGAAGGGGGCCATTATTTCGGCTTGTGAAAACGCGTATGATACTTGGTTCACAAGTCCAAACCACGATCTGATATTAGTTATGTTTGTAGGTGTAGGGAAGTTCAATATTGCTTCTGTCATTTTTTTGGTGGGTTTTATCCCGTCCTCCATTATCCTGAACCCGGCGAAGTCTATCTCTTTTTCCGCAAAGTGGAATTTTTCAGGGTTAAAGACGATACCGTTGTCACCACAGTGGGTAATGTAGTCTATCGTATGCCAGAATGATGTTTCTATGGAGTCATCCCATAGTATAGTGTCGTCTATACATCTAGTTTTTCAGGTCATATCAATAGTTATATCATCAAACCTGCGTGTATATGCATCACCTGACACGTGAAATCCCTGTGGGGCCTAAGATATTGGTACCTGCCCCATTTGGTGATGAATGTTGTCGCGTCCCTTGCGTTTGGAGAAAGAGGAAGGCTGTGGTAGCCATTCCACGCGTCCAATATGGTTTTTCTCGTGTGTTCAGGTATTAATGAAGCATGATTAAACGGGGAAGGAGTATGGTGAGTTTCACTCAAGGTAGCAGCGTTTAGTTTTTGCAAGTCTACCGTACGCCTAGGGGAGCCATCCTTTTTTGGTGCAACCACCATCCTTGAACACCAAGTTGCTGGTGTGCCAACTGGTACTGGTTCAATGATGCCCAGCACCACATCCCGATCGATGTCCTGTTTAACTTTTTTCTTCCAATGATGAGGAACCGGGATGGGGGTATGAACAGCCATTGGTTTCGTCCCTGGAATAAAAGCAATATCCAGCGGTTTTCCCTTCATTGTCTGAAGTGGTTGATGTGGGCATGTATTAAACGTGCTGGAACTGAAGTGCTTCAATATCCATTGTTTCAGGTGGGTTTTATTTTCTTCCGTAGGGGCAAATGGAATATTGGCCGGTTTTGGTGGAACAGCTGTCCTTCAAGGGCATCCACAAGGAGCTTTTCCATTATCACTAGTAGCCACGCTTTGTTTCGATGGTGGGTTTGGAAAGTTGGACGATAATATGCCTAGGTCCTTTAGAGCTGATTCAGACAGGTAGAACCCCGTAGTATTTTCAGACACATATATCATTTGGTGAGTCTCTCGTGATCCAACTCTGATTCTGGCGAATATTACACCCTTTATTTGTAACGGAGCCTCTGTAATGCCCCGGATTCGGTGTCTAGTTGGCACCAGGAATCTATATGGACAACCTAGAACTTCCTGTAATTCTGGTCCACTGGAGCATGTCTGTGCCCCAGTATCAGGTACCGCAGTAATTCGGTGGGGGTGGAGATTCGATACTTTCTTGGACGCATGTCCGAACTCAGCATGGGCTTCAGGTATCAAAGTAATCTCTATTGTCAGGGATGGTGGTGGATCTGGAGGTCCCTTTCGGAACCTGTTTCCGTTCCAAATGAGATGAGGAACGGCATTCGCCTGTGCCTGGTTGACTTTACCCCTCCATTTCCTTTGTGTCTTTTGACATGCCACCCCGCTGAAACCATCTGTGTGCCCTTTGGTGGAAAGGATGCACAATTCTTCTGATCTAGTCGTTGTTGCACTGTTCACAGACCCCTTATTTAGTTGCGGACATGCCTTCTTCGCATGTCCGATCCGTCCGCAAAAAAAACATACCATCTTGGCTGCCGGGCAGTCCTTCCGATCCATTGACCCGTTGGGATGTGAATACCTTCCACATCCCTTACAAGGCCAATTATATCATGGGGTCCGAATGGTCTTAACATTCTGTAACTGTTGCTTGTGGTCAGACTTCTGCACACCGGATACTGCGACGGGTTGCATGGTGTTATAGAGATGGGGTGTTGACTTGGCTGTTGCTTCTAGGCTGACCAGCCTGTCGAACTTTCGTTCCAGAGTTGTCAGATTCGAGACTTCTGCTAATATCTTACTCTGGTGTTCGGCATTAGCAAGCCCTGCCACCATCTGGCCGGCCACCATATCATTAGAATAATTGACTTGCCAACCACAATTCTTTTCGTTGGGACAAGCGACTACAAACTCGCAAAACCTCGCTACTGCCCGTAGCCTGGCTAAGAAGTGCGTAATCGTTTCGCCCTCCTCTTGCCTCATTGAATGAAATTCCTGCCTGTAAACCTCCTTATGCAGGCCTCTGACGGTTATTAACTTTATCTGTTGTAATAGCTGTTCCTCCGTAGCAGTGTTGAGAGTTTCTGGACCCATAAAATCGAATAACAACCTGTTTAACTCTGGGGTGCAAGTAACACGAAGCTCATTTCTGATTACCACCGGGTCCGTCATGTCGCACATCTCTTTGTAGCGGCTCCATGCGTCTAGAAACACCGCCCAGTCACCGTCGGTTGATTGAAGTTCTATTACTGGTCGTTCGGGTTTTTTGCCGTAACACTTGTTTGGTTGTTTATAAAGCATTTCCATGCGTAGTACATTGTTTTCTCTCTGTAACTCTACCAGCTGCTGTGTGAGCTGTAGATACTGTTGGTTCATGCCTTCCTTGGTCTCCATCTCTCGAGTTGTATCAATAATTCCTTGCAAAAACGAAACTCCTTATCGACGACGCCATGTAAAGAGCTCTATGACGAAACGTGAACTGCTGGCTTCTAGTAGGAAGCCTGCTTATATTACTTCCCTCCCATGCCCCGCACGTGCATGGTAGAGTCTATTATTGCAGGTGACTACCGGTGACTGTCCAAGGGCATCCCGGTCCAATATCTAGTCCTTTGTACTACTCTACAAACTTAACAACTGTTTGTTTTCAGATGGTACATTAACATGAAAAGATAAGAGGAAGGTGGTGAGTGTGCAGAAGCAATAATGCTAATCTGTTTCAATCAAACATGATGAAAAGAAGGAAAGAAAGAAAAAAAGGTGTGAGAGAAAATTAAAACGAGATTATTATACTTATTGCATATTAAACTATTTTGCAATATCTCTTCAGTAAACATATCAAATGTTGTAATAATTGAATTATCATACTGTGGTATATTCACAGGTCCTGCTAGTTGCTTTTATAATTGTTCTTAATTTGTAAAATGATTTACCCCAAATTATTTGGTGAACACTATTTTTTAGCCTAATTGATAAAATGTGTTAGTTAATTTGATGGGAAGTTTCTGGTGTCAAATATCCAATGCCATATTTTTTGTTAGGCATCATGTACACATATGTCTCTTGACTTAGTTTTAGAATTGCAAATACTCAAGTAATTAATTCTCTTAATGCAGTGTTGGAAGAAATTCAAGCTCTTTTTTCCTTTCCTTGCCAATATCCTTTGAGGATTTGATGAAAGATTGTTCAGAAAGTAGTGTTGGTTGGTTGGATTTTATGGCATGTCGACCCTTGTGTTATTTTATGCCGAAGATGTTTTTGTTTTATTCGTTCCTGTTAGGTATTCAAATATTTTTAAACACATTTCCTTAAACTAATTATTTTAATCTATTTAACCCATAAATTAGACCGCCCTGTCTTCTGGGGCATTAGAATGCATCGACTGCACCTCTGCAGAGGGGCAAGACTCCCCCAAATGGGGCCACCTGTTGTGTATCCATTAAGAATTAATTTATTTCAAAACTTTATCGGCATTAAATGACCCACTGAGGTTGATATGCCGTAAATCAAACCAAACCAAACCAAACCATAGATTAGACCATAACAGGTACTACTAATCCAGGTCAGTGGACCTGGAAGTAATGCCAATGAAAGGGTAATCCACATTCCCCCAGAATTGGAACCTCATTCCCAGATGCACTTTCTCATACCCAGGACACTAATCTACTGCCTTCTAGCACATATACAATAAAAAGTGTTATGGGTTTGCTATAAGAACAATACAGTTAGGATAATCATATAGGTGCTAGGATTTGATGTGACCAACCAATTGATTGGAGGGGGCCTCTCCAACCGCCTATCTACTCCAAGTAAGGTTCTAAGTGAAGTTGTGCATGTCATGGACTGCTCAGCCACAAGGATTCCATTCTTAAGCATCAGAGGTCACCACCCATGGCCAATAGGTAGCACCATGGAGGGACGTCTAAGCCTTTTGCAGAGGTGCAATCAGCTCCAAGCTCTACATACTCCTGCGCTGAGTTGGTGAGGACTGGTATCGAACCTGGAACCTTGTAGTTCCTAGGTAGATACTCTACGGATACAGCACATCTTTGATGAAGAGAAACAATTTAAGATAAAAATAATTATTAGATTCAGAAGTTTTACCTCATTCTCAATATTCAGCAAACTTCAGATTTTCATATTTTGATCACTAAAATATTTTGTTAGTGCCGGGATGTTCAGAAATAAGGAAAAAGCATCAATTCAACTTTCTTAACTTTCTTTCCATCAAAAAACACAGAATTTAATAGTGAGAAAATGTTTGTTAGACTATTGTAATTGGTAATGAAAATGATTTGGTCATTAATTGATAAAATTCAACTTTTATATTTACTTGTTGAAATTGTGATATGTATTACTTTCTGAATAACCTAATATTACACACACACACACACGCACAAGGAGGAAGTTAGTTTAAAAATCAGAATGGCCTACCCGGATATGACTGACATCAAATAGATAATTGATTTTAGTATTCCTCCTACACAAAGAGAATATTTCAGAGTTCAGAATTATAAACCTTTTCACTATACTATTGTTCCATTTACTACCAATAAATACTTTTTATCTTTTTTCTTTTCTAATAAAGTAGAAAGTTTTATATTATTACAACTATAGTGTATATCTTTCTTGTGTATATGATATATATATGTTTGTGTGTGTATATATGTATGTATCTATATGTGTATATATATATATATATATATATATATATATATATAATGTGTGTGTGTGTGTGTGTGTGTAATAATCTCAAAAGAAATCTACATTTAAGGTTTTTTTTTTCTCCTCTCACCTCCTGTGCCATCCATTATCTCATGATGATTCACTAAAAATATCAACATGGTTAACTCCTTACGTTTTTTTTTTTTTCCTTTTGCATTTAGCTAATTTTTGACACTATAAAATTTTTTTATAAAATAAGACCAAGCTGTACGCCACCTAAAAACAGCAAAAAAATTTTCTTTCTTTTTTCTTTTAACTCTTCTGTTCATTAGGTTCGTTCTTTTCTTTGAACTTTTGCACAATAAGAATGAAATTCATTTGTTAAGTATTTTTCTCTTTTGTATTTTCTAATAAAGAACAACTTTCTTTTTACTTCCTTTTACCATAAATGTGTATAATTCATTTCCAAGTCGATGCCACCCATGGAATTTCCTTTCCATACATGGCATTGTTCCAGAATTCAGACGTTTATTGTCAGCAGTTGTTATACTTGCTGTAGCCAAAGTAAAGAAAGTAGATACATTTTTGTGATAGCATATATTCTTTACTTACATTAGGTTTTTTGGGTTTTCTTTTCTTTTTTTTAAATATTTATTCCAGTAATAAAGGGTGTCCCGAAAAATTTGACATCGTTTCTTAGTTTAATAATCAATCTAAAAAAAATTTCTGTGAATTTATGCCAAATATGTTTTGTTCTATTCATGCTTGATGGGTATTCAAAAAATTTTTTCTATCTAACCCATAGATGCAACCCCAACAGGTACTACAACTCCAGGTCAGATTGGATCTGGGAGTAATGATGATGAAGGGGTTCCCCACACTCCCCAGAGCTCCAAAATTGGAACTTCACCACTATTTTTATGAATTGATTAATGTTTATTTAATCTAAGATTAAATAAATATTAATCGATTCATAAAAAAAAAGTTGTTTCCGAATTGCTTCATTGTCATTCTTAATCCTGAAGGGGGAAAAAATGATAAAGTTAGTTTTTACACATTTTGTTAAAATTTGAGATCATTTGTGTGAGAATTACCCAACCCATTCACCATGGTTAGGATGTGACACAAGGTCACAAATATGGCCCAGCGAAGATTGAACTTAATATTCATTAGTAATGGATCTGCAAGACTAGCTTGTTAACCATTACACCATGATGGGATGCCAGTATTGTTTAAATTTTGATAAATAAATATTTTATTATTCGACATGAAGCCTATTTAATTTTGTTTGCCTAGGACATGTAATTATTTAAACTAGCAAAGATATGCACCCTCTGGGCATAAGTATTTAAGTTTTAATGTAATGAAATATATTAAATTAGAAAGACTAACAAAATTAAATATTAACACATATATAAAGATTACACTTATTTTAATTGGTTTCTATATAAAATCATTCATATGATTGATTTTAATGTTTGAGAATAAAACAATAATATTACTGATCAATAGCACAAAGTAATTATTTATGAAACCTGGTTTTATTAAAAACCAGTATGCAAATTAACCACACCATATATTATGTAAACCTTTATTTTTTAGTGATATATAAGACACATTGCAGGATTTTAAATGGGCTGTTTTGAGGAAAAGATTTTCATAGAGACATTGTTAATAAATAAGATTTATTTTATTCTATGCATTAATGATTTTGACTATGAACTGAATACTCATTGATAAACTTATGCAATTCCTGAGGTTATTGTGATGTAAGCAGTGACATAGTTTTGTTTACAGACAGACACCGAATCTCCATTATAATAAGATATTCACATTTCAAATTATGTCAAATTTTTCTAGACACCCTGTATTTTCAATATATTGTGTGTATGTATGTGTATATATATATATATATATTGTAAAACTGCCCGTCAACATTACAAGTGTCAGTGTTACTCCACCTCTTAGGGGTGGGAATTTAATTGATTAATTTTATTTACTCGTTTTTTAATATATTTGTTTATTTACTTTCTTTTTTTCTCTTCTTTTTCTTAATTGAAACAAAAAGCCCCCCTGCACCAAGATATGTCATGATCAACTCAAAGATAAAGAATTTCTTGCCAGAATTACCCTCTCAGACAATTTTAGAATGTTAAGTTTTTCTAAAAGTGTGCTGTTGCAAAGTGTTGATATGATGAAAAAGATATCATTGTGTAATAACACTGTTTTAATTGACACTATAAAAGAAAAAGATATAGTTATTTACTAAGCTGAGCTTAGATGTGGCACAAGGCCAGAAGTATATGGCACCCAGTGAGAATTGAACTTACTAACAATGGTTTTCTAATCATTACACCATGTGCCAAAGAAAAAGATATAAGACCAAGCTGAATGCCACCTAAAAACAGCAAAAATCTTTTCTTTTCTTTTCTTAATATTCTGTTCATTAGGTTTCTTCTTTTCTTTGAACTTTTCAGTTGAGTGTAAAATTATTGTCAGAATTTTGACATATTTAATGAGATTAACTAGAAACTCAATAACTGCATCTGTGACTATTTAAAAAGAACCAGGATTTTTCACAAGAACTTATAACTACTTATTTACAGATAAATATATCATACCAAAAAAAATGATCATCTATTAATGTTTTTCTTTTCTTTTTCAGTTTCTTGGAGAATGTGAAGTTGAACAGTCTAAAGGAATTGACATTGTTAAAGATGCCATTCGAAAAATGAAGGTATTTTTTTTTTTTTTTTTTTTTTTTTTTTTTGTTATCTTTCTCTGAATTATATTTGTGACAGCATTCACCCTGGGTCAGTTGAGCCTGCTCCATCCAACAAATTTACTGTATCCTGAATGAATGAGATAGTGAATTCATGAAAAGAGTAACAACGGAATAGGAAATTTACAAGTGGTCCCCAACCCCCCGCATGAATTTCCCGGTTAGGGAAAGGAGATGCCCTTGTTTGCTGCAAATTTCCCATAGACACAGTGTCAAGTACGCCAAAAGCTGTTGATTCCTGATGATGAGACGCCCTTCCGATTTTCACTAGAGCCCCTTTAGCCAGGTTGTAGCCCTGGGTGACAGAGTAATCCACCTTGGTAGGCCCTACCAAGAACTTTAGTTCAAGGCATCATAGCTCTGGCACTACCATATTATCATCACTCTGCCACAGTGAGGAGGGGTTGGAGTTTAGGGTGTAAATTATTATAATCGTTGCAAGAATTGTGGTATAAGTATTACTGTTGAACAGGTAAAAATTATATTATTATCAATCAAAATGATTAAAGACAAAATTATCGAGAAAAAAAATGGTACAGTTTTGCATAAAGACATATTTAGAATAACTTGAAAATTTGAAAGAGGAAATTAACTTCTAATTAGATTACCAGTGGATTACAGCCTTTTCCAGGATTTGAACTCCTCTCACCATGTCCATATCCTACAATGGTAACCATGCACCTATATTCTTTTATGTGACTTTTTCAATCTGTGTGGGTGGTTCACTTGACCTTTTCTCATGACTACTAAGATGACTAATAGACTCTGATGATTTTAGTAACCATTAGTTAATTTCCATTATTTTCACATTAGGGTTTCAAATAAAACGTATTTTATTGAATTTATCCTCCCTTTTCTGCCTTCGAAGACCACTTTTTCACATTAACATACCTTCTAATTGTGACTAAACATGAACTAGGTCAAAGTTACTACCTACATTCATAAGACATTTATCCAAAAACTTTTCCTTCCCTTCCAATCCCCCCCTGAGTCTGACTAAGATTTTGACCTCTGACTCATACTTGGAACTGACTATTTTACCCAGCCATGTCACCAAACTTTCCCGCTTGTTTTTGATTCTAGCTGGTTCCTTCCAATTTGTTGATTCGCCAACATGCACCTCCACGGCTCTCTTGAAACATCCACATTCTCTTAGTTTTTTTGTTTTTTTTTATCTGGGGTTACATTTTATTCTTGTGCATGACATTGAAATGTATACTTCTGCTCTGATGAAAATTTGAATCCGTATTTTTATTTTTTTTATTATTACGTAAATAACTTTGATGTAAAAGACTTTACAGATTAGAGTACCTGTTATTGCTTAAGTGGTCACCCAATTAAGTACTGAACAAACCACATCGCTGCTTAACTTTGATGATCTAGTGGGAACTGGTACTTTCAGTGTGCCTAGACTATAGTGAGCAAAAAGTGCTTGTCTTTCTTATGGGTCACCTCATATAGTATAATGGTTGGCAACTAAAACTAGCAGACTATTGTTAAGGAGTTCAATTGTGGGTGCTCATATTTCTAGCCTTGTGCCAAACTAAGATTAAACTGATTAAATGACTACTTGTTTTTTCTTGGGTGAAAGAAGAACAGTGTCTTTCACTTCACTGCTTAACTATAAGAAAATCATTTAGGTCAAAGCTGTTTCTTGTTCTCATCTTCCACTTTTTTGTAAAGAGTGTTGACTTACCTCAGACACACATGTTGTTTATGTCCAATGAACCATAATTTAGTATTGTTTATCACTATAAAACTGCAACTAACTTGTAATTTTTATACAAACTTGATAGTAGCTTAGTATACAATTTCTCTGATACTCTTTTATTTTCATCTGACCTATCCTAGAATAACCGTAGCTTTTTATTTTGCCGCACTGTCACCTGGAGCAGTAGAATACGCTGACTGTACCTCTGCAGAGGGGTAAAATCCACCACAATGGTACCACCTATTGACCTGTGATGCTTAAGTATTGAACCCTGGTGGCTGAGCAGTCCATGATATACAACAGTTCACTTTGGCCCTTCTTTTAGCTAGATGGGAAGTCAGATAGATCCCCTCCAATCAACCCTATTGCTCTTATGGCAATCCCCAACCCTTTTTATCATATATGTGCTAGAAAGCGGTGGCTAAGGGTCTTAGTGTCCTGGGTATGACGTTAAACTGCATCTAGTGGTGAAGTTCCAATTTTGGAGCTCTGGGGAGTGTGGAGTACTCCTTCATCAACATTACTCCCAGATCCATTCTGACTCAGGGTGGTAGTACCTGTTAGGATCCTATCTATGGGTTTAGATAGAAAAAAATGAGGTTTAAAAAATTTTTTTGAATACCCATCAAGTATGAATAGAACAAAACGTCTCTGGCATAAAATAACCTAACAAGGGTTGAAATGCCATAAAATCCAAAGAAGCAAAGCTTTTTAGTTAGTCAACATAAAAATAAAAAAATCAATTTTTAATTTTTTATTGTTATTTCTATCTTCCTTTACTTTTTCTTCCACTTTTCTTCACTCTTTTCTTCATGACACTACTGGAGGTCGTGGGAAATGGACTTGGTAACCCAAGTTCAAATCCTGGATAAGGCTGTTTGAAAATCACATAGTGCTAATACCCTTGGGAAAAGTATGAATCCAACTATTCTCCCTCTAGCTATTGGTAAATAATAAAAATTGACCATGTGTCACATCTAACGGAGGGGTTGATAAATATATACACAACGCTACAACTAATTTGTATTTTACAAGTAAATAAAAAGTGACTCATAAATAAATAAAATATACAATTGATGACTGATCAGAATGAGACTTATCTTGTGGATTTGAACTTTGGTCACAAAGTCCATTTCCCATGACCTCTATTAGTGTCCTATAGAAAAGGGTGAAGAAATAAAGAAGGAAAGGAAGAAAGAAATAACAATTTAAAAAACAAACAAAAAAACAACAATAAACATGAAGAATAAAGCTGAAACTAAATAAATTTGTTACCAGTTCAGACCCATGAAAAGCTGTCGATAATTTTTTTAAAAAAAGAAAAAAAAAAGACTTGTAAAAATGTAATTTCTCCAAAATTAAAACTGGAAAATGGAAGTTTTTCAAGGGAGAACAGTGGGATAGATTTTTATTCAGCTGACTCAAATTTAAAGAAAATCATTAGTCACCTTTCTGAGACTGGGGTATTGATCAACAGATAACTGGCCCAGAGCTGAAATAATTATAACCTTTTTATGGTAAAATCAGACTTCTTCATCTTTTGTTTGTGTTGCAAACCAATTCCCTAATTCAATTCTTCTTGTGACACCACTTATCACCAACACAACTATTTTCTGAAATTAAAACACAACATGGGGTTAGACAGATGAATCAGTGAGATGGGAATAAAAAGGAACTGGATGATGAGTAAGTTGACAGATTACATTGAATCCCTGACCAAGCTTCTTTAACAAATTTTCTAACCACAATAGAAGGGTCAGTGTAACCCAGAAAAGTAGATCTATGGGGTGGCAAGAGGTTTTGTGTTTTAGGTTTAAAAGGTGGCTGTGGTTATTCTCGGTGTTCTTAGGATTTGCTTTTAACCCCATCTTATTTGGTGGTCGCACTGAAAAGGAAGGAATTCAAGGAATGAAAAGAAAGAGACAAAGACAATATGGTTTTATGATTTAGTCTTTATTCACAGGTCATAGCCACCTTGTGACAAGGAAATTTCTCCCTGGCCAGTAGTGGTGACTTTTTCCAGACAATGCCGAAGTCTGGATAGTCGAGAAATTATCTTGGAGGTCGGAAGTGGGTCCTTTTTCTGCACATGAGCAGAGGGTTCTTCTGGTGAAGGCTCATGGGAGTTTGATTTTTTTTTTTTTTTTTCATTTTTATTTTAATCCCACAGATCACATCTATACATTTGTTTCTCTTTTTTATTTATATTTTTTAAATATTTCTTACTGGAGAAAAATTCTAATATTTCATTTATAAACTTATTGTTATTTATTTATTATTAATATTATTTATTTTTTCTTCAGTTCAACAAGCACATAAAGAAAGCTGAGGGTCAGAAACCGCCTAAAGTTGAATTAACAATTTCTGCTGATGGGGTTACCATACAGGATCCAAAGACAAAAGTAAGAAATATTCTTCTCTAAAAATATAAGTAAGTCCCTCCCACCCCCAATTTTTCTGTTAGAAGTTTCCACTTCCCCTAAATTTATCTCTTAAAATATAAGTCTGCCCTCTTCAAATTTTTCTTTTAAAATGTCTCCCTATCCCTAATTCTTGTCTTAAAATATCTACTCCCTACCCAAAAATTGTTGTCTTAAAATATGTCTCTTCTTCCAAATTCTTGTCTTAAAATATGTCTCCCCCTCCAAACTCTAATCTTAGAATATATGTCTATCCCCCCAAATTCTTTTCTTAAAATATAAATTTCCCTCCCAAACAAATTCTTGTCTTAAAATATCACCCCCTCCCCCAATCCTTATCTTAAGATATAGATCTCTCCCCCCAAAAATGATTGTCTTAAAACATCTCCCAACCAAAAGAGAAATTGTTGTCTTAAGATATAAGTCACTCCCATCTTTGATTTTTATACACATTTTTTTCCATCCCGCTCTTAAACTTTCTGATTTTCTCTTTCAGATTATCCTGCACCAAAATCCTTTGCATCGCATCTCATACTGTGCAGATGACAAATCTGATAAACGAATGTTTACATTCATTGCAAAAGCAGCAGATTCTAACAAACATTTCTGTTATGTTTTTGATAGTGAAAAATGTGTAAGTATTCTCTTTCAAAGTATATATAGCTTATTACTGTGCTAACCATTTTAAAGCTTGATATATAAATTTTTTTCAATGTTTTGCAAATGTTTCTGTAATTTATATCCCATCCCATAACATGAAACCTTTCTGTAACTTATATCCCATCCCATAACATGAAACCTTTCTGTAACTTATATCCCATAACATGAAACCTTTCTGTAACTTATATCCCATTTATATCCCATCCCATAACATGAAACCTTTCTGTAACTTATATTCCCATCCCATAACATGAAACCTTTCTGTAACTTATTATCCCATCCCAAACATGAAACCTTTCTGTAACTTAATCCCATCCCATGAAACCTGTAACTTATATAACTTATATCCCATCCCCTGAAACCTAACTTTATCCCATCCCATAACCTGAAACCTTTCTGTAACTTATATCCATCCCATAACCTGAAACCTTTCTGTAACTTATATCCCATCCCATGAAACCTTTCTGTAACTTATATCCCATCCCATAACATGAAACCTTTCATGAGTCTGTAACTTATTAGATTTTGAAAATTGTCATAGACAAGATTCTCATTTGTGGTGTTTATTGATAATAAAATAGATTAACTATTTCCTTACAAAAATTGTGGCAATAAGGAAGAACACTTTATTTGATAATTCATCATATCAGAGAGAAGTAATTCATTGCTACAAACATCCATTCCTTTATGGGGTGTCCTGTGATGTAATGGCTAATGTGCTGGACGGCAACATCATTGTAAGCAAGTTTGAATATTAATTGTGCTATTACGTTCACTTTAAGACTAATGCCCTTGGGAAAGTTATGAATCCCCTCATTCTCCCAGCTATCAGTTAAATAGTACCACTACTGTTCTACAATAGAAAAAAAATTGAGATTATCAGCACAAGGCAAGCTGGAAATTCCAACATGGATAACCCAGTGTTTAAAGAAGTAAGATTATGTAATATCCATCCATTCTCCATTCCTCTAATACCCATCTATATGAATAAATAAGCTTTATATTGATAAATGGGTTGTGTTTCATTGTTGTGGAGAAGATGACTCCACCCCCATCCTGAGAAAAAAAATGCTGTTAGGGTCCTAAAGAATTTAATCATTTTTTTGTTGTTCCAACATCGCTGAAAAGAAATTTAAAAAAATTTGTTTTCTGAGATGGGTGGGGACGGTAGAAAGGAATTCTAGGTCTCTCAAAAAAGTGTACAATAACCAACTGTAGATGAATGATTAATAACCAATGTTAACTTCCCGTTTTCCTTTGTATGTGTGTGTACTCATTAGTGTGATAAATTTGATTCTTCAAAATATAAGTACAAGTTGAACTTCTTGGATGAGAACAGAATCAATGCAAGTTCAAAGTTGCAGGATTTGATGGAAAGATGCATCTCTATTGTGCATCACCAAATGCAAAATTAAACTCCTTCAGGGACTCTAAGTATTAATCATCCTTAAAAAAAAGAAAAGTTTTTTGACTAGAAGTTAGTTGTAGAAACAAAACCACATATATGAGGTGTCTTCAAGTGAAGACACCTCATTATTTGGGGTAAATTCTTCTCATTCTGTTAACCATGACTGGGTACAAGTGTTAAGCTATGTTAAATATTCTATATTATTTTTGTCAGTTTGACTGTATATTACTTGGCATCTAACTAATCTCTGTACTTTTCAAACATAACACCTGACCTTATTAGTTCACTTAAGCATTAAATCTCCTGGTGGTTTGGATGAATTGAGTCTAAAAAGCTTATCCTTCTGAATATCTACTAATCTTTTGTTAATTGCTTCGTTAACTATTTATCATGGTTGGCTTGTAAAATCTTTATTTTGCCACAGAACAAAATGACAAATATATTGTTCAATAAAGTTAGAGCAACATTTTTCTTGCCAATGGTACTCAGGCGGGGCAACATTTTTGTTTGTGATAGCTCAATGTAAGGCATTTTCCTATTAGCAGCTCATTGACCAATTCAGTGTTAATGTATAGAAACATCACTGTGGTGTAGGATTGTGTAAAGGTTGTTTTGCAAAATGTCATAATTAAAAGTGAGTGCTTTATTGTTTTTTATACTATTGTATTATGACACAGAATTACTGATCAAATTATCATGTTTTTATATATGATTAATTGATTTGTTTGAACATGGTCTCTATTTTGTAAAATTTTCTGAAAATAATTTGTTGATTCTACAAGGATTAAAAACAATTATTTGTCTGCGAAAGAGTTAATATTAGAAATCAAAAGTTTGTCTTTGATTTTTTAATAGACCAAATGAATTATACTGATATTTGATATGAATAATTTTGATATTTCAGACTGTTGTGGTAACGATTTGAGCTCTGAAACCATGTTTGAATTCTTGGGAAATTGTCTGAAGACTTTTTTTTCAGTAGTTTAAAAAAAAATCTGAACAGAGCCTAAGATTACCTTGGCCTGAACGTTGTGTTTATACACAATAAAGATGAGGACAACAGTCTGAAATATCAAAAGTATTCAAAACAAATAAACTTAGTATATTATCCAATAAATTCAGACAAAAGTCAACTGATGGATTCTGGGACATTAATAATTTTGATATTTCGGACTGTTGTCCTTATCTTTATTGTGATATGTATAAACAAAATGTTCAAGCCACTGTAACCTCAGACTCTGTTTAGGTGTTTTTTTAGATTTTTTAAACAGAGCCCAAGGTTACAGTGATCTGAACATTGTGCTTATATATCTCACAATAAAGACGAGGACAACAGTCCAAAACATCAAAATTATTCATATGAAGTCTCATCTCATAAATACAGACAAATGTACACTGGGATACTTTTGAAGAAAACCAAACATAAAAATGTTATTTTTAAAAAATCTTTTCCTTTTAGTTCTGTTTATATTCATTATCAAAATTTATTTTTTTCACTGATTTTATCAACTTATATTTATTTTTTCAGGCTGAAGAGATCACTTTGACTGTTGGTCAAGCATTTGATCTTGCTTATCGAAGATTTGTGGAGACGACAGGTAGAGATATAGATGTACGAAAACAGTTCCTGCTCTTACAGAAGAAGGTTAGTGTTTATATTTCATTGTAGTTTTTTCATTTGATGCTGAAACTTTGTTGTCTTTTCGGATTAGGTAACCAATACGCACCCCAGTTGAAAGCAGTTTTGAAAAAAACAGCTTTTGCTTTTCACCGCTAACTTCCGATTTTTGAAAAAAACAGCTTTTGCTTTTCACCGCTAACTTCCGATTGTGTTGTTTGTAAACAAAAGCAACAGAAGATTTTTTTTACATTAGAATTTCACTGTAAGATTTTTTTTTAAAGTTTGTTTATTTAAAAAACCAAGACACGTTTTTATACTAGAATAGTTTTTGATTTTAATTTTTTTTAAATTAGTTATTTCATATTGTTGTTAGCATATGTGAAATATCAATTTTACACTAACGATAAACTAATATTGTTTGTTTTTTTTGTTGTTTTTTTTTAATCATAAAACTTTAGACAAAAGACACGTTTTTATATTTAAATAATTTTTATTTAATCAGAATAGGAATCAAATTGAGATCTCTAGCACACAAGCATTACTTTAATAAATCAGAAGTTTTGCTTATTAATCAGAAGAATAGAAGATAAACTAATATTGTTATTGACATTATAACAATATTCTTTCAGATAGGAATCCATAAAGAAGCACATGAATGCAATTGGTCTAGTTCTTCATTTATGTTGTCTAGTGCTGAAAATGGTACTTTTCTATTGTTTCTAAATACCGGCTTTGCATTTTCCTTTAATTCAAAATTGACTTCCGTTTTTGTGCACAGACCTAATCCTTCTGAAAAAACGCTAGGAAATTCGTTTTTCAAATCTTTTATAAATCTTTCTGTTTTATTCAGCTTGTTATTCTCTACACTATCAACTTTGTTACAGAAAGAATTTATTGGTAATTCCCATAAATTAAATAAAACCATCCAGTCTGTGCCAAAAAGATTCATTGAACCAGGGAGTACATATACTTTCGACTTGTGAATTATTCTCATTAGCGAAACATCACATTTTAATTCACCAATGAATTTAAATCTCTTACCAGAGATACCTTTCGCAATTTTATTTGTTCTACGTAACTCTGGACAACTGATTTTTTTCCATGTTTGCTCACTTATTACAGAGATATCACTACCAGAATCAAGTAATAGTTTTACAGTCTGTCCATTTATTTTCACATTCACGTATTTGCGTATGGGACCGTTCTGGATACTTTTTTTAGTCAAAACAACGTTTACATTAGTTTTGAAGTCTCTTTTAGTCCCTTTTTTCTGTTTTAGCATACAGTGGGAACTTCTGTGACCTATACGCCCACAACAAAAACAAATTTTATCCTTAAAGAAACAATATTTCTTTAAATGTTGTCCTCCACACGCACTGCATATAAATTTTTGTTCTTTATTTTTAATCCACTTCTGTTGTCTTACAGTTTGTACTCGTGAAATGCCCTTATCCTCAATACGAGTATTATCTTTTTTCATATTTATTAGACGTTGACATTCCTTAGTCACTTTTTGAAGCGTAATATTCGGGTCCTGTTCCATGATAGTCAGGATTCTGGATCTAATTTCTTTGTCTTTCGGTGTTGTTAGCCCTTGGACAAAAATTAGGCACTTGAACATATCGCTTGATAATTCTTTTAATTTAAACGCCTCGCACTGCGTGTTAACCGTACCTGCATAAGTGACAAAATCATTGTCTTCTTGTTTTACAATATTTAGGCATTTATACAGTGTATGAAAAATGCTATCCCTTTTATCAAAAATTTTTGATAAAATTTCTATAGTTTCGCTAAATGTTATTTCTTCTGGCTTTTTCGGGAGAATTAAATTTGCATATTTTCTTCGGTTCCTAATTTCTGCAATAATAGTGTGATTTGAAAATACCTTCAGCCGAAAAAAAACTACCTAGATAATAATCCTTCCAAAAGTGTTTTATTACTTTTTTCTTGTTATTCGAGTAGCTGTTGCATTAATATTTGTTGTTGTTGTTGCATGAATTGTTGTTGTTGTTGTTGCTGTTGCATGAATTGTAGCACCTTCTGCCGCCTGTTCCATTCTAGCAACGTCTCAACAAGAAAATAATTTTTGTTCCAACTGTGTACACAATAAAGTTTTCAAAATCCAAACAAGAGGGGGAAACTTTTACTTTCTGTAAAATGTTCCTTGTTAAGAAAATAATTATTTACTTTTCGCAATAAACAAGAGGGGGAAACTTTTACTTTTTATAAAATGTTCCTCGTTAAGAAAACAATTATTTACTTTTCGCAATTGTTAAACAAGTGTAACATTCTTCGTTAGCAAGTGTTATAAACAGTTACTTACTTTTTGGAAGTCTCGGACAAAAGTCTAACTTGTTTTGTTAGCGAGTATTGTCCACTGTATGTTTTTTTTTCGTTGTCGATTAATTCTTGGACAGACGTTGGTTCAACTTGTGATTTGTTCGAAATCCTCGTCGTCACTGATATATCCGGGTTAAGGGATATATTCTGAAGTTGGTATTTGGTATATTATCGCAGTAGTACTTGGTATGTCAAATAGCGATCCGTCTGCCGAGCAGTCATGGTGTCGTCTAGCGAGTAAGTTTAGCTTGTAGGCATTAGGTATAGGACCAACACAGTGTCGACTATTTATACATGACACTGTCCAATCAGATTATAGTGAGGGGGTACCAAGGTATTTACATATTCATTATATCATAATGTCAATAACAATATGAGTTTATCTTCTTATTCTTCTGATTAATAAGCAAAACTTCTGATTTAATAAAGTAATGCTTGTGTGCTAGAGATCTCAATTAGATTTCTATTCTGATTAAATAAAAATAAATATTTTAATATAAAAACGTCTTTCATTTTAAGTTTTATAATTAAAAAATTAATATTTTGCATATGCTGACAACAACAACAGGAAATAACTATTTTTTAAATTAAAATCAAAAACTATTCTGGTATAACAACATGTCTTTGTAAATAAACATCAACAAACTTTTAAAAAATCTTACAGTGAAATTCTAATGTCAAAAAATCTTCTGTTCTTTTCAAAACTGCTTTCAGCCTGGATGCTTATTGGTTATCAGGTCTGTCTTTTCATTATGAAAATTCAGATGAATGTTTCTCTTGAATAAACTGTCTAAGGTGGATAATGTCAATTTTAAATTAGATGAGACTGGTACAGTAATAAATTAGATACAAACGGGGTAAAAATCTTCTTGATTATAATGATCTAATATATATATATATATATATATATATATATATATATATATATATATATATATATAAACATCACTCAATAAGTCCTGGGTCTGACATATAGATAGCACCACTAATAAAAAATCCATATGATTTTTATAAAGTACTAACCTTCAAATGGCATGTGTCAAAATCTGAGCCCAATTGGATTATTGGTTTACAGTTATTTAAGTGTTGCAAATTTTCAAAACAATGGAAAAATCTGAATTTCGTGTGTTGATAAAGCTTTGCTTTCTGATGGGAAAAATACTGTTCAAGCAAAGCAATGGCTTGATAAGTGTTATTCGGACTCTGCTCTGTCAGAAACAACTGACTTTAAACGCGTTCGTACAGACACAAATGATGCTGAACACTCAGGTTGCCCAAATTCGGCAGTTGTCCCGGAAAACACCAAAAAACTCCACAACTCATTTTGGCCGATCATAAATTGAAGTTGCATGAGATAGCAGAGGAGTTGAAGATATCAGAAGGCAGTATATTCACCATTTTGCATTAACATCTGTCAATGAGAAAGCTGTGTTCAAAGTGGGTGCCTCACAGTCAATCAAAAACAACAACGCGTCGACAATTCAGAG
Organism: Doryteuthis pealeii; assembly: GCA_023376005.1. Classification (NCBI taxonomy): domain Eukaryota; kingdom Metazoa; phylum Mollusca; class Cephalopoda; order Myopsida; family Loliginidae; genus Doryteuthis; species Doryteuthis pealeii. Next base: position 55,740,961 of record CM042143.1, on the reverse strand, counting down.
TGTTGTTTGCAACTGTTTCAATGCAACAAAAAGGAGTTTTTGTGTAAATATGTGACAATGAATGAAACCTGGATCCACCACTTCACTCCGGAGTCAAATTGGTAGTCAGCTGAGTGGACAGCAGCAGGTGAAAGCCGTCCAAAGCAACAAAGACACAAACATCAGCTGGCAAGGTTTTGGCCTCTGTATTTTGGGATGCGCAAGGTATTTTGTTCATTGATTACCTTGAGAAAGGAAGAACTATCAATAGCGAATATTATATAGCATTATTGGTGCGTTTTGAAGGAAGAAATCTCCAAAAAACAGCCACAAAGAAAAAAGTGTTCCTTCACCAAGACAATGCACAGTGTCACAAGTCAATCGCAACAATGGCAAAACTACATAAATTGCACTTCAAATTGCTTCTGCACCTACCCTATTCTCCAGATCTGGCCCTCAGCGACTACTGGCTGTTTGCAGACCTCAAAAGAATGCAAAGAGATTTGGCTCCAATGAAGAAGTGATATTGGAAACTGAGGCGTATTTTGAGGCCAAAGACAATTTGTTCTACAAAAAAAGAAATCGAATTGTTAGAGAAGCATTGGAATCAGTGTATCACTCTGGAAGGAGACTATGTTGATGAATAAAGTCAAATTTTGCCTAAAAGTTGTTTTATTAGTTATGCCCGGGACTTATTGAGTGATGTGTTATTTATATATTTATATATATATATGTTGGAAAAATGATTGAAAGAAAAATAAATATACTTTAGTATTTTATTTATTTTTTGTAATATTTAAAATAATTTTAAATAGAATATTCTGTGTGTGCAATTGAAACTTGATCGAAACACATGTTGACAAGATAGCAATAAATTTAATTCATATTTTACTTCCAATCATTTTTTCAACATATATATAAATATGATTTAAATGAAGTATTCTGAGAGATAAAAAATGTGAACTTTTTAGAAATGTATTTAGAATAAATCTCTATGATTTTTTTTCTTTTTGATAAAACACAAGTTGACAATTATAGAAATTAAATTATTTTTGTAACTCAAATCATAAGCAAAACCTTGGTTTTCAGATACTTATTTGTACACACATAAGTTGATATGCATGAAAAATCTTTTAAAAAAAAGTCTATCAAGTATAGTTTATTCTTTTTAATCCAATTACTTCATTCCCTCTATATTGTTTTTTTTTTTGTTTTTTTTATGTATGTAGTGAAATGGGTCCAAACTTATCTGACTCCAAGTGTCCCTGATGCTTAATCTGTACCGTTGCAGATGCCATCTGTCGTTCCGTTGCTGCACATGAGGGGGTGGGCAGATTTATGCCCCTCAGTAATTTGAATGTGTGAGCCGCTAGCTCAATAAAAAGTGAACTATTTTGAAAAGAAGGCAGTGAGACTTTGTATTTGAGGCGAGTCGGACGCCAGACTTTGTATTTGAGGCGAGTCGGACGCCAGACTTTGTATTTGAGGCGAGTCAGACGCCAGACTTTGTATTTGAGGCGAGTCGGGCCAGACTTTGTATCTGAGGCGAGTCGGACGCCAGACTTTGTGCGTTTATAATATCTGTGTGTACATTCTGTTAAGCAAAGTTTTTCCCATTGCATTTTGGACTACTTTAAAATTCAATGTACTCTTCCCTTTCATCACTCCTTGTGATTAACAGTTTTTATTTTGTTTGCTTTTCTCCCTATAAGATTCATATGAAGTCACAGGAAACATTGTTATCAAAAATTGTATTCAAATTCCTTGTTTTATTGTCCTATTCATCAACATTGTTGAGAATGATATCAAATAACTTCCATGGGACAGGACATGTTACAATGTGGCTGCTTAAACATTAAATAAAAATACAGTTCTCAGAAAGAAAAAAAAAACATCTGTGTGAATAACACATCACTAGTGGCCATCACACTCAATCAGGCATTCTACTAGGTGTACAGTATCTGGCTACTAACCAACAATTTTTATTTCCTTGTTATAAAGGGATCTATAAATGCAAGCTAGTAAATCCCTACCCCCTGTGGACCCCTATGATTTTATTCACCATGCTAAAATTCAATTCATCCCAGAGGTCTATATAGACCCCTTTGAGAAGCCCTGAGGGAGACTAAAGAAAATTATGAATTGCTTCATTTCCTAAATATGAAATTTTACTTTCTTTTTATAAAGAATGCCCTCTTTAATTATTAATCCCAAAGAGAATTCAGACACAAATGCCCAGTTTATTAATTAAATAACCAATTTCTCACTTTAAATATATTTATTATATCTAATAAAGGACAAACTTTTCTATAGTTTTAAATAATTTTTCAACTAAAAAATGTCCTTTTTAATCTTATTCATAAGTGATTGTGTATTTCAGGTGAATACTTTACAGCAAGAAAATGAAGTTCTAAAGAAAAGGATTGTCAGTTTAGAGAAGATGAAGGACAAATCCGATGTGGAAGCTTATAAAAATTCCAACAGTGTAAGCAAAATTCTCCATTTTTTTTAAAATATTTTTTTAATTCAATTTTTACTTTTTTGCCTCATATCTAATTAGTTTTGCTTTATAAGTTTATAAATACAATTTATCTAAATAATAGTATATTTTATATGATTAGAATATAAGTAAATATTCATGCTGTAAAAAAAGAAATAGGGTTTTGAAAACATTTGTCTTGTCTTTGTATTTAAGTTATATAAAAATGTTTAAAACTATAAAAGCATTTGCTATTGTCAGATTACATCAAATTCTGTAATATTGTGTTAAGAAAAGTATCAGCCGTTGAAAATTTTGTCAGATTGATATTTGATCCCGTAATCACTTTCAAAACTTAAGGAGTCTGATGACTAAGTGATATTCGTAAACTGATCCTATAATCGCTTTTGAAACTCAAGAAATCCTACGGCAGTGTGATATTTGTAAATTGATCCTTTAATCACTTTCGCAACAATAACACAGCAGTCTTCAACTCATTAGCACACTCTGAGTTGTCTTACCTCTTTCCCTGTCAACTGGTGTTTTATGCACAGCTTGATCTTGATTTGCATATGTGCAAATACATTCTTGCCAATTCTCTTGATTATGTTTCCTCAAATTATGGTACTTAGGCAGCCATATTTTCTTTTCTTTCGAGCCCTTCACTCATCTTGGATACAGACATGTTTGCATCCGCTTTGAGCTCCATGATACATCATTTCTTTTGCTACACAGTTTACATCAAATTCTATAATATTTTGTTAAGAAAAGTCAGTCTTTGAATATTTTGTTCCTTAAAAAAGAAAAATCAATTTAATGACATGATATAAAATAATCTGTTCCCAGTAAATGGCTATTTAGACTTTTAAAATTTCAAGTTCTCTATAAAAACAGTGATTAACTGGAATTGGCAGACCCTGAAAATGTCTGAAATTCTGAGATTAAAATTTTCATTATTCCACATTTATTATTTTCTATGTATCTAAAAAAAAATTTTTTCTTTCAAGTCACATTTTTTTCCAAAATATAGGATGCACTTTTGGGATTTTGTGAATCTTTTATTTATTTATTCATTTATTTATTATTTATTTTGATATTTTGCAAAAGGATCTAATTATATATTTTTAATCCATTTCTTTTGTCATTCAATTTAATAGGAATGATTGTTATTTAAAAGCAAGTTGGCTATCATAAATCACAATGTTCACATCCATCTATCAATACTTGTGTTTCTTATTTGTACAACTGTTATCATCTTGGTTAAAAATGAGATCATCCAAATCATCTACAATGAAATGCAAAAATCCTGATTATCTGGTGTTGCTTATTTATCAAATTCTTATTTCTTATGACTGTCATCACCTCAGCTAAATAACATACCATTCCATTTTTATTATAAAGAAAAGGACATGCTACACAGAAAAAATATAAATTCTTATCAGTGTTTTTATTATGTTGAATGATATATCAGTTTAAGGGAAAATGGCTGATCAAAGAAGCCAGTTGTTTGAGTAAATCCTATTAAATGCTATTAATGTTTCCTTAAAAAAAACTTTCAGAATCCTTTATCAAAAAAAAAATGTCTACTGTCCAAATGAACAAAAGCAATTTATTAAAGAAACTTTGTTTGCCCAGTTTCACTCTCTGTTGTCTACTCACCTGTTCTTCTTTCTTTCTTTCTCTCTCTCTCTCTCTCTCTCTCTCTCTCTCTCTCTCTCTCTCTCTCTCTCTCTCTCACTTGTCAGTCTGTCTGTCTCTGTATTTCTCTCTCTCTCTCTCTCTCCTCTCTCTCTCTCTCTCTCTCTCTCTCTGCTATTTTCTCTCTCCTCACTTGTCTGCCCCTCTCTCTCTCTCTCTCTGCTATTTCTCTCTCCTCACTCTGCCTCTCTCTCTCTCTCTCTCTCTCTCTCTCTCTCTCTCTCTGCTATTTTCTCTCTCTCCTCTCCTCTCTCTCTCTCTCCTCTATCTCTCTCTCTCTCTCTCTCTCTCTCTCTCTCTCTCTCTCTCTCTCTCTCTCTCTCTCTCTCTCTCTTCTCTCTCTCTCCTCTCCTCTTCTCTCTGCTATCTCTCTCTCTCTCCTCTCCTCTTCTCTCTTCTATCTTCTCTCTCTCTCCCTTGTCTTTCACCCCTACTAATGCACTTGTCTCCCATCCTCTGGCCTACAGATCTGTGATTTGACCGTAGTGACAAGTGTGCCTACACCTGCTACTTCCGGAGTAGCAGTAGATGGTGCTATCCAAAGTCCTACCCCTGGTGGTGCTACACTTTCTTCATCCCAATCTTCTGCATCTAGCACTGCAATCACTGAGCTCCTCCCCATACCACTACTACCATCACCAAGCCAAGAGGTAACCTTTCAATCCACCTTACCTTCTATTTTATTTCTTTTCTTTTCTTTTTGCATGTGTCAAACCATTTTATTCTTCCTAAAACCACAATCAGTTTTGATTACATTAAATTATTTGCCTTTTAAATCTAGTTTACAAAATTGAACGTTTAAAGTACATAATACATTAATGATTTTTCAAATAAAAATGTTACATATGAATGAACTAAAAATGGTTTAACATCTTCAAGTTACTCTTAAGATATTGTAGGTATGGCCAAGATTTTAGTATGATAGCACCTCCCCTTTGTTTAAACATTTATAAAAAATTAAAAATCGTAAATTGTCACTTATAAAAATAATTTTCTATGAATTTCTTAATTATATCAATGAAATAAAAAAAAATGAAAATAAAAAATAAAAAAAGTAAGTAAAGTTAGTGGAGAGGCTTATTGTTGGTATCAGCTAGGGAGTCATACCCCGTTTTGCTAGTGCTAGACCAGGGAGATTTTTTTTTTTTTTTTTTTTTTTTTGCTGCGCCACACCTACCATCAGCTCCCCACTTTACCACACAGATCCGGTTAACCCAATCTGTGCTACTCGGCGCTGAGTTGGTGGGGGGGTATTGAACCCGGCCCCTGTGAAATAAATCATAAAAAGAGCAAATCTTAAGAGTGAAAAAAGTAAAGTCATCGGGGTGGCCTAAAGTTGATATCAGCCAATCAGCGAGGGAGTCTATCCCCTTTTCACTAGCGCTAGACCAAGGAGATTGTTTTTGCGTCTGAGGTGAAATGCCACACCTACCATCAGCTCCTTACTTTTACCGCACAGAACCCTGTGCTATTCATACGCTGAGGGCCAGTATCGAACTAGGAACCTTGTGGTTTCTAGCCGAACACTCGGGAAAAATACACCATCTTTTACAGATACAGATTTTAATTTATAAAATTTCCTGTTTTAAAGACTGTAAAACAAATAAATTTTACATGTGATTTTTAAAAAATCCTTCCTCTTTATAATATAGCAAAAATTATATAAAGTTTAATTCATTCTTTCCGAGTTTTGTTGAATTTTATTTCATGGGAGGGTGTTAAAAAACACGTGAAATTTTGGCCATCCCTATAAATATTGAAATTTCTCCTTTTCTCTGGAATCACTTTGACTTTGCAATATTTTCACAGTTTTCTACAAAGAAATTTTATGTCAGCTGCAAATCAAAACATCACATCATGAAGATTCATCATAAATTTCTGTTTTCTGTGGTTAAAAAAAAATATTAGAATCCTGATATTTTTTAATGATTTACTTTTTGATATTTCCGCATTTGATTGGAGGTTCCACTGTCATTTCTCAGTATAAAGCACCTCAAAGTCCACCATATGGTTTTATCATGAACTTCTACTTTGCCACATATATATTGTCCAAAGTGTATTATACGGCTTTTTGTTTCATGTAGTTAACTCCTTCTAGCATAGAACAACAAACACCGTGGGTAGGGTAATTTCTTTATTCTCTTCGCCAGAAAGGTTAAAAAACTGAAACATGAAAAAACAAATTTATAGAAACAAGCAAAAGGAAAACAGTGGACGGGGGGGGGGGTGATAGTAAACTTGGCTAGCAGTTTGTAGATAAGGGCAGTGGAGTTACAATGACATGCAACAATATTATTGAATAGGTATAAACAAGTGGGGCAGTGTCTGTGTGAAAAAAGTCAATTAAACAATAAGTAGACGAAGGGAGCAAACATTTACAATGTTTAAACGTGTACAAAGTTCAGAAAAATGGGACGAAGAAGCGGTCCTTACAGGGAGAAAGTCATTCAGCGAAGGGGAAAATAATATCGTCAGATACATGAGGTAATAAGTAAGAAACGTCTAATAAGAAATAAGAGGGTTTACTAAGAGTCAAGTGACGTACCTGTTCTCTTTAAGGAAGAACACGAAGAGGTGGCAAACACATCCGTTTAATAGCAAGCTAAAGTGGAAAGAATTAAAGGGCCCACGCGCTGATGGAGGATTCTGGGTAACCCCAAGAAGCGTTTCCGGTAACGAAGTAGTCGCAGATGTAACAAAAGGAATGAAATGTTGTAAGGGGCGTAACTCCTGCAGGAATTCTCACTTACAGACCAGGATAGGTTTATTTACTGCTGAGATCTCGTTCACTGACCACAATCTGGTGGCTGAGCAACACTAGATGGGTCACCCAGGTGAAGGTATATGATATTAAAAGACCTGAAATGCCTAACGATCTTAAGATTACATCACTGACAATGAGGTCAGGGACATGTTTACGTTGTGTGTTCCTTAAAAAGTAATGGGTGATAATTTTGATTTCTGTATCTATTAATAATGGAGATTCGGTATCTATCAGTCTGTAACCGAAACTACGTCACTATGTAAGTCACAATATCCAAAATCGTTAATATATAGAATGAAGAACAATCCTGTATTATATATCTTTTTATTTATCTTTTTTAAATATTCAGTATTAATTTAGTAAAGATACAATAAATAAAAGCTTATAATTCAATATTTGAATCCTTTCCATTGTAATAATGACAATTTAAATAAATAAACTATGAAATTAATTAAAAAGTTGTATAATTACTTTAAATGGAAAAATTATTTGCAAAATTTGTAATCAATTTTAAAAATCCTTTTTACTCTAACCAGAAGTTAACCAAAAAGTTTACAAATAAATAAATACCTACGATTTTGTGTAAAATTTATGTGTAATAATTATTTAATTAATAATTAATAGATGCACGCAAGATTTTATTTGAGGGGGACAGAACTAAGTTTCCATTTCAAATTGTTCTATTTTTTTACCCCTTTAATAAACTTGATGATTTTACTTACTTATGATACAAACCCTCTGACATTGAATTTTTAACTCCCACCTCCCTCAGGCAATATCGTTCAGAAATTAATTTTTACACTGCACGGAGGGCATGTTTTTTTTTGTTTGTTTTTTTTTACTAGTAATAAGAATATCAAAATAAATCTGTAGGTTATCTTTTTGACAAAAAAAAATAACAAAGTAAAATTCATATAATGTAGACATCATTACTTAATGATGCATTTAACACTCCAATTTATTGTATACTTTTTAGAAGTTTTAAAACTGTCATTTTTTATTATTTATTTATTTATATATATATAATGTATATTTTTGTTAAATTTCTGTGTTGTCCAGACTGCCCCACCAGTGGCTAACAGAAAACCTTCAAACAATGGTTTATCATTCAATGGAACTTTCTCTAATGGTTCAACAACTCCACATAACCCAACACAACCAAAACCTCTCTGTAAGTATTCATCTTTTTTTGTATATACCACAATTTGGTGCATCACAACACTGTGTGTATATATATATATATATATATATATATATTGTGTGTGTGTGTGTATACACACACACAGTGATGCTGATAGCTTTTTAATTTAGTGTGTCCTGGGATGCATGGGTTTGATTTGAATGAGTCCCTGGGAAATTTGATGGGTCCCAACTAAAGTTTCTTTGTAGAGTTTTTATCTATGAACAACTAAAGCTGTCTAATCCCTACCTTGTACCCTGTACAGTGTAATTTATTTCCAAGAAAATATTAAAATGTATTTAGAGTTAGCTGGAAATGGTCAGGGAAGAAAAAAGAAAAATACTAGCATGCATGGATACAATTTTACTGCGTCCTTTTAAATTTTTATGCGTCAGTGATGCAGGACTCGTACCCATTTATAATCATGAAACTTAATATATTTTCTTTAGCCTCAAATATGTAACAGAACAAACAGTACAAACTAGTGCTGGTCAAACTATACACCCACTTTGTTGGATGCCAAAATATACTCAATGTTGTGATGGCATTCACTTTAGGTCAGTATAGCCAGCTCTATCCCGAATGAACAAGATAGTGAATTCATGAAAAGAGTAACAAGGGAATAGGAAATTCACACGCAGTCGCCAAACCCCACATGCATATCCAAGTCAGGGGAAGGAGATGCCCTTATTTGCTGCAAATTTTCCACAGACACAGTGACAAGTACGACAAAGGCTGTTGATTCCTGATGATAATGGCAACGCCCTTTGTATTCTCACCAGAACTTCTTTAGCTGGATTGTGGCTCTAATACCACTGGGTGTCACACCAATTTGCCTTGGGGGCCCTACCAGGAACTTGTGTTCTAGACGTCATAGCTCTGACACTACCACCCTGAGGAGGGGTTAGACTTTAGGGTGGACTATATACCCAATGATTAATAAATGTTAGATATAATAAGAATGCTTTCTATAAAAGCATAGAATAAATGAAGTGGGAGGCTGGTATGTTATAATTTTATTTATGTAGTAACCACCCTTAAGCCTCGCTTTAGTGTGAGACCCCCAATGATCAAACTTCCAACCTCACGGTCATGATGTTTCATTAATAAAGACATATAGATCTTAATCCGTGTTAATCTTCCTTTATCCTTCTTTACATGTCCAGGATTAATCTCCTTTCAGGATCCTGGCTCACCTAAGAATCTGCTATGATCCAATCTTTTTATATTTAAGACTCACACATAACAATTACCGTCTGTTACTAATCCTGTCAATTTCATCATTTCCTAAAGTGAAAGTGAAAGTTGACTGAATTTTTTTCGGTTCTAATCAGCTTTTTGGGTTTTTTTTTAAAGATTTTTTTTCTTTTCTTTTTTCAGTGCAACCACCTCCAAGTAAATCTCGAACAATTACTCCCATATCTAAGTCTACTCCTCAAACTCCAGGTATGAATCTAAAGAAAATTGTAACTAAACTTCTTTGATATTAGGTGAATTAAGAAGTTGCATAGCCAGGAATGTGAGGAAAAATTAAGGAAAAAGTGAATAACAAAACACAAACAATTACATTCACTATCTCTTTTCTCCACCTCATCCTTTTACCTTTTTATTGTGTGTGTGTGTGTATATATATATATATATATATATATTATATATATATATATATATATAATCAATCTGTTTTAAAACAATAAAGATTAATTCTGATGAAGCTTCTAAGACAAACAGATGTGAAATATTAATTGAATATTTGTTTATATTTTGTTATTCACTTTTTCCTTAATTTTTCCTCACATTTTGTCGGATTTTTCTAATCTGTTATTTTCTTCACACACGGAATGTAATTTCCCCAATTTTTTCATAGGGTTAGGAAATTTTCTGAGGTCTGTATTTAAAAAAAAAAATTTAAGTAAAAAATTATCAATAAGACACTAAAGATAATTATTAAAAAAAAAAAACATGCTCAAAATGATCAAAACATAAATATGGCTGAAAACAGACAAAAAAATGGCCAAAATGTGCCCCATTCTCTTACCCCATAAAAAACTGCCCAATGCCTGTATATAAAATGGTTTAATTTAAATTTAGCCATTCAGGAACCTGGGCAGCAGCTTGCAACCTGTCCTCTCTATATTAAAAATGCCATTGTCAAACTTTTGAACAAAAGAAATTTGCACAAAGAAAAAAAAAAAAGAAAATCAGCATTTTTACTTTAACCCTAAAAACAATAACAAAATAAATTACCACTAAATATGCAAGCGATAAATTTGGATATTAAAATCAGTTGAAAATTAAATTTCCTAATTTTCCCTTTGATTTTTGTCCTGATTTTTAATCCTAAACATTTCGAAAAATGAAAATGCAGTAGATATATATCATATGAGCATAGACCAAAATAAACCGAGGGGGCTCCATTCATCTTGTACTCACCTTCACAGGAAGGCTGTGACTAGCATCCAGTCACCAGACAAAAAAAGACAGCATAACCCAATACACTCTGTACCAACTGCCAGAATACAGTCAAATGTTCAATATATATGGATGAAAGTGTCCACCTTAAAACCAGCAGCCAATAGAATCCTAGGAATGGACTTGGCCAGATACACAAGTGGAATAGCCCAACCTGCTATTTAAATCACCTACCAAGTCTAGATTCTCAGAACAGATTAAGCTTGCAACACAGCTGGATACTGATCGCTCAACATGATTCTCGGTACATCTAAATTCCTAGATAACATAACTGTGATGTAAGGTATTTTATTTTGTCTCATTGATAGACACATTGTTATTGCAAATGATAAAATTGATTTTCCATGAGAATCTTGCGTAGGTACAACTGCCTGAAATTTCTCATTCATTTAAAAAAAACCTGTTAGTATTTTGTGGGTTATTTCCATTTAACCTATTTATACTGGATGAGTATGTGACAATAAACCCACTTACACTACAAAACTAACTTTGGAAAAACAATATGCATTTTATAAAATATTAAAATTCTACAAATAACCTTATCGATTTCTTTCATCATTGACGTTTATGTGCGAATAAAATGCAGTGGCCATATGTTGCACATGTCAAGTAATGGGGAACGTCAGGAGTAGTGTGCTGTGTTCTAGACTGAAGCCATGCAATCGGGTGAGTGCATGCAATGGTCATTTCAACTTGCTCTCCATGTAACTTTCTGAGTTGCTAATTGAACAAACATACATCCATATTGCCTGTAATTCAACAACATTATACTTGATATCCCCTCTCCATACGCACACACACACACACACACACATATATTTTGACTGTACATTATTCATTTTCCTGACATTAGTACATTATTATTATTATATTATACATGAGCCTTTAATGAGTACCTGAGCACTGTAGGCAATAATTTCATTATTATTATCATAAGATTGCAATAAAGGTATTATAATACTAGGACATTTTTTCTTATCATGTTTGTACACATTAGTAAAATTTAAATGTTTCTATCCACACACATTTATCCCTTGTTATTAGATTAGCTTTTTAAAAAAATTAATAGCATTAATTTTAACAATAGTAAAAAAAAAAATTAAAAATTTTTTAAAGTTCATTTTAACTTTTAGCTTCAACTCTTATTAATTTCAACAAAATAAATTAAACGTGAAAATAAAATATAAAATTATATTTTAATATAATAATACCCTAACAGACAACATTTATAAGGAAAGTTACCAATGTGGAAGACCAGAAATAATTGTTCCTTGGTCAAATTACAACCTGACCACATGTATAAAGGACAAAACCCGAAGCCATTTGTTAGCCAAGACCGATGCAGGAAATGCTGAAAAACAACTACATTGGATGCATTTCTGAGATGTGATTAATATCAACTAGGTCACTTTAGTGAGGGGGGGGGTATGATGTTGAAAAGACCTGAAACCCCCAATGAACTAAAAAAAAACAAAAAAACATCAAGGATGATGTATTCAATCGCATTTTAAGGGAAGTATTTTGCAAAATTTCCAAAAAATAATCTTTTCTTGAAAAGAGTAAAGTTTATCAAGTACATATTTGTTTATTTTTTAAATCTTTATTTTATCTTTTTTATTATCTTTTTTTTATTTTTTTTATTCCAGTTTCTCCCGCTGGTGTGAATCTATTTGCTGCCAACAACAGTGGAGAAAGTACTGCCAACAGTTCCAATAAAGACCCCTTTGGAATGGGTGACTTTAACCCTTTTACCACATTGAGCACAAAGTCCAACCAAGACCTTGATTTGGCCATCAACAAAGCTGACAAAGAACTCATGGACCTACAGGTAAAAACAGAAATGAAAACTATTTGTCTGATTTTTCAGACTTGATAATTTTTATTATTTAGATTTTTCGGACTGTTGTTATATAAACATATCCGGCCTTCTTCAGGTGTTTCTCTCAGAAGCCTTCATATAGTATTAACAGAGTTCCCATGCGTCCTGGAAAACCTGGAAAATAAAATGTAAATTTTCCAGTACTGGAAAACCTATAAGGGGGGTGGGGGTCAAAAATCCTGGAAAAATTTATCCTGGAAAATTTTAATTATCTGAGACAAAATTAATGTTATTGTTACACTTAACAAATATAACTAGTAAAATAACAAGGACTGTGTTTTTGTTTTTATTTTTAACGCTCACTGAATCTACCCAAGATTTCCTGAATTAGTCATGAATATTCATTAAACGATAAAAATGCTTCTGATTGGGTGGGTACTTGTTGATTTCATCCGATGAAGTTTTGCTTTCATCATGTAGTGATATTTTGATTTATTTTTACATGACACTAAACATGAACAAGACAAGAATTTGTCAGGGTCAGACTACATTAAAGATGAGATATTTGTTAAAGAGTTAAAGGTTTCAAAAATGAATTCCGTTTTACAAGACGTAAAATTTCGTAAAATTCAGAACATTTAACTTGAACATTTTCTTTATAATCATGTTCAGCAGTGTTTGATTAAAATAATTTAATTTTTTAAAAAAGTAAATATTTTAGCAAGGCTTAAAATTTGTTTTAAAGGAATATTTTGTTTGTAAGTCAAATAATTTTCACAGAAATTTGATATAAAAAAAACATCTCCACAATTGAATTGACATAATTTTAATTTTATTGTCACAAATACTATTATTTATAAAAAAAAGTTTGAGTAAAATGCTCAAAGTTTATTTGAAGAAGTGTGCTAAAATCATTTTTTTTTTCTTTCAAAAATAGCACTCATGTAAAATCTGAAAATCAAAAAATGTTTTGTACTTGTAATAGCGCTCACACAAAATCTTGACTGAAAATGAACAATTTAAAAAAATTTCAAAAGAAGAAACATTAAAACTCCTGATGATTTTTAAAATTTTCTTTCAGCTTAGGGAAATAATGAAAATTATGAACGAAAACAATGTTTACATTTTTGAAACAACTGAAATTTAACGTAGCCAAAAACAAGTTACGACTAGAGGCTTTTTTAAAAATTCTATGAAAAATCAATTTTTTTTTTTTTTTTTTTTTTGTAAAACTCTTTATGTTCGTTTTTTTTTTAAAAAAAAAGGTCAAAAATATTTACGTTTCTTCCTTCAATATGGCCTAAACTGATCACATGACGTATTTTGGTGGTACCTACCAAACTCTTGCCCTAATTTACTGATTTTACTTGCCATTGTAAGGCATAATTCCGGCCAAACATAGATATTTTCTGAGTCTTGTTTCTCACTTTTTATCAGCAAATTGATGTAGATATTTTACAATGTCTACCCTCCCCCAGCTTTGTATCAGCAAATCAATTTAGATATTTTAACCCCACCCCCACCACTGTGTAAATTTTTTTTGATGAATTTTTACAAAACAAATTTTAGATATTAGGTACTGCCAATTTTGGCCTCACAGGCATATTTTACTAAATAAATTTAATTCCTTTGATTGAAAAAAAAAAAAAATCCAAAAATCAGGGAATTATCCAATTTTAAAGAAAATTTCAATGTTGATGAATGAATTTTATAATGCATTAGTTATTTTATTTAAAAACTTTGATTTTTTTTCAGGTCACTTAATTTTGACACCCAACCCTTATTTTTGGGGCTCAAAATATCGATGGAGTTGTATACTTTTGAAACTAATTACAGTATGAATAAAAAGACAAAAGACCAAAAAAGGTGTTAATAGAAGAAAAATAATTATTTTAAAGGAGCACCTTTGTAGTAATTAAGTACTGAAAATCTGAAAATTAAATGTAAAAAAATAAACTAAGAAAAAATTTTGGTAGATTATTTTTATTTTGTTATATATATAATTGTCTTTTAGATTATCAGTGAAAAAATTATACATCAATATTTGTTTTGTTAAAAGGGGTGGGGGCCTAACTTTTCAATTGAGTTTTCTCCAAAAATTATTAAATAACAATTCTAAAGTAGGCTTGTTATTAAATAAATATTTGTTTTTAGAATCTGAAATTATGAAATTTAAAACTTAAAATTAGGCACTTCATATTTTAAATGAGTTTTATTTATTAATTAGGTATATGGATTGTTGTAGGTATGGCGCATATAGGTGGCACGACGATAATATTCATTTTAAAGAATTCCCATTTATTTTCAGTGAATCAGTTTGATTGAAACGATTCGGTTATTTAAAAGAAAGAATTCATTGATTAATAAGTCAACACTGAAAATTTTATTAAAATCAGATAATTCTCTGATTTTTAGCATATTTCTTTATTTTTTTTTTTTTTTATCAATCTAGGCCTCCGCATTTTTAACATTTCTTCCTGATTTTTGTAAACAAAAACGCCAGATTTTTTTGCATGTTTTGAACAAAAAAAATATATATTTCATTTAAATCAATGTCAAAAAGTTAATCATTTTTCTGTACATAGTGTATTTAATGTTTTTATTATTGATTTCTAAGAAGAAACTATCCTAGGTCTTAAAATATTAAATAATGTGGGTGTTTTAGTCTGTAGCTACTTCACACAAAGCGCCCATTTTGATAAAATTTATAGCTGAATTTGATTGTTTAAAATGTATTAAAAATAAATTACATATGTAATATCATTTTGCCTTTTTTTACTGATGCCCATTATACTATTTGACTCAAACAAAAATTTGACCTTAAATAATCAATTTAATTAATCTTAATTTGTTTTTAAAATGAAAATGAGCACACAAATTGGTGGTACCTATCAAATATGTACCATGATGCGTTTCTCACTTTTTATCGACAAATATATGTATATACAACCCCCTTTTTATCAGCACATCAATTTAGCATTCCCAGTTGATTTTTTTATTTGATGTTATAGTCATTTAATCACATTAGATATATAGAGCTCTGTAAATGGAGTTCAAAACTGTTTGAATTATGCAAATATCTCCAGTGGTTCAAAAGTTATGAGAATTTAAAGCCCCAAATTGGGGTACAAAAGTGGACATGATTTTGTTCCAAAAATATAAAATCACAGACCAGTTTAAAAACAAGATATTTAGTAATTTCTTCACCATTTCTTTATTTTTGGAGCAATTTTGATAAAACTTGGAATTCTTATGTACAATTGTTTTGGTTTTTTTTTTTTTTTTATTCTTGTTTTTTTCTGATTCTGCACTCAAATTGTATGTATCTCTATGCTGGAATCCATTATTTGGGGAATAAGAAGTAGGGATATCAACATTTAAAAAAAATGTTTAAAAAAAGGTTCCCACAAGATTATTCAACATTTTCATTTTAATATAGCATATATACACATATATAGTATTAATTTATATAAATAACATAACTTTGGACTTTTAAATACCTGCTATGTTGTATTACATACAAGAAATAGAATAACTCTTTATATAATTTTATTTAACAAAGCCTGTCCTGTGTGTGCAGCTTTGTTTACGTAAATTTTTTTTTCCATAATTGAAAGTTTGACAAAAATCCTGACAGTATGCAATCATTAAAATTTTCTACACATATATGAAAATAATTCTGAGACTGTCTTCTATTAATTATATAATGCTCTTTTTTTTTTTCTTTTTTTCTTATACTTTTTGAAGAAATCTGTCAACTTTGGTCTGTTGTGGTTTTGCTTCCAAAGATTGGAAAAGTAGCTACTTTGATTTTACAAAATAATGTAAAGCGTTAGAATTTGGATACAGAAAAAAAAATCGTATAGGGCATTTTCACCTGTTTGAAGACAAAATATCGTTTTAACATGCCATAAAAAATAATTCAATGGATAAAAACACATACAAATTACATATTTAGAAGGATTATTTTATTTTATTTCCAACCATATGAATATTTTAAGATTAGATCAGAAATACTCGAGAAACTGCAAATTAAACCTATTACAGTTGGAAATTTAACGCGTGCTGGGGGTTTATTTACATATTAAAAATGACTAAATTTTAAGGGTTTTTTTCCCAACATTCAATCTTTGATATTAAAGCCTGACTGTTAACCGACATCCTAATGTCACATATTATATATCAAAATAATTCTGAGACTGTCTTCTATTAAGGATATAGTGCTCTTTTTTTTCTTCTTTTTTTTGCTTCTCTTATATTTTTTGAAGAAATCTCCATCAACTTTTGTCTGTTGTGGTTTTGCTTACAAAGATCAGAAAAGAAAAATACAAGTTTCTGCTGGTAGTTAAAAGTGTCTCCTAATTAAGTGTAAAATTTCAAGAAAATTGATAAAGATTAGCTACTTTGATTTTGAAAAACAAAATAGCGTATGAAATTTAGTCTATAAAAAAATGTCATAATTTATGTTTTCGCCTGTTCAAAGCAAAATATCATTTTAACTCACTGTAAAAAATAATTTAATGGATAAAAACACATAAAAATTACATATTTAGAAAGATTTGATTTTATTTCCAACCATATAAGTATTTTTAAGATTGGACCAGAAATACCCAAGAAATTGCGATTTGAACCGATGAAAGTGAAAATGATTTCCTAAAACGAGTGGGAACCCTGATTAACTCAACTTTTATATTGTATTAACCCAACCCTTATATCCATTGCGCCATGTGCCCAGCTGGACACATAAGGCAACAGATATAAGGGTTGAGTTAATACAGTTCTAGTGATAATCATCTGGAGATTGAGGGTTCAATCCTGACCACGCGTGATAATAACATAGAATACTTAACATAGCTTAACACTTGTATCTGGTCATGGTTAATGAAATGAGAAATATCTACCTCCAATAGATTAAATAATTGGTTCGGTTTGAAGTTCAAAGAAGGCTGGTGAGCACATTATCCAATGAACGATGTGTATATAAAAAAGATTAAGACAACAGCCAAAAAATCTAAATAATACATAATGAAAACATTCATGAATCAATATTTGAGAATATGATAAGGATTTGAAATGGGGAGGGGTGATTTAAAATTGTAGGTGGGGGGTAATATAACGCGTGAACATCACCGTTTTCTTTTTCTTTTTGTTGTCTCAATTCAATTTTTCACTTTGTTTTTTGTTGGTTTGTTTTTCACTTTAAATTTTTTTTTTTTAAATGTATCTTTTAATATTAATTCTTATTTTTAAAAAAAATCTTTTTTGTTCTCCACAGGCTGGTTTCAGTAGGGGTCTCTCCTTTGGTCCCGAAGATTTTTCACTGGACGACCTTGACCCTCTTAATCAAAAATCCTAATGCTGCTTCCCTTCTCACACAGACGGTGTTGAAAGATAACAAAAATTGTGCTAAGACAATGAAAGATGTGAGATTTCAGCAATGAAGGAACATTCTGGATAAAACTGAATCAAACTGAACTTTGCATCTCTCTCTCTCTCTTTCCTCATACTCATTCTAAAGACATCATATTTCTCCCGCCTTTTCTTCTCTTAGATGCAAATGCTTTTTTCTCTCCCCTTATTATATTTTTTGAACTATGAGAAGAGATTCATGAAATACTTCCAACTGCTCTTTAGTGACCACAACTCACTTTTGTGCAAACTGTAAAAAGCCTGTAAATTTATCCAAGAATCTAGTCTTTATGGTGCCGATAAAGGATGAAAGGGGAATAACTCTGTCTTTATAAGACTCTGCAAAACTTTTTTGGACGTCCAATTACTTTTTGCCACAACTGCTGAAGAATAGCAATTTCGGATCTTAAATAGAAATTAAAAGTCATTAAAATTCTTCATCAAATCCTCTACCAGTAGGAATATTACGCAAATTTGAATTTAAAAAAAATCTGTTATAGTATTTCTGAAAACATTTATTAGATTTTTTTCTTTTTAAAGCAATTTCTTTTCTCCAATTTTATTGATTGTTATTCAATAGCATTATAGAATTGTGTAAAATATTTTTTAAAGTCTTAGAAGACAAGGAGCTTCACTATCATCATCACAAGAAAAGCAGAAATTATGAGACCCCAACGTGTGCCTTTTTTATCAGCCAAGGACCAAATGAATAATCTAAAAGATTTGGAGGAAGATATTTTCTTTTTACATTTTTTGTTCTTCTACAAATTTCTTTTCCTATTCTCAATCCAAATTTAAATCTTTTTTTCTTTTAATCTTTCAAATAATATTTTTAATCAAGTGACTGGTTTAGCTAACTGAACCTATTTTAAAAATTAGATGACTCGTATACTGAAGAACCAAAAACACTGAAAACAAAAAAAAATGTCTGTAGATTTTGAATGCATTTTTTAAAACAAAAGTACAAACTAATACATCCTTTACAAAATGAAAAAAAAAAAGAAACATACATGTAAAATATTGTTTATTTTACTCACTTCAGTATGAATTTAGTTTTCTACATATTCATTTTAAATCACTGATTGATATGAGTAAATAAGAAATACCAACTCTTAAGAATTTCTTTAATCACAATAAACTTGATTTTTAACAGATATATTAAAATGAAAATGTTTCAAAATAAATGCCCACAATATCTTTTAAAATAATTTTTTTTTTCATTATCATTTAGAAGTAGTTTTAAAATAAACTCTTTGAGAAAAAAAATTCCTTTTTTTTTTTTTTTTTTTTTTTTTTTTTTGTCCGTGGATAGACCTAATCACAAGGACCCTTTTTTTTCTTAAATTTTTAAACAGCCTTAATGGTTTCAACTTTAGCCATTTTATTTTGTTACATTTTACTTTTCTTTTTTTGCCCATGTTGCCAAAAATGATTAAAGTGTTCATTCCTTCAAGTATTTTAAAGATCATGAATTAAGCAGACCTACAATTGTGTATATTAATCACTGAACTGTCATTTTGCAGACTAAATTCAATGATAGCTGGATGCAGACGTTTTTTCTCAACTCTGAAATATTGTTTGTACCCCCAAAATTATAAAAATAAAAAATAAAAATATCAAAATAAAAAAAAAATGATAATAATAAATGAAATATTTTTATTCTGCATGTTTGTCATCAAATGAATGCAAGTCTGATTGGATATGAGAATAATAAAAAAGATTAAAAAAACAATTTAAAAGAAAACTGAGTAAATGATAATTTTGTTGAGCAACGACAATCTTAATAACACCTAAAAAAATAATATTAATTTTGTATTAATAAAACTTCCAACTTGTCATTGTTGGAGAGGGCCCCCTCCAATCAAACTGCTGGTCATGTCAAGCCCTAGCACCTATGATTGTTCCAACCCTATTGCCCTTATGGCAACACCCCCTACCCTTTTTATCATATGGGTGCTAGAAGGCAGTAGCTGAGGGTCTTATTATCCTGGGTATGACGTTAAACTCTATCTGATGGTGAGGTTCCAATTCTGGAGCTCTGGGGAATGTGGAGTACCCCTTCATTGCCATTAATCCCAAGTCCAGAGTGGTAATACCTGGTATGGGTTGAATAGGACAAAATGAGTTGTAAAAAATGTGTTTTAAAAAAATTGAGTTGTAAAAAATTAAGTACTCCTCAAGAATGAGTAAAACAAAACGTCTTCGGCATAAAATAAACCAATGGGTTGATGTGCTGTAAAACCTAATCAACCAACCAACCATCTTCAAGGTCAAAGGTCTTTTTTTTTTTTTTTTTTTTTGACTCACAAGTGTCAAAATTCACTCTTGGTAGCTCTACTCCTCTTGCTTTATGAACCTGTTTAATATTTAATTGATTGACCATTTAAGCAGCAGCAGGTACTGTAAGCAACCCAAGTCCTTTGTTTATCAAAATGACTTGATTCAACATTACATGACCCAAAAGAGGGTTGATATGCCATGAAACAAAACAATCAACCAACTTGCTTTATAAAAATTGTATTTATGCCATTTTGCCGTTATAAACGCCCTTGCCATGTTAAGAAAATGTTTTTTGTGGAAATCCTATTTTAAATGATGGGACGGGTTGTCTGAAATATTCTGAGCAGGTGAGGATCAGTTTTTAAAGGACATTTAACTCAAATGTTTGGATCAACTAATCAGGTTTTATTTTTGTTTGATGTGAATATTTGTTTTTACATACAGATAAAATACAGAACAATGAATGATAATGCAAAACCAGGCTGTTGGAAAATTAACAAGGTTTTATTTAACACAGGGTAGAGAATGCTTCTATCCTAAAAGTAACTTAACTAGCTCTCATGTGTTGTAAGCTGTGTCCACTCAGTCCAAACCCAATCCAAAATTGTCATGGTGTAAATCCCACTTCCAGGTTCCCATCAGCCCATTACTGATCAAAGGGGAGCAACTCTATTTTTGTTAGGTCTTCCTAACAATATGATATACTTTACTATAGACATTGTTATCTTTTGAATATTTTATGACCTTTTTAATAGTAAATCAAACTTCACTTCCGTCTTCCAAGAATTATTTTCATTTTAGTGTCTAGGAAAATTTCCCTTCTCAAATATTATGGGAAAATTCATCGACTCTCCATATGATTCATAAGAAAGGAAAAAACAAGGCAAATAGAAAATTCAAACAACGTCTATACAAAATGTGAATGAATTGCTAAAACAATCTTTTAGTGGTCAATATTCATCCAAATAGAAAAAGTTCAAATTTATATCTTAAACACTTATCTTTGAGAAAGTTAATTCGTGAGGTTCATATTTCTCGTTTTTATAGGTTCATTTTAGGGTTCTCTGTGTCGTTACCTCTTGGTTGATTTATCTTGTTCATTTCGGACCGGTCGTCTGTTCAGTAAGTGACTTTTTCCGGGTACTCATTCCCAGCTTCTTTTGGCTCCTCCTGCTTGTATTTTGTCAGGGTTATATAGTCTCTCAAAGAATTTAAGAACTCTATTGAATTCAAAGACAATTGTTACTATGTTCTTTAGTTTAAAGACAGTCCATAAAGTGCCTTTAAATTACTTGGTGACTCTTAAAGTTCTTCTCGATAGGACAATGATCTCTTTGGAGAAAAGGAAACTTGATAAAGTTTTCTACCAACAAGAAAAGGAAGGAATCATCGAGAGGTTGGAGATTAAACCTGAAGAATTTAACAAATTTAAATGGATCCCTCATAGGCCAGTCATCAAAATCACAGAAAAAGTGACAACAAAAATCAGACATGTAGTCAATTGTTCCTTGAAGACTGGAGGGGACTACTCATTGAACGAGGTGGCCTATCTGGGAATTAATTTGATTAATTAATTGATTTGTAGAAGAGTCTTTGTAATATTGTTCTTCAAATAAATGTACTTCAGTTTCAGTCAATTAAGTCTTTGTAATCAGCCACAGTAATCCTATAATAGTTGTTCAGTTACCTTACACACCATCTTTCACACTGTCGGCTGCTGGCCCCAATTGCCCCTTCCTTGCCTGCTGCTTCCCCGCCTCCTCCCCATAGGTCCCGCATGCTTACGCCTCAAACGAGACAGAAAGAGACCGCATGACTGCTATGTTTTCTTTACTCTGGCTCAAGCAAAATATATCAAAATAAATCACCACAATAACCTAATCGAGGTTCTATTGAAATTCAGAACCAATAAGTTTGTGTGATATCAAAAAACAGTAATCTGAACAATAGCTACATTGACTGATAAATTATTTATTTATTTTCCCATTAAACTAACCCTAACCTTGTCTTCTTTTTTTCCTAGTAGATCAATAAATAAATAAATAATTTATCAGTCAAGAGTGACCCCCCCCTTTGATCATGTTAGACTTATAGGAAATAACCAAAAACATTTTTTTATTTCTTCTATATTGTCATTTTTTAAGCATCAATATTTTCTCTTCCATTTTTGAGTTTATTTTACATTTTTTGTATTAAAAAAAAAAAGGAAAAAATCTCTTTGCCTTTAAATTCAAACCAAAACTAGACCAATACTTTTAAACAACTGAAAGTTTATTTGTCTGAATTTTTGAGATAAGACTTGATATGTATAATTTTGATTTTTCGGATTATGGTCCTCATCTTTATTGTGGTGTGTAAAATCACATTTCGGCTGCTGTATCCTCCGATCTTCCTTAAGTGTTTCCGAGCATAGCAATGACCCAGCCTTGGAATCATTTCTTTGACATATTGTTTGGTCAACAGCCAAACTATTCAAAATGATTTCCTAGGTTGGGTCATTGCTATGCTCGGATACACAGGAAACACATGAGGAAGGCTGGAGGATACTACGTCTGAAATGTTGTGCAGGAAATGCTAATAAATATATTTATTTTTTTTTAATGATCATGATGTTCCTCATAACACATGTTGGAATGTTAGGGGTGCAAAAACAATAATGTCATTATTTGAATAAGATCTTCAAAAGTTCTTCAACACCTTGTTTGATCGACAGCCAAACTATTTAACTTGTAAATTGGGGCACTCATAATCTGAGACAGAGTGCCACACCTACCATCAGCTCCTCACTTTACCACACAGATCCCTGTGCTACTCACACTGGGGCGAGTGTCTGCCTGGGGACCACAAGGTTCCTGGTTAGATACTGGTTTTCGCCAACTCAATGTATGAGTAGCACAAGGTTGGGCTGCAGTAACCTTTGAGTAGATCAAATGTAGAGATGGTAACCAAGTCATTGAATAGGCTAAATCAAATTGTTTTTAAAGTAAATTAATTTAAAATGTAAAAATAAATAACTGATGTCATTGGAATTTGCAGCTCGAGTTGTGCAGGAAATGCTAATAAACATTTTTTTTTTTAATGATCATGATGGTCCTCATGACACATGTTGGAATGTTAGGGTGCAAAAACAATAAGGTCATTATTTGAATAAGATCTTCAAAAGTTCTTCAACACCTTGTTTGATCAACAGCCAAACTATTCAAAATGATTTCCTAGGTTGGGTCATTGTTATGCTTGGATACACAGGAAACACCTGGAGGATACAGTGGCCGAAAACATTGTGATTTTACATACCACAATAAAGATGAGGACAATAGTCTAAAAAATCAAAATTATAAACTTTCAATTGATCTTATTAGCTATGTCAACTGTTTGAAGTAATTAGTAGGAAGATATTTACTAAGCTTAGCTCACGTCAAGCCCTAGCACCTATATGATTGTCCCAACCCTATTGCCCGTATGGCAGACCTCCAACCCTTTTTTATCATATATATGCTAGACAGTGGGGGCTGAGGGTTTTAGTGTCCTTGGTATGATGTTAAACTGCATCTAATGGTGAAGTTCCAGTTCTGGAGAGTTGGGGTATACCCAGATCTACCCTGACCCTGAGTGGTAGTACGTGCTAGGGTCACATGTATGGGTTAAACAGAAAAATGAGTTTAAAAAAAGAATTTTCAATACCCACCAAGAATGAATAAAACAAAATGTCTTCGGCATACAATAACCCAACAAGGATTGACATACCATAAAATCCAACCAAGCTTAGCGTAGCATGGCACAAGGCTACAAGTATGGAGCACCTAGTGAGTCAAACTCATTTGTAATTGTCTTCTAGCTTAACAATACACCGTGTGAACCATCTTTTTAGTAGGATAAGATAAGCGGTTTCTCAAAAAGGAAAAAAATAAAAGGATTTATTAAAGTTATTTAATGAATGTTGTTATTCCAGATTTATTGTTATAGATTATATAAAACTGGGTATGTCTGGTTGCTGCGATAGTTGCATATTTTACCACCATCATTTATTCATCTTTATTCAAATACTGATTTTTTAAGGCAGGCAGAATTCCCCTACCTGAAAGATTAGTATCATATAATCTCTCTATTCTACTTAATCCTGTTAGAATTAAAGCTTAATCCATACCGAGATAAAAGTAAAAAGGTTCTTGCAGAAAATAATTTAAGGGATTATTAATTTTTTACTTTTATGCCAATATATATATATATATAAAGAGAGTGGGTAATCTGAACATTAGCTACATAAATGAGAGTAACCTTCCCTTATTTGTTTCACTTTGTTTATGATCTGAAAGTTTCGTCCTTAATCAATGTTATTCTCAAGAAAATTATTTCTATATTATTAAAACAAAAATCTTAGACTATATGTCCACTGATATTACTTTCTTAGGTAATCTGAACATTAGCTACATAAATTAGTAACCTCCCCTTGTTTATTTCACTTTGAGGAAGCCGTATGTTTTGGTCAGCCATTTTCATTTCACCATAAATCTACACTGAAAATACGAATTGTGCTTGCGCATTATTTGAAATGAACCTAATTGTTATTAAAAACACATTTTATGATAATTTCGTGTTTAAACCTGCAGTTGTATTGAATTGAACTAATTCATATTTTCAGTGTAGATTTATGGTGAATATATATATATATATATATATATATATATATAGTAAAGAAAAAAGCTTAAAAATCGGCTATTATGCAGTTATGATACCAATTCCACTCACAGGTATATTCATATACCTATGAAGCTCATGGGTATATTCAGATACCTGTGAGTGGAATTGGTATCATAACTGCATAATAGCCGATTTCTGTTTATAAAAATTAAACATTGAGCTCTCAATTTTACCTGAACTCTCTAACATTTTACCGTTGGAAGAAAGGACCAGCTTAGAATCATCCTAATACCAAATTACCTGGTAACCCACCTACGAATAAGTGCACACACGTGTGTTACCAACCTCTCTGCACAAGCAAGATGTGACATAAGTTCAATTTATTAAGTAGAATTTAACAGGTTTGAATTCAGTTTTCCTACTCTTAAACTGGTTGCCTAAGGCTAAAGAGCCCAGTCTGCCCTATTTACCCATAGCTGGAGGGAGAATAGTCAGATTCATACCTTTCCCAAGGATTTTAGCACTATGTGAAATGCAAACAACCTTGTCCAGGATTTGAACTCTGGTTGACGAGTTCACACATACACACATCTATATAGAGAAAGGGAGAGAGATAAATAGATAATATAATTTGCTATATTTATAAGTAAAAAGTGGTCAATATCCTTGATAAAGCATGTATGTCTAAGTTAGGGTAGCAAAGATATGAAGTCAACAGCACTTGGTGTTACTGAGAGATTCTCGCCTATGCAATTTTCAAACTAAGTGCATATACATATATATATATTAGTATGGCTGAATAAACATTTCACCTACAACAAATTCCGAAGAAGACGAATTTGGTATCGTTGCAAAGCTTATTCTATGTAGATTAACATATTCAAATCCTCCC
Source organism: Doryteuthis pealeii (assembly GCA_023376005.1). NCBI lineage: Eukaryota > Metazoa > Mollusca > Cephalopoda > Myopsida > Loliginidae > Doryteuthis > Doryteuthis pealeii. The sequence continues at coordinate 55,715,354 of CM042143.1, read as the reverse complement.
TTCCTCTCATTTGGGCAAAAAATCTTACAGCTGATGAAATATTTGATAGTTTTTCAATACAATTTAAGTTAATTTAATGCTATATACGTTCATAAGTATTTCCTGACCTTGTGATATGGTCTATATAAACTCAGTTAAGTAATAAAAATGAAACTGTCTATAATTTCTGAAACCAGTTGAAAGTAAATAAAAACTTTTTATGTAACCTTTTAGCCTTTTTATTACCCACTATCTTTCAAGCAATGTTGAAACTAAGCTGCGATATAATACTCTGTCCACATGTGCACTCAGTCAAAAATGTCAAAGATATTTCTTGAAAAGTAATTTTCAAGATCATCCGATTCATGCCCTATTTCGTCTACTGTGGGCACATTGCAACAGAGCTCTCCTTGACAGTCACTGCAAGCAACCATGCAGCTGAGACCGTTCTTGTGACAGGAACATGACGACAAACCACATGGGATTTTCAATGACATCTTGTACTTGCATCGCACATATTTCAGTAGCCATGCAGGACCAAGCTCCAGATCTGTCTTCGCAGGCAAAAGCCTATCATTCTGCACCTGCGGATGTAGTATGCCCTAGTCTAGGTATTTTCATCATCAGTCAGTCATGCAGCAATGCTGGTAGCCACACACCAAATGCTTGCTAGCTAGCCTCTTTTAAGCTGCCCTTCTATTTATCAATTCTAAATCTGGATAAATAAAAAGTGATATGAAAATGGTGGCCACCCTGCAAGCAGAGTGTGCAACTGATGTTCCTTCCTGTCACAGTATCTACCTCTGCCAGGAGTCACAATTGTAAATGGTATTTCTGAGTGACACTGTAAGGTCTTCTTGAAATATTAATGCATGCATTACAAGAGTTCTGGCAGCATAAGTTTACGGAGGAAGAATGAATGTGACCTGAAGATTTAGCTCTGTTTGCACTGTGACAGTGCAAACATGGCAGAAATTCTACTATTTTTGACCAGGGTCATCATTCAACTAGGTTTTCATTACTCTGTAAATTAAGATTAAATTGCTAATTGCCGCCTTACTACAAATAAATTCAGATCCTATTGCTTTTGGCTTCCTAAGCTGTTGGCAAAGATATGACAATAACCTTGGATAATTGGATTTGGGCGGTCAGCAGATCTAAATAGTAAAGTGAAAGAAAACAGCACATAGAAATAAAGCATGCAAATCTTCAATATATCATTGTCACTTCAAATCCCTGTAACTTTTTTTGCCCAAAAGCCTATGAGGGAGGATTTAATATATTAATCTACAAAAAATAAGTTAACGGTACCAAACATGCCTTGTTCGGAAATTGGCTCCTGATTAAGATCAATTTCAGATTAATTCAGCCTGACTAATATATAATTTTCTCTTCATTCACACACATATACAAGTATTAATAAATCTGTGTGTGCATATATATATCATCATCATCATCATCCTGTTGTGCAAATATCATGGATATCCATGACAATCTGTCACTACCATCCCTATAACTCATTGCCTTCAAGAGGTCCTCTGCACAGCATCCACTATCTTTGCAGAGCTGGTCAATGTTTTGCTGGACGACCCACACTGGCAAGCCCATGTACTGGCTTCCATAAGAGAATGTCACTTCTGAGTTTGTCTTTGATTTTCCAGCATGTCTTGTTTGTCTTGTGTGATAGGGGGCAAGTGGCCGTACAACTGCTTTCTCGTGGGGGTGTTGTTTTCACGACTTAAGATTGCACACAGCATTCTTGTGCAGCTCCTATCTAGCTTCTTCGTTAGGGTCCAAGTGGTGCAGCTGTAAAGTAACACTGATACAACTACAGCTTCAAAGAATTGTCACTTTAACTTTTGGAAAATCAAATTGACGTTTCACTGGGGGTCAAGTGTTGGCATCCTTCCGTCTACTAAAGACAATGGCGTAGTGTCCACTTTTTAAATTTTTTTATCTGCAACTGCGTGAGTGGCTGAACAGACCAATTTTTGAATGGCAATCTCTGGTGCAGTAACTGCAAACAGTGCTGCTTGCTGAAGTTGCTGTTGTCTATCCTTCCTTCTGGCTATCTTTGCTGTGGCGGCTTCTTTTCTCTCTTTTTCACTCCTTTTCGTCCCCTGTTTGACGAGGAAGTGCCAGGTCGCACAGTCTTCTACACAAGACTCCCATGTATTGGTGTTGATGTGGCATGTCTTCATGTCCCTCTTGCAGATATCTTTAAAGCGCAGGCGTGGTCTCCCTACCAGTCGGGTGCCTTCTACTAATTCGCCAGTAGGTCTTTGGGGATGCGGCCTTTGTCCATTCTCCTGACGTGACTGAGCCAGTGCAGGCGTCTCTTGCAGATAATGACGGACATGCTGTTCATGTTTGCTCATTCTAGCATGTCTGTGTTGGTCACTTTGTCCTGTCAGCATATGCATAGGATGCGGCGTAGGCATATGAGGTGGAAATTGTCCAGTTTTGTCTCGTGGCATGAGTAAGTGGTCCAGGCTTCGCTACTGTAGAGGTGAGTACTGAGAACAAGTATAATCATTCTTTCTCCTACAATCAGATTTCATTCTCCAATTAAGAATGACATATGAATATTTTTTATTATAATGGAGATTATGTAACTGTCTTTAACCAAAACTACATCACAACTGATGTCATGATTTCCTTAGTTATTTAAGTTGTATTTCTAATTAGCATCTTATTTATTAACGATGTCTATATGAAAGTCTAGCCGAGTTAGATTTGCTGCAAAACTGCTCATATTATTAATGCATTTAGAATCCTGAAATATGTGCTATATATATCTTTAATAAAGATTTCCATAGTATAAGGGGGGAACAATTTGCATATTGATTTTAACAAAACTGGGTTTGATAAATACTAATACTATCATATTTCTCTGAATGTTTGAGATGAGGCTTGAAGATTAGTATTATCTGCGTTATTCGGACTATTGTCCCCATCTTCATTGTTATTTGTACAACATTTCGGCCTGTCTTAACCTAACTGCCTTATCCACTCGGCCATGTGTCCAATTGAGTGTGAATTTTGGGAACTTATAAACCTAATGTCTTGATTTGGCTAGAATATCTACCTATTTTACTTATGTATGATTTTTTTACCTAGACTCATTTTTTAATTTTTTTTTTATCTCTGGAACCAGAGTTCAATCCTGAGTGAAAGCAGTTAGAAAAATAATTAATTAACACAACTCCTACCCCAGCTATGGTTAGCGGAATGAGAACAGGATACCCCCGTGGAATAAATAAAGGGTTAGGTTCAAAGTTCCGTGATGGCTCCCGAATACGACAAGAAAGTTCCCGAGTTCGAAAAGAAGGTTCCCGAGTCCGACAAGAAATACCTGAAGAAGGCCGGAGGGTATATCGGCCGAAACGTTGTACAAATAACAATGAAGATGGGGACAATAGTCCGAATAACGCAGATAATACTAATACTATCATGTTATTCTCAAATCATTAAAACCAATCCTATATATAATTCTATATAGAAATCAGTTAAAATAACATAAGTGTAATATTTTTATATTTGTTCTTATTTAGTTTTGTTAGACTTTCAAATTCAATATATTTTATTACATTAAAACTTAAATACTTGCACCCAAGGGGCGCTTACTTTTGCTAGTTTAGCAAATTTAAAAGGACATTAATTTATGATGGAAATATTTGTGCTGGTTGAACCTGGCTTCAAGTTGGCCAGCAAAGCCACAGTCAAATACAAATATAGTTGTTGTCAACATACAGTTATTTGGTGTTTCTGTGCAAAGCTTTCCAATAATAGTCAGTTTCATTAAAAAAAAAAAAAAAAAACCTTCATCCGAGCGTAGCATTTTGCCTTCCATGCTTTTCTGTCCAATGTCAGATCCCCCAAATTCTTATGATAAACATCTAAGCATTTTAGCGCACCCTTGACATTGACCTTGTGTCACACTAGAGGGTGTTCAAAATTTTACCATAAAATATCTGCTTAAGAATGCAATCATTTTCCATTCAAACAATATAACCGCACCATCTATGGCTTTATAAAAAATGATTCTACACTAAAGATGTCACACTTGGAAAGAAAGACTGGCTTACTAATCTTGTCTTACCAAAATATTTAACAAAATTGTCTGGTAATCTGAACGTTATGAGAATAACCTCCCCTTATTTATGTTCTGGTCGGCCATTTTCATTTCACTGTAAATCTACACTGAAAATACGAATTTGTTCGAATCAATGAAACTGCATGTTTTAACACGAAAATATAAAATATGTTCATAATTGTGCTTGTGCATTATTTGAAATGAACTTAATTGTTATTAAGAATACATTTTATGATATTTTCGTGTTAGAACATGCAGTTGTATTGATTCGAACAAATTTGTATTTTCAGTGTAGATTTATGGTGAAATGAAAATGGCCAACCAAAACATAAATAAGGGCAGGTTACTCTCATTTATGTATCTAATGTTCAGATTACCAATTGTCTTGGGTACCAAGCTAAGCAATGTGTTTTCTTTTTCTGTACAAAGTCCATGACTCAGCTAAGTGGGAGAGTGGAAGAATTACAACATCCTTGTAGATATCAAATTTTACTTCTTAATGAGACATCAAGAGTATTTCATAATCTGTTGTTTGAGGCTTCTGAAAGCAAAAGTTGCCTTACCAATAGGGAAGGTGGGGTCTTGATTTCTTTGCATCACTTGTTATCACCAATAAGAGTAATCTCCCTTGGATTAGAGGAGATTATTGAGAGCTTGATGTGCCAGGTGTGTGAACAGACAGAGCAATATAGTAAATAAATTTGCTTTGTGTAATAATTTATTTCAACTGCAGGTCGTAGCAACTTTAGACAAGGACTAAAAACATGATTGTAACAACCATGTTTTTAGTTCTTGTCTGAAGATACTGTGATTTGCAGTTGAAATAAATTATGGCATGAAGCAAATTTAGTTTTTTTTCTTTCATTTATTCACTATATTGCTCTGTTTGTTCACACACCTGGCACATCAAGCTCTCAATACAAATGACTTGTATTATTACAGTTGAACCCTATAGGAAATTACCCTCATTTATATATATATATATATATATATATATATATATATATATATATATATATATATATATTCTTTACTAATTATATTGCTCTGTTTATAAAAAATGAAACATTGAAAAATCTAACATTTTATTTTACTGTTGGAAGAAAGGACCAGCTTAGAATCATCCTAATACCAAATTACCTGGTATCCCACCTACGTGTGTTGTGTGTGTGTGTATATATATATATATATATATATATATATATATATATATATAAAGGTAGTCACTTTGAATGTAGAAATAAAGTATGTTTTTGACTGACAATGGAAAGTTGATTACTGTAGATATTTTCATGCTAGCAGAGCAGAATTGATAAATGTTTATCTTTCAATTTTTATTTGTACAAAGATTTCTTTTTTTTGAATTTTGTGGATCTATTTAGTTGATTTGATAAGTCTTTCTCATGCAATAATCCCCAATATGCACTAAATGCCAAGAGAGATTTACAGTGAAACATATACTGCTAGAGTGTATAAACTTTGATCTAGTGCGAACAAAATACTACCAAGTAAATAATTTGAAAAAAACTTTTCACAAAAATAAGACCATCCAGGATTTTACATTTCCTAAAACAAGTGGGATTGTATTCAAAAATATATGTAATTGAACAATAGTTAAAATCTATATATAAATACATTTGTTTTCTACCAAAATATTGCTAGGAATCCAAAATTTAGTCGGCATTAAATGACCCACTGAAGTTGATATGCCGCAAAACAGAACCAAACCAAATTTTGCATCACTTGTCACCTATAGGAGTTATGTCCCTTGGATTAGAATAGCTATATAAGGTAGTCACTTTGAATGTAAACATAAAAGGTGTTTTTCACCGACAGAGAGGAGATTAGTGAATATTTTCATGCTAGCCAAGTATAGTTGATTTGATAAATGTTTATCTTTGAATTTTTTGTGAATTAATATTCAATTTTTACTTAGACAAAGATTTCTTTTGAATTTTGTGGAGCTACTAATTAATGATTTATTTTTGTACAAACAAGAGAATTTGATTTCAGTAATTTTGTCAAGTATTTATAAAGGTTTTGTTTTGTATTTCTTCTTTTTCTGGATTGATGAAATCTAAGCCTAACCAAATATGGTGTATCATGCACCAAATTCTTAGAAATACTGAAGTCAGGATTGTTAAATCTTATTTAGACAAAAAAGTTTGGGGAGGAAAAAAATTACCCTACAGGTAGGATTTGACACAAGGTCACAAATATGGTTTGGTCTAGTCATTCGGTGGGCCATTTAATGCCGACTAAGTTTTGGATTCCTAGCGATAGTTTGGTAGAAAACAAATGCATATATGTATAGATTTTAACTATTGTTCAATTACTCATATTTTTTAGTACAATCCCACTTCTTTTAGGAAATGTAAAATCCTTGATGGTCTTATTTTCGTGAAAAGTTTTTTCAAATTATTTGCTTGGTAATATTTTGTTTGCACTAGAATATTCAGTTGTAGTGAAAAGGGACACACTTTATGCTTTTTGTATTGAATCATGGCCATTAGGGGAACCAGTCCTGTAGGTGGGCTAAGCATATTTTTGGGGTTGGGTTTCAGTCGCAATGTGGCGCCTCTCATCATGAGATCATCTCAACACACTAAATTCACTGTATGACAGGTTCGTCTCTAGTGTCACCACAAACCATTGAATATTGCATTGACAGCTCATTGTGGCCATATCAGACTGCGGTATTTAAGGGCCAAAGGTATTACCTTATGCAGTTGGGTTTCAGTCTCAATGTGGCACCTCTCATTATGGAAATGAAATTGTAGAACAGTGTCACAAAACTATAAAGACCATTGCAGCCAGGAAGCTGTGTACTGGCATAATGTAACCCTCAAAGACACTGTTTTCATCTACCTCAGCGCTGGCCAACATGATACACACATGCCATGTCAGAGTCAAGAGGATTGAAGCCGTCTTCCCACATGAACCACAGCAAGAACAAGGGATGTTTGGATCAGGGTCCCGAATAGCAGATGCACCACAAGATTCAAAGTAGGTCATGTGACTGGAGTCAACAGCTAGCAATTGGTGGTAGTTGATAGGACTCTATGTCATGTAAAAGTCTTGCGTCCCTGCCCAGAGCCATACTTGCCAGGAGGTGAGAGCTCCTCTGAGGAAAGTGTGAGGCTGATCCAAGTAGGATCTCTCTTGTCAGAATCATCTGATGAAGAGACGAGCTGGTTTTGCTACACCAGAAGCTTGGCACAAGAGTGCGTTGTGATTGCCAAGATGACCATGTTTTCAGTGTTGATAGATATTAATGAATAAAAGATATAATGCACCAGTTATTTTATTTAAAAACCTTTACATTTTTTCAGGTCAGTTAATTTGAACCATTTATCTTTGAGGCATAACACAGATTATAAAAGATACGTGGTTCAAAGTTAACTGACCTGAAAAATGTAAAATTTTTTAAATAAAATAACTAGTGCAATTATATCTTTTATTCATTAATATACTAACACTGAAAATTTCATTAAATTCGGTTAATTCCTTGATTTTTGGTATTTTTTTTCTTTCAGCGAGGTGACATACAATGGTGGAATTTAGGTCCATTAATTTGAATTAACCCAGTTGTTATATTTGCATATTTGTAAAATCAAACAAAATGAATTTTTATATTTAAATAGATTATCATATCTTATCATAATGGAGATTATGTAACTGTCTGTAGCCAAAACTATGTCACCACTTCCTTAGTTATTTAAGTTATATTCTTAACAATTTATGAAATAGTCATTATTCAATCTTAATTAACATCTTATTTATTAAAAATGTCTATTAAAGTCTACCTGAGTTAGATTTGACACAAAACTGCCCATATTATTAATGTATTTAAAATCCTGAAATATGTGTTAAATATCTCTAAGAAATAAAGATTTACATAGTATAAATTTGCATAATGATTTTATCAAAACTGGGTTTAATAAATAATTATTTGCTGTTATTGATTTTTAATACTATCATGTTATTCTCAAATGTATTAAAAGCAATCCTATGTATAATTTTATAATGAAACCAATTAGAATAACATTAAAATAAGTAATATTTTTATATTCATTCTTATTTAGTTTTGTTAGTCTGTCTAATTTAATATAATATTTTATTACATTAAAACTTAAAAACCTCTGCCCAGGAGCCCATACTTTTGCTAGTAAGAGTGAAGTTATAAATATTTAGATTTTCATTGGATATAAATTTGTTTTTTGTTTTTTTTTAAATATCACACAATATTTTCTCCAATTCTCACCTGAAAGAAAATATTCAATTTTTTAACAGAAAGCAGAATTATACAAATAGAATTATTTTAAGAAATTCCATGACAAAATTTATTTAAAAAGATTTTTCTTTTTTTTTCTTTTTGTTTTTTTCATTTAATATGCAATTAAACAAATGTGTTAGAGTTATAAAAAAAAATTGTGGAATTTCTTTGCTTATTAAAAAATTGTTATCACAGTATTTTGATTTTTTTTTCTCTTCCCAGAAAGAATATAAAAATAAAGAAAAATAAAGAAATACTTAAAATAATGTTTGTGCCTATTAGGATTGAACAAGGAGCTGATTCTTATTCTAATCCTTAATCTTTCAATTCACAAAAGTTGAAACTAAAAATTAAAATCCTCTAACTTGTGGAATTTATAGTCCTGTTCAATTTCATCAAATGTGTGAAATAAACCAAAGGAAAAGAAGGTACTAGATATAGATTTTGATATCCGTCCTGATATTGGACATTGCCGGATATGAAATCATGAGATATCCAGATAATATTTATCTTAACATTAACAATTGTTTATGTAAAAATCTTGGATAAGTGATCTATCCAGGCCTGCAAGAGGTCTTGTTGCAGTCCTTGAGAGCTTTTCAAAAGGCAAAAAAAAAAAAAAAAAAAAAAAAAAAAAAAAAAAATTTCTAAGGCAAAAAAATAAAATTTTAAAAATTAAAAATTACAAAATAGCCCTTCTAATGTATTCAAACATTTCAACTACAGCTAAAAAGAAGAAAAAAAAAAACAGTTTTGGTTTCTAGTTAATCATTTGTATGATGATTTTTTTTTCATTGTTAATTCCAATTTCTTAGCTTAAATATATATATAAATATATATATATAGAATTGGAACGAAAGTCTTGTCTGATACAAAAATATTATTTATATACATGTCTTTATCGGTTAAATAAATATTACTTTGTATCAGACAAGACTTTTGTTCCAATCCTATATACATATATATATATTTTTTTTAAATTATTTACCCTTTGGGTAGGATTTGACACAAGGTCACAAGCATGGGGCATCTAGCAAGGATTGAACTCGCTTTTAAGTAGTAACAGATCTGTAAGTCTAGATTGCTAATCATATTGCATTATTAAAAAGAGCTGCTAATGAAATTTGATTATCTGCTCCTGTTTTTTTAAATCCACATTTTTCTTTTGTTGCCTTAAAAAGATCATAAAATGAAAAGACAGTTGAACAGCAAAGATTTTCTTTCTTTCTTTTTTTTTATAATAAAAAGTAATCAAAAAAAAAAGATAAAATAAAAATAACTGCTCAGTTTCCAAGTTTCCACTGTTGCAGCCAAGCCGCAATTTGAGTGAGATTGTTTTCTAAATCATCAGGTGTGTTACTTGACAATTCATGAACAATTTCTGTCTTGTAAGAATCTTGGGCTTCATCCAAAATCGTCTGGAAGATTTCACACTGAATATTGTCCTCAAGTTTTTTTCCACTGTAACCCCTAGAAAAAAAAAAAAAAAAAAAAAAAAAATCAGTTATATACATATTTACCAACCCCATCCTTCAGGACCTGTGTCCAGTGGTTTTGGCTATTGGACTGGTAAGATATTTAATATCAGCATGATCCCAGGGAACCATCCCACAGGCAGCAACTGCTCCCTCATCTAAAAGGGGTTGCAGTGGATTGATTACCCAACGCCTGAGGCGCTTCACACAATTTTTGAACACTAGCCATGCATGAGCTTCGGTTTGTGCATGGTTCCCACTAAAATGATCCTTGTGTTCGACCGACATAGTGAGATGTCAGTAAATACTTATATATTTACCAGCCCCTCAGCACAAGTAGGATGTGACACTTATTCAATCAGAAGAGTTTGAATTCAGAGTTTTCCTTCTCCTAAACAGGTTGCCATACCAAGGTTAAAGAGCCCAGTCTGCCTTACTATAAGGGTTGAGTTAATACAGTTCTAAATGATAATCATCTGGAGGTTACAGGTTCAATCCTGGCCAAGGGCGATAATAACAGAGTACTTAACATAGTTTAACACTTGTACCTGGTCATGGTTAACAGAATGAGAACAGTCTACCCCAATGGAAAGGGTTCAGTTCGAAGTTCTATGAAGGCTCCCGAATTCAACGAGAAGGTTCCTGAGTTTGAACATCTGAAGAAGGCCAGACGGCACATTCAGCCAAAATGTTGTGTATATAACAATAAAGATGAGGACAATAGTCCAAATTATCAAGCCTCATCTAAAAAATTTAGACAAAAAAAAATTAATTATATACTACCAACCCCTCCATACAAGTAGGATAGGACACTTTCTCAATATTTTAACCAGAGTTTAACAGGTTTGAATTCAGAGTTTTCCTTCTCCTAGACTAGGTTAAAGAGCCCAGTCTGTCCTACTATTTACCCATAGCTGGAGGGAGATTAGCAGGATGCATACCTTTCCCAAAAGTATTAGTGCTATGTGAAATACAAACAGCCTCGTCCAGGATTTGAACGTCCCATGTCCATTACCTATGACACTAACCATTACACTATGCGCCTCACTAAAGGTCTTCAATATAGAATACCATGAGATGTAAGTCTATAACCAAAGACAATGCTGTTTTTTTTTTTTTTAAAAGATTATTGTTAGACCTAACGAAAATAGAGTTGCTCCCCTTTGACCAGTAGGGGGACTGATGGGAAACCGGATGTGGAGTTTCCATCATCTTACTTTTGGATTGGGGTTTGGACTGAGTGGACGCAGCTTACAACATGTGTGAGCTAGTTAAGTCACTTTTACGGTAGAAGCATTCTCTATCCTGTGTTAAATAAAACCTTGTTAATTTTCCAACAACATGGTCTCGCATTATCATTCAGTGTTCTGTATTTTATCTGTATGTAAAAACATAACAATTATCAAATCTATACCAACCTATTCTGTAATCTGTTGTAGAGGAGAGTATTGTCTGTTCGTAAAACAAAGACAGCTTGAAACCATCTTTCAGGAAAAAACTCGCAACTGTGATAATCAACGATATTTCCACCTTTTTGCATTTGTTCTTCAAGTTCATCAATCACCTAAAAGAGACAAAAAAGAAAGAAAATTAAAAATTCATCAACAAAAATTCTTGCATATAAAATTTGGCACTAATCACAACCAGCATTGGACAATCTAATAAAAACTAGCAGGATTTGTGGATATACCACAGTATGATAATTTAATTATTATGACGTTTGATATGTTTACTTAAGAGCTATTGAAAATACTTCAATAGGTAAAAAGTATAATAATCTTGATTTAACTCTGACTACACTTATTAAGGTTCCTAGTTAGATACCGGTCCTCACCAACACAGCGTATGAGTAGCACAGGGATCTGTGTGGTAAAGTAAGGAGCTGATGGTAGGTGTGGCGCTCCACTTCAGATGCTAAAACAATCTTCTTGGTCTAGCACTATTGAAAAGGGGATAGACTCCCTCGCTGACTGGCTGATACCGACTTTAGGCCGCCCTAACGATTTTTACACTTATTATATTTTTTCTGTGTTGCATGTCCTTGGGGTGTTCCACATTGTACAGAGCTCCAGAACTGTAACTTCACCATCAGATATTTAACGTCATACCCAGGACAATAAGACCCTCAGACACCACCTTCTAGCACATATGATAAAAAGGGTTGGGGGCTTGCCATAAGGACAATAGGGTTGGGACAATCATATAGGTGCTAGAGCTTGACATGACCAGCCAATTGATTGAAGGGGCCTCTCTGACTGCTCGTCTAGCCTAAGTAAGGACCAAAGTGGAGTGTTGCATGTCATGGACTGCTCAGCCACCAGGATTCTATCCTTAAGCATCACTGTGCACTATAGAGGGGGGGAGTCTTACCCCTTTTGCAGAGGTGCAATCGGAGTATTCTAAAGCCCCACCGACAGGGCTGAGTGGGAGTCAGTACTCCTGTGCATCTCGATAATAATCCAATTTTTTGTGTGGTTCAATGTCTTCCCAAGGGAGGTGTTGATTTTTTTTCAATATTAATTTTTATTTTATTTCAGCATGAACATATTCTAAGATTAAAAAAAAAAAAAAAAAAAAAAAAACTAAAAAGTTTACAACCTGATAACTTAAATGCTAAGTAATTTAATTAAAAAAATCTTATAATGGAAATCTGGAAAAAAAAAAAAAAAAAAAATCTTTTTTCTCAAAATCTTCTAGGGTAATTTTTAAGAATTCTGTTTTTAGTTGTATGTTGTTTTTTTTTTTTTTGTTTTTTTAAAGTGTGTTGATGTTCAATTCGGATGTTTTTCAAATAATTACAATCAAAATTCTATGAATAGGAATGATACTGGTGTTCCTTAATCTTCTGGTTAAAAATGTGACAGTCCAAATCATCCAAGATGAAATGCAAAAATGTAAATACTGATTATCTGGTGTCGCTTATCCGCCAAATTTTTATTTCTTATGAGTGTTGTCACCTCAGCTAAATAATGGACTATTCCGTTTTTATTAGAAAGAAAGAAACGACATTCTACACAGAAAAAATATAATAAGAAAGAAAGAGAGTAGGAGAAAGATAGAGAGAGGGGGTTAGGATTCAATTGATTTCTAATATTGTTGTTGTATTCTCAAACGTTTTAAAAGGAATCCTATGTATAATTTTATATTGAAATCAATTAGAACAAAGTAAAAATAAGTGTAATCTTTTTTGTGCGCATATTTAATTTCATTAGTCAATTCAATATAATATTTAATTATATTAAAACTGAAATACTTGTGCCCAGAGGCACATATTTTTGCTAGTTTAAATAAATTGACTTCAGCCAAAAAGTGTTAAAAAAAAAAACTTTATATTTTCTTATTTATAAGAAAAAAAAAAAAAAAAAAAAAAAGATAAAATAAAATACTGAAGTAAAAAAATAAATTACCTTATCCTCATCTAAAATAGGGCAGTTGTAATCGTCATCCCAACCTTCATACAAGGAATTTGCCTTGGCCAATTCACCAACGCTTATGTAGTTTAGGTTGCATCTTTCGGCCAATTCACCGCTAAGTGTCGACTTTCCAGTTCCAGGCGTTCCTATGGAAACAGAAAGAAAACAAAATCATTAATGTTCTGAAAATATACAACTGATTTTTAACTTATTCAATCGTTGTTATATTCTGTTGGTTTTATGACATGTCAACACTTCTCACATCATTTAATACAATTTCAAGTCACTGTTTAACTCAACCTTGAGCACCTTTTTGATCTCCATCTTTCTAACACGTGGGCATGCCTACAAAGTCAGAAAACAGCACTGCTCACGTGACTTTCGGAAACATTTCTTCACACTCAGAATTGCAGAGGCATGGAATAAGCTGCCCGCGTCTGTTGTAGGCTGCCGAAACACTGAATCTTTCAAAGCCTCCATGCTACCTGTAGTCCGCCGACACTATACCTGATACACATATGCACACACGCGCACACATACATGCATATTACTACTGTAAACTGTTCATGTTCCTGACACTAATACATTATTCTGTGTACTTGACATGAGACTTTGATGAGTTGTGGTGCACCTGAGCACTGTACACAAATTTCATTATTATTAAATCAGTCGGTAGAACGTCCAACTAGGAACCCCATGGTTTCAGGTTTGATACCGATCCTCGCCAACTCAGCGTATGAGTAGCACAGGGATCTGTGCGGTAAAGTGAAGAGCTGATAATAGGTGTGGTGCTCCACCTCAGATACAAAAACAATCTTCTTGGTCTGGCACGAGTGAAAAGGGGATAGACTCCCTCGCTGTTTGGCTGATACCGACTTTAGGTCACCCCAACGACTTTACTTTACTTATTCCTATTTAATAATAATTATTTGCAAACAATTATAGCTTCAAATAATTATTCTTAATACAAGTAATTTGCAAGCAGTTGTATAGTTTCAAGTATTCCTATCTAATACTAATAATTTGTACAATTGTATGGTTTCAAGTATTCCTATCTAATACAAATAATTTGCACACAGTTGTATGGTTTCAAGTAACTTCCTATTTAATGATAAATGAACAAGTCTTTATATCTAGTGCACTATCATTTTAAACAGGTAAATACTTCATACTTAGTTGCAATATATTTTAAGAACCAATGAATTAATTGGGTTCAAAATCATTTTAAACATCACCTCAAATAGATCTATTTGACCCACAGATGGGACCCTACCAGGTACTACCATTCTGGGTCAAAGTAGACCTGGGAGTAATGGTAAAAAAAAGGATGACTCTACACTACCCAGAACTGCAGAAGTGGAGCCTCACCACAGAATACAGTTTGACATGACTGGCTTATTCAAGTGTATTTTAAAATGAAGACAAAAAGAATGATAATATTAGAGAATATTATTTAGATCTTTCGGACTGTTGTCCTTATCTTTATTGTTATATACATAAAGTTTCAACTGATGTGTCCTCCGGCCTTCTTCAGGTGTTTCTTGTTGAACTCAGGAGCCTTCATGGAACTTTTAACTGAACCCTTTTATCTAATCCATTGGGAAAATTGTTCTCATTCTGTTAACCATGACTGGGGACAAGTGTAGCTATGTTAAGTATTCTATGTTATTTTTGCCTGTAGTCAGAATTGAACCTGCAACCCCAGAGCTGTATTAGCTCAATTCTTGTGTCCAACTGGACATGTTGAAACTAAATTTAGTTGTCATCACCACATTGGCTGAAATATTGTGTGTATAAAGATGAGGACAACAGTAAAAAAAAAAAATTAAATAATACAAATTATCAAGCTTCATCTCAAAAATTCAGGTTAATAATATTACACAATGTTGACATCCTTCCATCTGCTTGCTACGATGGCGTAGTGTCCAATTTTTTTAAAACTGCATCTGCGCAAGTGGCTGAATAGGCCAATTTTTTAATGGCAATCTCTGGTGCAGTGACTATACAAACAGTGATGCTTGCTGGGGTTATTTTAGCTCTCCTTCCTTCTGGCTCTCTTTGCTGTGGTGGCTTCTTTCCTCTCTTTTTTTACTCCTTTTCGTGCCTTGTTTGACAAGGAGGCGCCAGGCTGCTCGGTTTTCTGCACCAACCTCCCATGTGTTGGTGTTGATGTGGCATGTCATCATGTCTTTCTTGCAGATGTCTTTGAAGCATTGGCATGGTCTCCCTACCGGTTGGGAGCCTTCTAGTAATTCGCCATACAGTAGGTCTTTGGGGATGCGACCTTTGTGTATTACACAATGATTTATCAATAAAGGACCAGAAATTATTGTTTTGATTTCATTCAAAACAACAAAAATTAAATTATTTCTTTGCATCTACTCCCGCCTCCCTAAAAGACTTCAACATCACTTCTTTTTTACACATATTTAAGTCTTGATTCGTACTTCCCTTCTCACTTAAGTTGAGATCCAATTGACATTTGCTGACACCTTTGTGATGACAATGTCAACTGAAAGGCTAAAGAATTAGAGAGTCACCTAATAACATGTAGCTCCTCTCTTTAAGTGAATAATAGTGGCTATATGAAATTGGTTGGTTGGATTTTACGGCACGTCAACCCTTTCTCTGAATTTCTGAGATGAGGCTTGATAATTAGTATTATTTGGATTATTTGGACTATTGTCCTCATCTTTATTGCTATTATTAACCCGAGTCCAACAAGAAATACCTGAAGAAGGCCGGAGAGCACATCGGATGAAACGTTGTACAGATAACAATAAAGACCAGGACAATAGTCTGAATAATCCAAATAATACTAATGTCAACCCTTGTTTGGTTATTTTATGCCAAGGACATTTTGTTTTATTCATTCTTGATGGGTACTCAATTTTTTTCTCTCTTTAAACCAAAATTTTTTTAAAAAACTCATTTTTTCTATTTAACCCATAGATGGGACTCAACAGGTACTACCACTTTGGGGCAGAGTGGACCTTGGAGTAATGGTTAAGAAGGGGTACTCCACACTCCCCAGAGCTCCAGAATTAGAACTTTACAATCAGATAGAGTTTAACATCATACCCAGCACATAGGGTTGGGATTTGCTATAAGGGCAATAGGGTTGGGACAATCATATAGGTGCTAGGGCTTGATGTGACCAGCCGATTGATCTCCAGTCATTTGTCTAGCCTGAGTAAGGGCCAAAGTGAAATGTTGCATCTCATGGACTGCTCACCACTCACAGCCAACAGGTGGCCCCATTGCTGGGAAGGGATTTCTTATGTCTCAAAAGGTTTCAGGTATTTTTGTGAAATGTAATGTTTTTTATACATAATGTAATATTATCTCTTGCGCGCTATTCTGCATTAGTACCGGATCGATTGCAAAGAAATAATCTTTGACTACCCAAAATTTCCAGGAGAAAATCCAATATCTATGCGTCATTTCCAGAGGTAGTCAGAATAGCACAGGGTCAGCAGGGAACCTTTTCACACACACACACACACAGAGGAGGCGGTGCTTGTGTAATGGTTATTGTCATAGGAAATGGAATCCACTGTTACATAATTAATAGGTAGCCTATTAATTATGTATGATAAGTGTAATTTAATTTAAAGTAAAAGTTGTGGAAAAACACAGAAAAATGATGGGACAGATTTTGACCTGCAGTTGATCTCTCTTCAGTGTTTTGACCTCTCTCCTGATTAGTCAAAGCCAGCCATGTGAAAGTTTAGAAAGTCAGATTTTAGTTGGGCCCCAAACAGGATGGTTGCAATGGCGATCTAATTTCTCTGAATTGATCTAATCTTATAAAATAATAAAGAGCTCTAAAAAGAAAAAAAAAAACGTCAGGTTCATTTACTGAAAACAAACTAATGGCCAAAACACAGAAGACTTCTCAGAATAACATCCATCCTAGAGGATAGCAGAATCTGATAGAGCTACTGTTACATAATTGATAGGTAGTCTATTAATTGTGTACAATAAGTGTAGCTTCATTCAAAACTAACGGTTATGGAAAATACACAGGAATAATGATGGACAGATTTTGAACTGCGGTTGACCTCTCTTCTGATTCGTTTCCGTGTGAAAGTTAGGTTAAAAAAGTCAGATCATTGAAGAGACAGACGATAATGGCGTTCTGTCCGTTGAAGCCAAATTCTCACGCATATTTGTTGATCTGGATCTTATGAAATAAAATATGAACTCAAAGAAAAAGTATTTACTAAAAACAAACAAGCAGCCAAGACACAGAAGACTTCCAGAATAACATCTACCAAACAGAGAAGATAGCAGAATCCAGAGATAATATAACAGTCATTCAGGTAACAGATACAAAAGATAAGATCCAGCTACTCAGAACAAGATAAGCATAAAGAAGATAAGTATATCTGTATACAACCATATGAGTATACTCTATAATATATGCAGATCTACCTTTTTCCACATATGCAGATACGTATATATAAAGGTATGGCTATATAACACCATCAACCCAAATTCAAATCCTGTATGAGTCTGTTTTTGCATTTCATTTCACATTAATACCCTTGGAATATATATGAAAATCCATCACTTCTCCCCTCAGCTATGGGTAAACAGTAGTGCAGATTGGGTTCTTTAGCCTTGGTAAGGCAACCGGGTCTAAGAGAAGGAAAACTCTGAATTCAAACCAACTGTACTCCGCTTAAAAATTGACCTTGCGTCACATCCTACTTGTAGCAGAGGGGTTGGGTGAATACATACACACTCAAAGAACACGCATGTTGAAATTAGTGTTTAGTTGTCACCAATAATATAAATTTCTTGTCAAAACATTACATATTTATTCCTTTACACTCCAACCTTCTAGGAAAGACAGGGGATGGAGAGTAGGGGTGGGAGTCAAATGATCCAAGTGAGAAAAAATTGGGTACATAGCATAGTGGATAAAGGAGTTAGGTTAAGATAGGTATACCCAAAATTGACCTAAAATCAGTTTTTGACAAAATGAATTTAGCCCCCCCCCCACACACACACACACACAGAAAATAATTTACAGAAACTCAGGGAATTATCAGATTTTAATGAAATTTTCAGTGTTGATTTATCAATGAATGAACTTTATAATGCATTATTTATATTATTTTAAAACTTTCTGATTTTTTTCAGGTCACTTAATTTTGACCCCCCCCCCCCCTATTTTGGGGGCGTAAAATCTCGGTGAGTTGGTCAGCATTTGATACTAATTACAGTAGAAATTTTAAAAAAATAAAAGACCGAAGTTGTAAATAGAAAGAAAAAAATTTTTAAGGGGAATATTCTATGAGAAAATAAGTACTGAAAATCGGAAAAATAAAATAAAGTGTAAAAAAAAGATAAATAAAATTTTTTTGAGATATCTTTTTTACTCATTTCGATATTTCAATTGGCTATTATCTGATAAAAGAAAAAATTATACATAGATATTTTTTTCTGCTTAAAGGGGGGGGGGGGCTAAATTTTCAATAGCGTTTTCCTTCAAAACTTATACTTTGTTTGACTAAAATAAGGTTTGCTTTAAATAGATATTTATTTCTAGAATCTAAAAATATAACATTTTAAACTTAACATAAGAATATTTATATTTTAATATATTAATTTTTCATAGCAAAAATACTTAATTAAAGTTTTGAAATAAAATAACTGATGCATTATAAAATTCATTAATTGATAAATATATACTGAAAATTTCATTAAAATCGGATAATTCCCTGATTTTTGGTAAATTTTTTATAATTTTTGGTAATGTTACATTAATTTTGTAAACATGCCATTTAAAAATAGAGTTTATGGCCAAACGCGATCGAAATTGACCGAAAAAATCGTTTTAAATGTATTAAAAATGAATTAAATGCGTAATATTATTTTGCTTTTTTTTATTGATGGTCATTATGTTACGACTTACTAGGTATCACCAAAACGGCCACGTGATCAGTTTAGGCCATCTTGAATAAAACAGAAATAAATATTTCCGAACTTTGTTTATCAAAAATCTCGTAAAAAACAATTGAACATCATACAGGGTTGTTACAAAGAAAAACAGTTAATTCAAAGATTAAGTTATCCGATTGGGAAAAATTACACCGTTATCTTAAAAAATAAATAAACCTATCCGTATTACATGCGAAAGAGTAATTTTCAGAAAAAAAATGTCTTCGTTTTGGTAATAATTTTTTAAAACGAAAATGAAATGAAATGAAAATTTGAATATTTTTTCTAAGAGAAAAACTGATAAAATAATCAATATATACTTACTTTTTATTCTAATAGGTCGAAAAAGTTGAAAAATAATTTTTTACGCTAAGAAAAACAAACAATAGTTACTGAGAAGTGTCTCGTCTCTTTGTATAAAAACAAAACAAATATGTTAGTTTTGCCCTTCCGTATATTCTAAGAATCACATTACTATTCAACAATAAAAATTACAATTTCTTTTAAAAATATTAATATAGCATAGATCGGACCAATTTTTAGTTCACCTTAATTCTAAAATTCATATATTTAAATATCTGTGAAAAATTCGATTTTTTCACGCAGAAAAAAAAATTATTTAATTTATTTCACGCAGAAAAAAAAAAAAATATTTAAGCACAGAAAAAAAAATGAAAATCTCTTAAAAATTAATTTCTTTAAAAAAAAAATTTTTTTTTTTTTTGACAATTTAATAGAATATAGTACATACCAATTAATAAAGCAAAAAAAATTTTCAAATAAAAAATATTATGACTTTTTTTGCACTTTTTATTTCCGATTTCATTAATTTTTCCTAAAAAACTACTGCATTGTATGTTATACAATTTCTTTGATATAGTTATTCAGACTCTTATTTTTATAGAAAAAAAGTTTTCTGACGGGTCATTTTTTTTATCTCATAAAATAGACCTCGTAAAAAAATATTTCCCCTAATATATTTTAGGAAAAAACTATTTCAGATATATTTACATCCAAAGGTAAACATTTATGGAAATTTTCGTGAAAATCAGACTATTAATTCATTTTTCATAGAATTTAAACAAAAACCTCTTATCGTAACTTGTTTTTAGCTACGTTAAATTTCAGTATAACAGTGCAAAAATGGAAACATTGTTTTTCAATAATAATTTTCATTATTTCCGTAAGCTGAATTTTTTTTTTTTTAAATCAGGAGTTTGTTTAATGTTTTTTTCTTTCGAATGGAAAAACTTTTTTCAAGAAAATATTAATTTTTCTGCAAGTTTCATTGTGTTAAATATAGGGGGGGGGGGCAATTTCACAGGGTAAAATTGGTGGTACCTACTACTTAACGATTTAGACAAAAGTTTGACCTTAAATAATCGATTTAATTTTAATTCGTTAAAAAAAAAAATTAGCAGCAGCGATTTTTGGGTATCCCAAGGTTAAGACAGTTCTAAGTGACGGTTATCTCTAGACTACAGGTTCAATCCTGGTCCGGGGCAGAAGTAACATAGAATATTAATTGACACAGCTTACCACCTGTACTCCAGATATGGTTAGCGGAATGAGAACAGGATACCCCCGTGTACTGAATAAGGGTTAGGTTCAAAGTTCCGTGATGGCTCCCGATTATGACAAGAAGGGTCCCGAGTCCGACAAGAAATACCTGAAGAAGGCTAGAGTGCACATCGGCCGAAACGTTGTACAGATAATAATGAAGATGGGGACAATAGTCCGAATAATACTAGAAAGAAAAAAAAAAGGTCAGGAAAAGGAATCTGTTAGTAATGGAAAAAATGTTCTAGCTGAAGAAGGAGACAAAAGGATATTTGGTTAAAGGGCCTTAAAATGGTCTCTGATTTGTCCGACAAGTTTAAGAGCTTCTAGTACTAAATCGCGAAATAACTAAGGCGGTGAATTAACTGATACCCACAAAGCATGGACAGCACAAGAAGAACAATCTAGATTGAATAAAATGTTCAGCTTGAAATTCCCTCACAGTTGCCGACTACGACAAAAGACACCTGATTAAGACAGGAGAGTACAACAGCCGAAACGTTGTGAATATAACAATCAAGATGGAGACAGTAAATAGGAACTCCTTATCTCATTTTCATAGTCAATTTGATGTGAAGACAAAGAAATTACTTTTTAAAACATTTAATAGCGACGTCAACTCATTCTTGTTGGGACCCTCAAATAAAAACTGTTTCTTTCTGCTGTAACATTTTACCCGGGACACCACAGCGTGTGTAATAAATACTAAGCACGAGGTATAACAAAATTAAAGATTCTATGCCAGGGTCATTGTACTAAATTTAAATTATTCTTGATAAAAAAATGTATTTAAAAAGGAAAGAAAAAATTAATTTAAATGTTAGAAGACGATGAGTGACTTTGTGTTGAGGAAATTTGTATTTGCTTTATTTCAAATTTTGTTTTTTGTTTCAAATTCATTTTTGCTTACAATACAAATATCGGTGAACAAGAATGAAGATTTACTTTTTTTTAAGGTTGAAAACTTTTTTTTTCTTTTTTCAAATTGCGAAATAAAAGCTTAGATTATCGGTGTATAATATTTAAAAAAATATATATTTTGGGATTTCTAAAACTGTTTTTTAAATTGATAACAAAACAAAAACGAAGTTAACATTAACAACAAAGCCAAAGAAAGAAAAAAAAAATGACCCCAAAAATTAGCTGATAGTAAAAATGAAAAATGCTTTCTTTTTCTTTAATAACATTTTAATTTCGGAAATTACAAAGTTAAAACGTATAGTTATCACTGATTAATAATTTTTTGATTTAGGAATAAATTGAACATTTCAATTGCGTTTAAAGAATCTATTTGAAAAAAATTTGATTTTAATTCCTCATATATTCGTTTACATTTTTTGTAATCCATACTGAGACTTCACTCTCCACTTGGATTTTGAGTGAATCTTCTTTTTCATATTTAAAGACATTATAATTAAATTCGAAAATAAAAATAAAAATTAAAAAATACGAAGTATGGCAAAACATTTGATAAATGTACATCTAGAATTAAAAGAACAGGAAAAATTTAGGAAGAAGTATTTTTCCTTGTGGAGTTATTTGTCCAATTGATTTTGGTCAAAGAACGAAGATTGAGCTAGTTGGATCTGGAGATAAAACAATATTTAAAACCTACAAATGCATTTTGTATTTTTGTTTTGAATAAAACTTAAAATTCCAGTTATTCGGAAAATTCAAAAAGTTGGAAATATTAATTTATTACTCACCAGTTACCAAAATATTTGGTCCACGTGTTGTAATGGCCATATTTACCAAGTTGTATTGCACGACAGTAGAAAAGGTACGGTCACGATATGAAAAGTATTTCAAATGAACAACCTCTTTGCATCATTATTTGCAAAGCACTGACAGATTTTCGAGAATGATTTTAAATGTGATTTTCTTCACATTTATGATCAGAATTTAATATACAAAATCTTTAAACATTTTTAAATAAAGCCATTTTCTCTCAGAAATAAAGTGTATGTAATCCCAATGCAGATTTTTTTTTCATAAAATATTAAACCAGATCTGGCAGATCTTTTTGAGATTAAATTGTCCTCAAGTTAACAGATCTGATTTTTTTTAATCCACAGCATTAAAAAAAATTGTAAATACAGACATGTTAGTGTTTTATTCCAGTAAGTGATTCTATATTCACAAGTCAAGAAAATTAAATTGTTTAAAATTTCACATCTGGAACACACCGGAATTATTTGGTCACATCAGGGGAAATGAATTTATTAGAAAAATAGAATTTTTTTAAAATAAAGAAAACTTTCCTCATTGTTTGTCGTGCGATTAAAATATGCAATACAATTTTCCATTATCAAAAAAAAAAGTTCTGAAAATTCAAGTCACCCGATTTTTAAAAAAGTTAAAATTTTATTTTATTTTATTTTATTTTTTATTTTTTATTTTTTTGTACGTTGCAATAGTAAAGAAAGATAATAACTTTTTTTAAGTTACTGATTATTTATCAATTACAAATTATTATTATTTTTTATTTTTTTTTGTAACTGGAAAGGAAAGGATCAATTTAAATTTTCTCATCGGTGAATATTATCAACATTTTTTTTTTTTTTTTTGCTTGTTCAAAATTCCTATACATCAACCAAAATGTTCGGCGTGAGTTGAACACAATTGAAAAAGATATGTCAACATGGAGTGTTGTTTCCTGACATGAGATCACAGTAACTCCAATTGTTCAGACTTGGCGGGGGCAGTGTAGCTGAGTTGGCGTGTGATTGTTTTCCATGAAAACCTAGTGGTGTATTTGACAATGTCATTGTCCAGTGAAGAATCGGGTGTATTGCACTGTGTTTTGGAGCGAGTTCAAAATGATCCATTGGCCGCTGATCTGACACTCAGTTTATTTGCCGCTGCCGTCCACAGTTATAGACACGATTCGGTGTTGAGGCCTTTCCCACCCGCTTTTATCAAAGAAGGAGCGGAAAAGGATCGAAAGGCTCTGGTAAGAAATTAAATATTAAATTAATTGTAAAGTTAATTGTTCTTATCCAACGGATTTAAAGTTTGTTTGTTTTATTTGTTTGTGTATGTGTCAATAATTGTCACACGTACCGTCAGTCAGTCGGTATTTTTGGAAAAATTCTCAAGCTAAATTCCCCTAAAAACCAGTGACAGATAAACCCGAAAACTTTAAGATCCGTTGGGATAAGAAACAATTAACTTTACAATTAATTTAATATTTAATTTCTTACCAGAGCCTTTCGATCCTTTCCGCTCCTTCTTTGGATAAAAGCGGGTGGGAAAGGCCTCAACCGAATCGTGTCCTATAACTGTGGACGGCATCGGCGGGCAAATAACTGAGTGTCAGATCAGTCGGCCAATGGATCATTTTGAACTCGCTCCAAAACACAGTGCAAGATACACCCGATTCTTTTCACTGGACAATGACATTGTCAAATACACCCCATAGGTTTTCATGGAACAACATCAACGCCAACTCAAGCTAACACTGCCCCGCCAAGTCTGAACAATTGGAGTTACTGTTGATCTCATGTCAGGAAACAACACTCCATGTTGACAATATCTTTTTTCAATTGTGTTTCAACTCACGCCGAAACATTTTGGTTGATGTATAGGAATTTTAACAAGCACAAAACAAAAAAAAATGTTGATTATAGTTGGCAACGCGATGAGAAATTTAAATTGATCCTTTCCTTTCCATGTTACAAAAAAAAAAATATAAATAAGTATAATATTTGTAATTGATAAATAATCAGTAACTTAAAAAAAGTTATTATCTTCTTTACTATTGGTGCAACGTACAAAAAATAAAAAATAAAAAATAAAATAAAATAATAAAATTTTAACGTTTTTTAAAAAGTCGGTGACTTGAATTTTCAGAACTTTTTTTTTTTGATAATGGAAAATTGTATTGCATATTTTAATCGCTCGATACAAACAATGAGGAAAGTTTTCTTTTATTTTAAAAAATTCTATTTTTTCTAATAAATTCAATTTCCCCTGATGTGACCAAATAAATTCCGGTGTGTTCCAGATGTACAATTTTAAAACATTTAATTTTCTTGACTTGTGATATATAGAATCACTTCGTGGAATAAACACTAACATGTCTGTATTTACAATTTTTTTTAATGCTGTGGATTAAAAAAAATCGAAAAATCTGTTAACTTGAGGACAATTTATCTCAAAAGATCTGCCAGATCTGGTTTAATATTTTATGAAAAAAAAATCTGCATTGGGATTACATACACTTTATTTCTGAGAGAAAATGGCTTTATTTAAAAATGTTTAAAGATTTTGTATAGTTAAATTCTGATATAAAATGTGAAGAAAATCACATTTAAAATCATCTCTCGAAAATCTGTCAGTGCTTGCAAATAATGAAGCAAAGAGGTCTGTTCATCTTGAAAATACTTTTCATATCGTGACCGTACTTTTCTACTGTCGTGCATACAACTTGGTAAATATGGCCATTACAAACACGTGGACCAAAATATTTGGTAACTGGTGAGTAATAGAATTAATATTTCACTTTTGCATTTTCCGATAACTGGAATTATAGGTTTTATTTCAAACAAAAATACATCGAAAATGCATTTGTAGGTTTTAAATATTGTTTTTAATCTCCAGATCCATTACTGCTCATCTTCGTTCTTTGACCAAAATCAATTGGACAATAACTCCCAAGGAAAAAATAACTTCTTCCTAACTTTTCCTGTTCTTTAATTCTCTAGATGTACATTTATCAATGTTTTTGCCATACTTCGTATTTTTTAATTTGTTTTTGGTGTGGTTGCGAATTTAATTATAATGTTTTAAATATGAAAAAGAAAGATTCACTCAAAATCCAAGTGGAGAGTGAAGGTCTCAGTAATGGATTACAAAAATGTAACGAATATATGAGGAATTAAAATCAAATTTTTTTCAAATCGATTCTTTAACGCATTGAAATGTTCAATTTATTCCTAAATCACAAAAATTATTATCAGTGATAACTATATCTTTTAACTTTGTAATTTCCGAAATTAAAATGTTATTAAAGAAAAAAGAAAAGCATTTTTCATTTTTCCCTATTAGCTAATTTTGGGGTCTTTTTTTTTTTCTTTCTTTGGCTTTGTTTAATGTTAACTTCGTTTGTTTTGTTATCAATTTAAAAAAACAGTTTTAGAAAATGCCCAAATTATATTTTTTTAAAATATTATACAGCCGATAATCTAAGCTTTTATTTCGCAATTTGAAAAAGAAAAAAAAGTTTTCAACCTTAAAAAAAGTAAATCTTCATTCTTTGTTGCCGATATTTGTATTGTTAAGCAAAATGAATTTGAAAACAAAAAACAAAATTTGAAATAAAGCAAATACAAATTTCCCTCAACACAAAGTCACTCATGGTCTTCTAACATTTAAATTAATTTTTCTTTCCTTTTTAAATACCATTTTTTTATCAAGAAATAATTTAAATTTAGTACAATGAGCCCTGGCATAGAATCCTTTAAAATTGTTTATATCCTCGTGCTTAGTATTTATTACACACGCTGTTGGTGTCGCGGGTAAATGTTAAGCAGAAAGAAACAGTTTTTATTTGAGGGTCCCAAAAGAATGAGTTGACGTCGCTATTGTAATGTTTTAAAAAAGTAATTTCTTTGTCCTTCACATCCAATTGACTATGAAAAATGAGATAAGGAGTTCCTATTTTACTGTCTCCATCTTGATTGTTATATTCACAACGTTGTTCGGCTGTTGTACGCTCCCTGTCTTAATCAGGTGTCTTTTGTCGTAGTCGGCAACTGTGAGGGAATTTCAAGCTGAACATTTTATTCAATCTAGATTGTTCTTCTTGTGGCTGTCCATGGCTTTGTGGGTATCAGGTTAATTCACCGCCTTAGTTATTTCGCCGATTTAGTACTAGAAGCTCTTTAACTTGTCGGACAAATCAGAGACCATGTTTAAGGCCCTTAAAACCAAATAATCCTTTTGTCTCGGATTCTTTCAGCTAGAACATTTTTTTCCATTACTAACAGATTCCTTTTCTGACCTTTTTTTTTTCTTTCTATATTATTCGGACTATGTCCCCATCTTCCATTATTTATCTGTAGCAACGTTTTCGGCGATGTGCAACTCTAGCCTTTCTTCAGGTATTTCTTGTGGACTGCGGGACGCCTTCTTGTGTCATAATCGGGAGCCATCACGGAACTTTGAAAACGCTAAACCCTTCATTCAGTACACGGGGGTATCCTGTTCTCATTCCGACTAACCATATCTGAGTACAGGTGGGTAAGCTGTGTCAATTATATTTATGTTACTTCTGCCGGACCAGGGATTGAACTCCTTGTAAGTCTAGAGATAACCGTTCATTAGAACTGTCTTACTTGATTTTGATCCCAAAAATGGCTGCTAAAGTCTGCTAATTTTTTTTTTTTTTTAAACGAATTAAAAATTATTAATCGAGTTATTTAAGGTCAACTTTTTGTCTAAATGCGTTAAGTAGTAGGTTACCACAATTTTACCCTTGAAATTGCCGCCCCCCCTATATTTAACCAATGAGAACTTGCAGAAAATTATATTTTCTTTGAAAAAAAAGTTTTTGCGCATTCGAAAGAAAAAACATTAAAAAACTCCTGATTTAAAAAGAAAAAAATATTCAGCTTACGGAAATAATGAAAATTATTATTGAAAAACAATGTTTCCATTTTTGCACTGTTATAGGCTGAAATTTACGTAGGCTAAAACACGTTTACGATAAGAGGTTTTTGTTTAAGATTCTATGACAAATGAATTAATAGTCTGATTTTCACGAGCAAATTTCCATAAATGTTTACGCTTTGGATGTAAATCATATCTGAAATAGGTTTTTTCCCTAAAATTATTAGGAGGAAATTATTTTTTTACGAGGTCTATTTTTGAGATAAAAAAATGACCCGTCAGAAAAAACTTTTTTTCTATAAAAGATAAGAGTCTGATAACTATATAAAGAAAATTGTATCACTACAATCAGTAGTTTTTTTAGGAAAATTATGAAATCGGAACATAAAAAGGCAAAAAAGAGTCATAATATTTTTTATTTGGAAAACGTTTTTTTTTGCTTTTATTAATTGGTATTGTATATATTCTATTAATGTCAAAAAAAAAAAAAATTTTTTTTTTAAAGGAAATTAATTTTTAGGAGATTATTCATTTTTTTTTTCTGTGCTTAAATCATTTTTTTTTTTTTCTGCGTGAAATAAATTAATAATTTTTTTTTTTCTGCGTGAAAAAATCGAATTTTGTTCCACAGATATTTGAAAATATATGAAATTTTAGAATTAAGGTGAACTAAAAATTGGTCCGATCTATGCTTATATAATATTTTTAAAAGAATTTAATTTTTATTGTTGAATAGTGAATGTGGATTCTTAGAAATATACGGAAGGGCAAAACTAACATATTTTGTTTTGTTTTTAATAAAAGAGACGAGACCACTTGCTCAAGTAAACTATTGTTTGTTTTTCTTAGCGTAAAAAATTATTTTTGCAACTTTTTTCCGACCTATTAGATATAAAAGTAAGTATATATTGATTATTTTTCATCAGTTTGTTCTCTTAGAAAAAATATTCAAAATTTTCAATTTCATTTCATTTTTCGTTTAAAAAATTATTACCGAAAACGGACATTTTTTTTGTCTGAAAATTACTCTTTCGGCATGTAATTAACCG
>CM042143.1:55504149-55686842 GCA_023376005.1 Doryteuthis pealeii | reverse complement strand
GAACAACTATTAAAAAAAAAAATAACTTGAGTATATAGTCAAGATTATAAAACTGCATAAAAACAAGAGAGAGATAATATCTGATTCCAAAATGAGGCTCCCTTGGTTTTTAGGAAGCCATTCATCCAAAATAACCAAAGACAGGTCCTTAGACTCATCTGATGATAATTACTCAGGCATGTCAAATTTTTTTGGACACCCTGTATTTTTTTAGCAGTGTCTTCTACAACTGAGAAATCAAGATGGACAGAATGAAATAATTTAGACATCAAGCAAAAACATTTAGCACTGTACATTGAGCTATGTAAAATTGGTAAAGAAATGTTTTTCAAAAGAAGTATATACAGTAAAAAAAATTAATTGTAAAAGAATAGCAGAAATTTGAATGAATTAAACATCAATAATCTTTGTTCTAAAAAAGCATAAAATACTTTTTAAATTTCTAACAATCACCACAGAAAAGAGGTCGACATTTATTAGTGAATGGTGATTTTATAAGCAGCCAAATCAACTTTTGATTGTTTGCTTTCTATAATTACCTATATAAGCGTAGACAAAAATCCAAGAAAAATATTTATTAGTTAAAACAATAGAACTATTAAAAGCTTCTAAATTTTAATTTGGGACAGGGTAATAAAACTTCAACTATATTTGGGATAGTTTAGCATTAATAAATAGCAAATTAACTTTATTTGTAAACTTTTAATTATAAAAAAAAAAAAAAAAAAAAAAAAAAATGGATATAGCTAAAAAAGAAAATTAAAAAAGAATATTAAAACACCACAAGAAGATAGAATTTTCCAAAAAATGAAAATAAACCCCTTAAAAAAATCTAAGTAATTGAAAAAAACAAAAAACTAGCTAGAACAGAATTTTGTTTCCAAGATTAGAAATGAAGGGTCTCAAGATTTGTTAAGCCACAGCAATATACATCATCATCATCATCAATATGCACCTAACGTCTGAGGCTGTATTCAGTTTTAGGCATAGAATACACTCAGCCTGACAAGAGAAAATGATTTTTGGAAATCCTCTACCAGTAGGAGAGATGAAAGGTATTGCTTTTTTTATAGTCAACATGTTTTTATCAAAGTTGATATCTGCAATTCAGGAATTTGAAAATGGACGTACACTTGTTTGAACATCTTGGAGTTGGACAAACCAATTGTTACTAAAGCAAACATAGACGGTCATTATGAGAGCAAACTTGTGTTGTCCAAACCAGGAGATCTGATTAGGTAACCTGCTGAAGGAAAAAAAAAAGAAAATTTTAAAAAAAAAAAAACAAAGCAAAAATAAATAAAAATACAATTTCAAGAATAATTTAAGAAAATATTCAAAATAAAAAAACAAAACAATACATAACAAAAATAAATAGAAATAAAATTTCAAAGAATAATTTAAAAATATTTAATCCCCCCCAAAAAATAAACAATTGAAGGTAAAATTTCAAAGAATAATTAATTACAAGAACCAAAAGAATGCTTTACAAATATTAAAAGCAATAATTACCAAAAGCAATATAATCTTCCTTTTAAAAAATTATAAATGAATCTAAAAAAAAAATTACCACAATAAGATTAATGCTTTGCCTGATTAAAAATTATTTTGGCGTTATTTTACCTGTATGATGTGATATTCAAAGTTCACTATTCACCTCAGATGAATTCTATTCAAATAAAGTCCTATTATTATTGTAACCTGAGTGATTTCAGTGTAAACAAGTAAACTTTGTGAAGCTGCTGCCAGCAGCTTACGGTAGGTTTACAGGGTAGGAGAGCCGCCTGTAAGTGGATTAAGGTAGGCAAAGAGTTTAAAAAACAAAGAAAGTAAAACCATATTTAAAATGTAAATTGTAAAAATGTCCAAATACTTTTCATTGGATTTATATCCATATTTAAGATTGCAGTGGAGAAACTTTAGGTTTTGCATTGGCTCAAAAATTCACACATAAATAATAAATACCTAAGTAACAGGCCATACAGTAAGAGAGTCTATCCCCTTGTCACTAGTGCTACACCAGAGAGATTGTTTTTGCATCTGAGTGGAGCACCCCCATCTCCATCAGAGCTCCCTACTTTACTGCACAGATCCAAGCTGTGCTACTCATGTGCTGAATTGTGAGGGCTGATTGAACTTGCAGTTCTGAGATCAGTAGTAAAATAAAAATGAGAGTATACAGAGGAAAAATGTAACTAATGCCACATAGGCGCGCAAGAGATTAATTTCATTAGATTATTTGGAAATACCCGAAACCTTTGAGGCGGCTAGGATTATAGTTAGGGTAAGGGTTGGTATTAGGTTATTTTGGGAGTTTCTGACATATAATGCGATTTATAATTCCTGGGCGAAGCTGTTGGCATTCAACATGGCGCTAATGCCTTGGAAAGGTATGAATCCATTCTCCCTCCAGCTATGGAAAATAGCAGGGCAGACTGGACTCTTTAACCATGGCTAGGTAACCATCTAGGATAAGGAAAACTCTGAATTCAAACCTGTTAAACTCCGCTTTAGAATTGACCTTGTGTCGCATCCTGCTGTTGGTAAATATATATAATGCGATTTATATATGTCAGTGATACTGATAGCCTTTTGATTTATGCATCCTGGGATGCAATATTTGCTTTGAATGAGTCCTCAGGAAAATTTATGAGTCCCAACTAAAGCTGTTTAACTCCTACCTTGTAACCTATCCTGTGTAATTCATTTCTAAGAAACTATTGAAATATATTTAGTTAGCTTGAAATGGTGAGAAGAAAAAGAAAAACACTGCGGACGCATGGATATAATTTTACTGCGTCCTTTTAGATTTTTGGCCATCGAACCGCAGGATGCATAAACCTATCAGCATCTCTGCATATTTATACGTAAAATGCGATTCTAATGATATTATCTCTTGCATGCTATCATGCATAGCACCAGAAAATAAGAAAGAAAGATATTCTTACGTGTTGTTCCATGTTTTGTCAGCATAAATAAGCAAATATTTCACTTTGACAACTTCATTATTTCGGATTACATATATTCTTTTCTGGTTACTTCTCCAGCCATGCTGTTGGTACCAAAGCTCTGGATCTTTTAGCAACATGATCACCTGGAGATTTTTAAAGAAAAAAGGTTTAAACTTTTAGTACTTTGGCCTGCTAATATCCCAACCTCCCAAAATTAACAAAAGATTTGCCACAAAAAACAAAAGTCCATTTCTTACGACTCTAACTATTAGACCACGTTCCTCCATAGATTGAAACTTATAAAAACAATTATTTGAATTTAAACATTCTTTTTTTTTTTTTTTTTTTTTTGTCAAAAGCAAAAGGTTAATAGTTTTAAAATTATGTGCACTAATAGTCTTATGCAAACGAAGCAATTTTTAATACTTAGAAAAAAAATTCTTAGATCCTGTTGAAATATTAAGTGAAATTGAAGAAAAAAAAAAGAAAAAAAAAAAAGCTCCAACTCTACATATCTAAAAAAAAAAAAACCTTTGCTTTCCGGCCTTCGGTCGGGTCTGGTGAGCTTTGGCCCTGCGACCACTGAGTCATAATAATAGCATCGATCCCAGGGGGCCATCCCCCCAGGCAAACACCTGCTCCCTCTATTTAAAGCAGGCTGGGTTTATTGCCCGGTTCCTGGGCGCCCCCTGAGGGGAATGCCACGGGATACACACAATTTTTCACCCGCCATCCCATGAACTTCGGTTTGTGGGTGTATCCCATTGTTAATAGGGCCTTATGCCTGCCTGGTATGAGTGGTACCGGGAAAATACTACTCTACATATCTATATATTAATACCTGTGCTGCTTAATTGTACAAACGAAAATACAAAATAAATGGCAAATAAATATATATACTATTCACTATCACAGTTTGCTTTTTGTTGCAAAAAATAATGAACATTATTTATATCGAGAAGATATTTAAAAATTAGGATTTGAATTCTAAGAAAGGAAAGTCATTTGTGATTAAAAACAATTGTGTAAGACCAAAAAAATCTATGGATCTGCGAGACTAACTTTTTATCATCTACCCCGCTCTATCCAGGCAATTGCCGGTAGCCGTTTCTAGTTTATATATAAATCTTTGACTGTATCAACTGGAATCTTACTTCTTTCAGTGGCATTTTACTGATGGATCATCAATAATTTCACAAACAGCTACACAAACTGAGTCGACCACCAAGGTTGGCTTTAGACCATCCAAAACCTGATGGACTATAGGGTAAAAGACTGACAATTCACTTGATAGGTAGGTGCCTTCACCAAATTTCCATTCTGAAAACAAAACGAGAAAATAAAGAAATAATTACATTGAAAACAAATGGGACAATACATCACATTTTAATGGATGATGTTGATTAATGGTATTGTCATTCAACCAACCAAATAAAAAAGTTGCAGGGCTCTGTGGATCATGTCTACCCATCATCTCCCAGGAAAATGGTATTTCAGCTGCTCATGAACAACAATAATTGTAGAGAGGCAACAAACACAACATAGATTTAATTGCCATATAGTAAGGAACATACATAAAACAATTGAGAAAATGTAACCGTCTATAAAATAAAAATAATAAAAAGTTGAAAATAGGGAGTTACTTTTTCGATCACCCTATATATATATATTTTAAAAAAAATTTTTCTAAACTCTGACAGTCAATTTCTCCAGGCAAAAGTTAGTATTGTGTAATTACAGACCTTAAGGCCAGGAGTTTTTTTGAACTGTCAGAGTTTAGAAAAAAATTTTTTTTAATATATATATATAGGGTGATCGAAAAGTAACTCCCTATTTTCAACTTTTTATAATTTTTATTTTATAGACGGTTACATTTTTCTCAATTGTTTTATGTATGTTCCTTACTATATGGCAATTAAATCTATGTTGTTGTTGTTGCTCCTCTACAACTATTGTTGTTCATGAGCAGCTGAATAACCATTTTCCTGGGAGATGGATGGGTAGACATGATCCACAGAGCCCTGCAACTTTTTTATTTTGGGTTGGTTGAATGACATACCATTAAATCCAACCATCAACTCCATTAAAATGTGATGTTATTGTACCCATTTAAGTTTTCATGTAATTATTTTCTTTATTTTCTCGTTTTGTTTTTCAGAATGGAATATTTGGTGAAGGCACCTACCTATCAAGTGAATTGTCAGTATCTTTACCCTATAGTCCATCAGGTTTTGGATGGTCTAAAAGCCAACTTGGTGGTCGACTCAGTTGTGTAGCTGTTTGTGAAATTATTGATGATCCATCAGTAAAATGCCAACTGAAAGAAGGTAAGATTCCCAGTTGATACAGTCAAAGATTTATATATAAACTAGAAACGGCTACCCGGCATTGCCTGGATAGAGCGGGGTAGATGATAAAAAGTTAGTCTCGCAGATCCATAGATTTTTTTGGTCTTACACAATTGTTTTAATCACAAATGACTTTCCCTTCTCTTAGAATTCAAATCCTAATTTTTAAATATCTTCTCAGATATAAATAAATGTTCATTATTTTTGCACAAAAAGCAAACTGGTGATAGTGAATATGTATATATATTTACTTTGCCATTTATTTTTGTATTTTCGTTTGTACAATTAAGCAGCACAGGTATTAATATATAGATATGTAGAGTATGTATTTTCCCGGTACCCCACTCATACCAGGTCAGGCACAAAGGCCCTATTAACATGGGATCCACCCACAAACCGAAGTTCATGGGATGGCGGGTGAAAAATTGTGTGTATCCCGTCGGCATTCCCCCTCAAGGGGGACGCCTCAGGAACCGGGCAATAAACCCAGCCCTGCCCTTTAAATAGAGGGAGCAGGTGTTGCCTGGGGGATGCCCCCTGGGATCGATGCTATTATTATGACTCAGTGGTCCAGTGGCCAAAGCTCACCAGACCCCGACCCGAAGGCCGGGAAAGCAGAGTTTTTTTTTTTATAGATATGTAGAGTTGGAGCTTTTTTTTTTTCTTTTCTTTCTTTCAAATCACTTAATATTTCAACAGGATCTAAAAGAATTTTTTTTTCTAAGTATAAAAATTGCTTCGTTTGCATAAGACTATTAGTGCACATAATTTTAAAACTATTACCTTTTG
The DNA here is from genome assembly GCA_023376005.1 of Doryteuthis pealeii. Classification (NCBI taxonomy): domain Eukaryota; kingdom Metazoa; phylum Mollusca; class Cephalopoda; order Myopsida; family Loliginidae; genus Doryteuthis; species Doryteuthis pealeii. Next base: position 55,680,754 of record CM042143.1, on the reverse strand, counting down.
CTTTTGACAAAAAAAAAAAAAAAAAAAAAAAGAATGTTTTAAATTCAAATAAATTGTTTTTATAAGTTTCATCTTATGGAGGAACGTGGTCTAATAGTTAGAGTCGTAGAAAATGGACTTTGTTTTTGTGCAAATCTTTTGTTAATTTTGGGAGGTTGGATATTAGCAGGCCAAAGTACTAAAAGTTTAAAACCTTTTTTCTTTAAAATCCTCCAGGTGATCATGTTGCTAAAAGATCCAGAGCTTTGGTACCAAACAGCATGGCTGGAGAAGTACCAGAGAAATATTATGTAATCCGAAATAATGAAGTTGTCAAAGTGAAATATTTGCTTATTTATGCTGACAAAACATGGAACAACACGTAAGAATATCTTTCTTTCTTATTTTCTTGGTGCTAATGCATGATAGCATGCAAGAGATAATATCATTAGAATCGCATTTTACGTATAAATAGCAGAGATGCTGATAGGTATGCATCCTGCGTCTCTGATGCACAAAAATCTAAAAGGACGCAGTAAAATTATATCCATGCGTCCCAGTGTTTTTCTTTTTTCTTCCCTCACCATTTCAAGCTAACTAAATATATTTCAATAGTTTCTTAGAAATGAATTACACAGGATAGGTTACAAGGTAGGAGTTAAACAGCTTTAGTTGGGACTCATAAATTTTCCTGAGGACTCATTCAAAGCAAATATGTGCATCCCAGGATGCACTAAATCAAAAGGCTATCAGTATCACTGACATATATAAATCGCATTATATATATTTACCAACAGCAGGATGCGACACAAGGTCAATTTCTTAAGCGGAGTTTAACAGGTTTGAATTCAGAGTTTTCCTTCTCCTAGACTGGTTACCTAGCCATGGTTAAAGAGTCCAGTCTGCCCTGCTATTTTCCCATAGCTGGAGGGAGAATTGGATTCATACCTTTCCCAAGGGCATTAGCGCCATGTGAAATGCCAACAGCTTCGCCCAGGAATTATAAATCGCATTATATGTCAGAAACTCCCAAAATAACCTAATACCAACCCTTACCCTAACTATAATCCTAGCGCCTCAAAGGTTTCGGGTATTTCCAAATAATCTAATGAAATTATCTCTTGCGCGCTATTGTGCATTAGTACCATTTTTCCTCCTGTATACTCTCATTTTTATTTTACTAACTGATCTCAGAACTGCAAGGTTCAATACCAGCCCTCACCAATTCAGCACATGAGTAGCACAGCTTGGATCTGTGCAGTAAAGTAGGGAGCTGATGGTAGATGGGGTGCTCCACCTCAGATGCAAAAACAATCTCTCTGGTGTAGCACTAGTGACAAGGGGATAGACTCTCTTACTGTATGGCCCTTTGTTTACTTAGGTATTTATTATTTATGTGTGAATTTGAGCCAATGCAAAACCCTAAAGTTTCTCCATCTGCAATCTAAATATGGATATAAATCCAATGAAAGTTATTTGGACATTTCTTTACAAATTTACATTTTAAATATGGTTTACTTTCTTTGTTTTTTAACTCTTTGCCTACCTTAATCCACTTACAGCGGCTCTCCTACCACTGTAAACCTACCGTAAGCTGCTGGCAGCAGCTCTCACAAAAGTTACTTGTTTACACTGAAAAATCACTCAGGTTACAATAATAATAGGACTTTATTTGAATAGAATTCATTCTGAGGTGAATAGTGAACTTTGAAATATCACATCATACAGGTAAAAAATACCAAAATAATTTTTATCAGGCAAAGCATTAATCTTATTGTGGTAATTTTTTTTTTTAGATTCATTTATAATTTTTTAAAAGGAAGATTATATTGCTTTTTGTAATATTGCTTTATAATTTGTAAAGCATTCTTTTGGTTCTTGTAATTAATTATTCTTTGAAATTTTACCTTCTATTTGTTTATTTTTTTGGGGGGGGATTAAATATTTTTTTAAATTATTCTTTGAAATTTTATTTCTATTTATTTTTGTTATGTATTGTTTTGTTTTTTTATTTTGAATATTTTCTTAAATTATTCTTGAAATTGTATTTTTATTTATTTTTGCTTTGTTTTTTTTTTTTAATATTTTCTTTTTTTTTTCCTTCAGCAGGTTACCTAATCAGATCTCCTGGTTTGGACAACACAAGTTTGCTCTCATAATGACCGTCTATGTTTTGCTTTTAGTAACAATTGGTTTGTCCAACTCCAAGATGTTCAAACAAAGTGTACGTCGCATTTTCAATTCCTGAATTGCAGATATCACTTTGATAAAACGATGTTGACTATAAAAAAAACAATACCTTTCATCTCTCCTACTGGTAAGAGGATTTCCAAAAATCATTTTCTCTTGTCCAGGCTGAGTGTATTCTATGCCTTAAAAACTGAATACAGCCTCAGACGTTAGGTGCATACTTGATGATGATGATGATGTATATTGCTGTGGGCTTAACAAATCTTGAGACCTCTTCATTTCTAATCTTGAAACAAAATTCTGTTCTAGCTAGTTTTTTGTTTTTTTTCATTACTTAGATTTTTTTAAGGGGTTTATTTTCATTTTTCTGGAAAAATTCTAAATCTTCCTTGTGGGTGTTTTAATATTCTTTTTAATTTTCTTTTTTAGCTATATCCATTTTTTTTTTTTTTTTTTTTTTTTTATAATTAAAAAATGTTTACAAATAAAGTTAATTTGCTATTTATGTAATGCTAAACTATCCCAAAATATAGTTGAAGTTTTATTACCCTGTCCCAAATTAAATTTAGAAGCTTTTTAATAGTTTCTATTGTTTTAACTAATAAATATTTTTCTTGGATTTTGTCTACGCTTATATAGGTAATTATAGAAAGCAAAAATCAAGTTGATTTGAGCTGCTTATAAAATCACCATTCACTAATAAATGTCGACCTCTTTTCTGTGGTGATTGTAGAAATTTAAAAGTATTTTATGCTTTTTTTTAGAACCAAAGATTATTGATGTTTAATTCATTCAAAATTTCTGCTATTCTTTTTACAATTAATTTTTTTTTACTGTATATACTTCCTTTTGAAAACATTTCTTTACCAATTTTACATGCTCAATGTACAGTGCTGAAATGTTTTTGCTTGATGTCTAAATTATTTCATTCTGTCCATCTTGATTTTCTCAGTTGTAGAAGACAACTGCTAAAAAATACAGGGTGTCCCAAAAAAATTTGACATGCCTGAGTAATTATCATCAGATGAGTCTAAAGGACCTGTCTTTGGTTATTTTGGATGAATGGCTCCTAAAAACCAAGGGAGCCTCATTTTGGAATCAGATATTATCTTCTCTCTTAGTTTTTATGCAAGTTTTATAATCTTGACTATATACTCAAGTTATTTTTTTTTTTTAATAGTTGTTCTTTTGTAGATTTAAGTTTTTTGTTACAAAGTTGTACAGGGTGCCACCCAAAAATTTGACATCATTTTAGGAAATGATGTCAATTTTATGAAAAAAATTTTCCATCATTTTATAAAAAACTTTTTTCCATCATTTCAGGAAAAAAAAATTTATAAAATTTTTTCATTTTATGAAAAACATTTAACATCCTCTTATGAAATGATGTCAAATTTATTTGAGACACTGTAATTTCAAAATATTAAAGAATATGATCAGTGGATTGTTTTGAAAAATTCTCTAGTGAATTCTATTGATTTTTTTTTCGGGGATGGGGGCAGATGTTTTTGGAACATAGAAAAAGATGAGTAAAAGAAACTGATAAATAAAAATAACTCCAATTTATGGATTTTAGCTTTTGAAACCAGAGCTAAAATTAATTCGAAAAGTAATTATTACTTTGGTAGTAATGCAGAATAGCGCGCAAGAGATAATATCATTAGAATCACATTTTACGTATAAATAGCATTATATAAAGGAAACCCCAAAGTTGCTTACCCCTAATCCTAGTATCTCAAAGGTTTTGGGTATTTCCGTGAAATGTAATACGTAATGCCTTTTATGCATAATCTGATATTATCTCTTGCGCACTATTCTGCATTAGTACCATTACTTTTTATGAATATTTTATTGAAAGATATTACTCAACTCAAACTCTTGGATTTTTAGTTTATTGTGTATTGTATATAATTGTTTTGAAGAATTGATAATGTTACTTGTTTGACAAACATTTTTTAAGTAACATTTTGGCAAACTTTTTGGTAAAGACATTAAACAGGAGTTAAATTCTTACCTAATAATAAAAATTTTTTTCCATTAACTCCAATTGAAAATAACTTTTTTCTGGTATTAATATCGGTAATGCATGTTGAACATAGAATTTTTTTTTCTTTTATGTAAAAATCATGCAACAATAAATGGTAAATTGAAAACTATCTAAATATTTTAATTCTGCATCTTTTCATATTTATTTGCTATAAAATTGGTCATTAATTTGAAGTGTATTTTAGATCAAGAACCAGAGTTGAGTAGATCATTGTAATTACTTTCACTAGGGCATCTACTTTGGTGTTATAATAGTAACTAGTGTGGGCGTTGGTTGCCAGGGGGTAGAAGGAGGAGTGCCTCCACCCCCACCCTTGTGAGTGTGATGTGAAGTAATTTGTGTATGCTAATTTTTACAGCATAAATCATTACATAAACCATTTTTTTTAACTTTTTTTGTACTCAGCCACACTCCACCCTCCCAACTTAATGAATGGATCCCCTCCCCATGCTCACCCTGGCAACATGATTGAGTAACTATCACCAGACAAGTCTAAAGGACCTGTCTTCGGTAATTTTGAGGGAATGGCTCTTAAAAACCAAGGGAGCCTCATTTTGAAACCAAATATTATCTTAGTTTTTATACTCTTGACTATATCTTAAAAACAAATGAAACTTAAGTTATTTTTTAAATATAGTTGTTTTTTACGCAATTTTTTTTTTTTTTTTGTACAGATGAAATGAAGATAACATCTGTGTACATTGAATACTTTTTTTTGTAATTCTGTGAGAAAATAGATCTGCTTAATCAGCTTTCCTCCTTATTATTTGTCTGTATTTTTGAGATGAGGCTTGATGTGAATAATTTTTTTTTTTTTTTTTTTCAGACTGTTGTCCTCATCTTTGTGGTATTTTTAAACGTTTTAACCACTGTATCCTCTGGCCTTCCTCAGGTGTTCCCTATATACCCGAGCATAGTATATATACCACAATAAAGATGAAGATAACAGTCCAAAAAATCAAAATTATTCACCTTCCCTTCTGTTTTCATTACTTGCAATTAGGACAATAAATTTATCTAAATAAAAGAAAAGAAAAATTTAAAAGAAAAAAAATTTTTTTTTTTTAAATGACCTCCTTTCTGAACTAACCAAACAAATTTGCTCCAGCCTAACCTAAAATCCATGACAAAACATCCCTATATAAGAATGAAATATATATATATATATATATATATATATATATATATATATAAATAAAATAGCTCTATTATTGATATTGAGCACTTTACTAATAATACCGCAAAAACTTGGTCCACCACTAATTCACCAAGTGAGCTAGTGATAACCATATATTATTGCTATATATATACACATATATATATATACGGAGTATAGCCTGCCTTCCAGAGGTGCACTAAATGTCTCAAGTAATCTTTCTCTGGAATTGCATACAGGTAGACTTATACACTTTTTAAAAAATAAAATTCAATGCTGATTGAATTTTGACACAGTATTATATCAGGTATTTGTTAATCTATTGTTTTTCTTTCTGTATAAAGGAATCTTGTAATAATTAAGTTTTCTTTTGCAGCGGCACCAATTTGTATTTGTTTACAGACATTCAGAATTATTTTTCATGCTATTGTCTGACTCGAATATTAAGAATGTCAAATTATTCATATATATATATATATATATATATATATATATATATAGACAGTCAAAAATACGACTCAATTGTAATACATAATATTTATTGACTGTCAAAAATACTATATACCACAATTGAACTTTTAGAATGTCAAATTATGCATTCTATATATATATATATATATATATATATATAATATACATATATATAAAGTCAAAATTACGACTCGCTCGTAATTTATAAGATTTATTGACACCCAAATATACTATATATAAATATATAATATTTATCGTCAGTCAAATATATATATATAACAAAAGTAATATATAATATCTATCGACAGTCAAAATTATGACTTGCTCAATTTTTTGTGTTCTTTGTTAACATATATATATATATAAGTGAGATAATTGGGAAGAAAAATATATATACTTTGGTTTGGATGAAATTTATTGTTATTAGTCAACATGTGTTTCGACCAAAGATTTTATACTGATAATGACCTTCTGCTTGCATACTTAATGTTGTGTTTTCTATTATTATTATTTTATTTTCATATTCAAAATAATTTTAAATAAAATAGTGTGTGTAAGCGAATTTTGGTCAAAACACGTGTTGACAAATAACAATAATAAATTTCATCCATACCAAAGTATAGATATTTTACTTCCAATTATCTTTATATATATAATTAAACTTGTTGATTTTAATAAATCTTTCTTCCTATTATTTAATCTCTGCACTTTGATATAACAAATTGTTTTTCTTGTACAAAAAAAAATATGAGTAAATGAAAGAAAATATTTGCTTAAATAAAGCATCATAAAATTTTAAATAATTCTTCACTCTGTCTTCTGAGTTAAATCAAAAGGCAACATTTATAATTAACAATTTTGTAGTAGGAAAAAATAATTATGTTAATCAAGATTGTTTACTTTTTTTTTTTTTTTTTCGCCCTATAATTTGAATATATCATATTCTGAAAGTACAAAAAAAAAGTGTTTAATAGATGGATTTTGGCTGTTGTAGCCAATGACCAACTTTTCTTCAATTTTCACTTTCACTATCCCACTAAAATTACCCTTTTGATACTTTTAATTCAATAACTCTTTAATCTCTATAAATAGACGGAATTTGTAAATACAGCTTTTATTTAATCAGCAATAGCATGTCCAAAAATTCTTTATACATTTTTTTTTTGTTGAGAGTGAACAGTTGAAAGTTCCTGAAATAAAAGTTTCATTTAACTTTTTTTTTTTAAAAAAACAATTTCATTGATGAGCTGAATTTAAGATATGTAATTAAACATAACAATACAGATGCTGCTGCTGCTGTTTATTTTGTGTAGAGTATTTCCTTCTTTCATCAATTAAACATACAAAAGATGGATTACTCATATTTTAATACAATCCTGAATGAATAAATAAATTTCAGTGATGTTTTTTTTTCCCTTCTTTTTTTTTAAAATAAATATATTAGGTTGATGAAAATGGTTGAGTCTTTTCTTTTTTTTCTTTTTATTTTGATATAGCATCAATATTGAGTCATCAAAATATTTTCCTTTGCATCCCCTTTCAAATAAAAGTGTGCATTCAATCATTAAAGGAAATATCTTTTGAATCTTTGTCAGGACAAGGAATGTCAGAAAAATTGAATGAAAGTCTGAAGATTAGTATTATTTGGACTATTGTCCCCATCTCCATTGTTATCTGTACAACATTTCGGCCAATGTGCCATCAGGTCTTCTTCAGGTATTTCTTGTCGGACTCGGAAACCTTCTTCTCATAATCGGGAGCCATCATGGAACTTTGAACCCAATCCTTTATTCAATTCATGGGGTATCCTGCTCCCGATTATGCCAAGAAGGTTCCTGAGTCTGACAAGAAATACCTGAAGAAGGCAGGAGGGCACATAGGCCGAAACATTGTACAGATAACAATGAAGATGGGGACAATAGTCCAAATAATACTAATTATCAAGCCCCATCTCAAAAATTTCAGAAAAAGTTTGAAGATGTCTTGAAGAATATATGTTGTATGTGGAAGGACTTCCCATTCCATTTTCCATGAACTGAATCACATTTGCAACATAGGGATGATTTATTATCATGCAACAAAATCACATGTTAAACCCTGCACCCACCCCCAATGTGCCATTCAAATGACCATTAATCAGTTTAAAAAGAATTTCCTTTAAAAATCTCACGAAACAAAGACAACCCCCACAAATTTTCTGTTTAGGTTGAGATGCTGAAAATTCTGGAATCTCATAATAAATCCAGATTTCTCCTCATCAATGACTTTCTTATTGTATGTGTAGAGCAAGAAAAGTGTTTAACTGAGTAAACTAGAGAATGTAGACACTTCTAAGATTTTTCTAATATGGTGCTGGGAACTTTAGAATCAACCTTTATTGCTTGAAAGATGCCTGTAATAAATAGTAAAAACAGCAACTAAAACTGATTTTTTATTTTGCTATTAGCTACTGACAACTCTTATTGTTTAACCCTTTATCTAACAGAGCGCTCCAAACTGCCCAATGATCAAAATGCCAGACTACCCAAAAATGCCAGAGATTGTCAGCTCTTAGAAAATAGTTTACAATTAAAAGAGAAATGAATTGAAAGAATACATTTTTATAAAGGATCAGTGATATGATACTAGCTTATCAACCATTTGGGACAAGGCTATTGCAGATGGCAGTGGTAGATAGAGGGTTAAATAAATATTTCCTTCAGTGGCCTTTTTTTTTGCTCAAGTATTTGAATTAAAGAAACATCTGCTTCTTCTTTCTCTCTCTTTGGATTTTTGCCAGAGCCCCTTTGGCCGGGTTGTGGCGCTAATATCACTGGGTGGCAGACCTGTCAGTCTTGGTTGACCCTACCAGGAACTTAAGTTCCCAATTTAAGTTGGAATTTTTTGGTATATAAGGCGTGTGGTAGATACCTACTTCTAAATATAGACTCGTTGACTACCATGTGACCAGGGAAGGCAACCTATTGTCCAATCACTGGCAGTGCTGCTGTTGTTGTATTTATACTAGCCTGATTCTTAACCTTAGATCATTACTACTTGGATCATCTTAGACGACGGAACGTAGTACTATACCACAGGACTTATTGACTTACCAAAGGATACTATACCACCGGATACTTATTGACTTACTTACTTATTTACTTTAAGTCCTTTTACATCTGGCCAAGGATGGCGGCCAGATACTCAACAGACATGGGTCTAATACTACCAGGTTTATACCACCCTGCTACCATGAGGAGGGATTGGACTTTAGAAATAATGTGCTAGTTAGCAGTTGAGCAAAGAGCTTTCTCCACCTTTTAGGGTCCAAGTGGTGCAGCCATACAATAGCACTGACACAGCTACAGCTTGGAAGAATCGTTGCTTTAACTTATCAATGAAATCAGATTTCCATATCATTGATAATTTGTCTATAGCATTATTTGCATGATGTATAGTGGGCTGATTTAGCTCAGTCGGTAGAGTGTTTAGCTGGGAAACTCAAGGTTCCTGGTTTGATACCGGCCCTCACTGACTCAGCATATGAGTTGCACAGGGAGCTGATGGTAGGTATGGTGCTCCACCTCAGCAGCTAAAAAAAACAATCTTCTTGGTCTAGTGCTAGTGAAAAGAGAATACTCCCTCGCTGTCTGGCTGATACCGACATTAGGCCCGCCCCAACAACTTTATAGTATAATTAAGATAGCTTTTTTTACACGATTCCTTAACCTAATTAAAAAAAAATAGAATATCTAAAAATTTAATGGTGTTTTCTTAAAATGATGATAGAATTTTAGTATTTTTTTTTTTTAATCGTTTTCCAAGTATCAATAAAACATCTTGGTAGATTAATATTTGCATTATTTCCTTATTTAACAAGAGCAATCACATATAGCATCAAGCTACTAAAGGCCTGTTAGGATTTTTGTGGCCATCCTTTAGGCTTCAAGCAAGAGCGCTGACCAGATATCCTTTGTGTTAAGTAGAGCACGATCCTTAGTGAAGAATCCTTTGGTTGTTCCTTGGTGCTCCTCAGTCTTGCAGGTCCTTCATCAATGATTGCAAATGGATGTCTGTCAGTATCAGCGATTAAGTAGTTAACCAACTACGTATTTAGGCTGTTGATTGGCTGAAGTAGGTGTGGCACTCTGCCTCAGATGCTAAAAAAAAAAAACAATCTCCTTGGTCTAGTGCTAGTGAAAAGAGGACAGACTCCCTCGCTGTCTGGCTGACAGTGACCTCACTTAGTCTATAAATTTAAGTAGTGGTTTGTAGCACGGCTTATATACTAAAATATTCCAACAATATAAAAGTTTGTTAAAGTATTAACTCTGCCATAATGTTTAGAAACAGACTATTCATATGAGATATACATTTGTCGTAAAGTAGTAAATAGTAGTATACTGTTTTATATATAGTATATATAAAATATTCCAACAATATAAAAGTTTGTTAAAGTATTAACTCTGCCATAATGTTTAGAAACAGACTATTCATATGAGATATACATTTGTCGTAAAGTAGTAAATAGTAGTATACTGTTTTATATATAGTAGTAAATAGTAAAAGTAAATAAGTAATAAAAAATAAAGTAGTAATCATTCATTAAGAAAGACACTGATACTTATATTATTTGAATTTTTGAGATGAGGCTTGACATGTATTACTTTCTTTCTTTTTTTTTTAGACTGTTGTCCTCATCTTTATTGTGAAATATACATTCAGTGTTTCGGCCACTGTACCCTCCGGCTTTCTTCAGGTGTTCCTTGTAATCTATTGGGGCAGGCTGTTTTCACTTTGCTACTACAAGTGTCAAGACTTTGTCTATCCAAGCATACCAATAATTTAACTTCAGAAATCATTTTGATTAATTTAACAATTTAAAATGATTTCCAAAGTTGAATTATTGTTATGTTTGGATAGACAAAGTCTTGACACTTATAGCAAAGTTAGGTTGGTTGGATATTATGGCATGTCAACCCTTGTTGGGTTATTTTATGCTGAAGACATTTTGTTTAATTCATTCTTGATGGGTGCACAATTTTGTTTTAAACTCATTTTTTTCCTATTAACTCATAGATGGGACCCTAAAAGGTTTTACCACTCCCGGTCATAGTGGACCTGGGAGCAATGGTGATGAAGGGGTACTCCACATTCCCCAGAATTTGAACTTCACCATCAGATAGTTTAACATCATATCCAGGACATCAACAACTTCAGCCACCGCATTCTAGCACATATATGATAAAAAGGGTTGGGGCTTACCAATAAGGGCAATAGGCTTGGGACAATCATATAGGTGATAGGGCTTGATGTGATTAGCCGATTGATCGAAGGGGTCCTCTCCGACCATTAGTCTGGCCTAAATAAGGGCCAAAGCAAAGTGAGAACGGAAGGTCATCGTAAATCGTCTGGAATGTTGTGTATGTGGAGAAAAGTAAACAAACATAGGATGTTGTACTGGATGGATGTTTATTATAAGTAGTAATGTCGACGTTATAATGTTTTGGTCTATCAGACCTTCTTCAGGGCATGGATTGAGTTCTTGTATTGAATGATTCAGTTCTCTTACTGCGATTGGTGGTGGTAGTGGGAGAGGGGGTCAGCTCATTGTTGTGTATGTACATTTCACAATAACAATGAGGATAACTGTCTGAAAAATCAAAATAATATGGATACTTAGTTTTCCAATGAACATTTGTTATTAATTTCTTTTTGCACAAGTTTTTTTTGTTTTGTTTCTAATTCTTTTAGTATCACAATTACGTAGCAGCATTTTAGAGATTTAAAAAAGATAATAAAAATTTGTATTTCCAGTTATGGACCTTCTCATGTAGCAGTATTTTTTAATTAAAAAATAAATTAAAAAAATTTTTAATTAAAAAATCAAATTTTGTATTTCCAGTTATGGACCTCTTGTTTGGATTTAAAAAAAAAAAAATCAAACTTTGTATTGTATTTCCAGTTATAGACTTCACGTAGCAGCATTTTTGGATTAAAAAATCAAATAAATTAAAAAAATTTAAAAAATCAAACTTTGTATTTCCAGTTATAGACCTTCTCACAAAGAAGCTTTGTTCAATTAAAACTGAACTCAAATTTTAAAAGATGAGCAAAGTAATCAAGCATTTTCACAATTTTGCTCTACAAACATACGGGCAACTTTCACAGAAAAAAAAAACATAAGATAAATAGCAAGTGTGTGTGTGTGTCTATTGAGGAATGCTTCCTTTCTCTCCTTTCCAGATTTCTTTCAATTCTACTTTACAGCCAAGATCCCTGAGAGCTGATTTCACTTCATCACTGTTATATTTTTTTAGAGCTTGGTTGGCCAAAGCTTCAATTCCCAATTCAAGAAATGGTGAACAGTTCTGTGGGTTACGAGCAACCAAGTTACGTACAGCCATGCAAGCCAGTTTCTAAAAAAAAAAAAAAAAAAAAAAAAAAAAAATTACAAAATTGAATTTATAAAAAAGGATGGAAATTTATGAAACTTGTTTTATTTTGTGTGGGGAAAAAAATCATTTTACAAAGGTTCTTACAAATGTTAAATAATTAATAGGTAGCCTATATAGGTAGATTATGTATGACAACTGTAGCTTATTTCTCTGAATTTTTTAAATGAGGTTTGATAATTTGTATTATTATGGTTAGCGGAATGTGAACAGGATACGCCCGTGGATTGAATAAAGGATTGGGTTCAAAGTTCTGTGATGACTCCCAATTTCAACAAGAAGGTTCACGAGTTTGAAAAGAAGGCTCCCGAGTCTTTCGAGAAGGCTCCGAGTCCAACAAGAAATACCTGAAGAAGGACAGAGGGCACATTGGCCGAAATGGTGTACAGATAACAATAAAGATGAGGACAGTAGTCCGAATAATACAAAGTGTAGCTTAAATTCAAACTAACGGTCATGGAAAAACACAGGAAAAATGATTGACACTTTTAAAACCTGTGTTGACCTCTCTTCCAGTTTGCCAGAGTGGATGTGAGAAAGAGTTTAGGAAATTATTTCTATTTAATAATAACTTGTTTGTACAGTTATATGGTGTAAATTATTCCTAACTAATACAAATAATTTGCACACAGTAGTATGACTAACCGTTCCTATTCAATACTAATAATTTATATATAATTATAGGGTTTCAAATAACTATTCTTAATACAAATAATTGGCACAGTCATATGGTATCAAGTATTCCTATCCAATATAATTATTTTGCAAACATTTATTTGAACCATCAATGGGAAACCCTAACAGCTACTACCACTCTGGATTTGAGTGGACCTGGGAATAAGGATAATGAAGGGATGACTCCATACTCCCCAGAGACCCAGACTCACCACACTGAATGCAGGTTAATTTCATACCCAGGATACCGCCTTACAGTACCTGCTGTTGCTTAAGTGGTCAGTCAATTAAGTACTGAACAAGGTCATCGCTGATTAACTTCAGTGATCTAGAGGGAACTGATGCTATCAGAATGACTTGAGTGTAATCAAAAGTTAAATCTTCTTCCCATTCAAATTAAACATTTTAGTTCATAAACAAAATTTATACAAGAATAAATTGTTCATCAAAACCAAAAAAAAGATAAAGAATCTTACCTGGACATTAGCCGAATCTGGATGAAGTTTCATCGTTTGAATGATGAGGTCTGGTCCGTGAGCATCCATGATAACTTGAGCATTTGGTGCACAACGCAAAGCCAGAGCGGCAAGCAGTGCACAACCAGCTGCACATAGAGATGGATGTTTACCAAATTTGGTCATGGATGCAACAATAATTTCCATTGCACCATTGGAGATAATGGCTTCTTTTACAATGTCATTGCCAGCCAGATGTTTGAGCACAAGCATCACCTGTTGACTTAACGCCTGCAATGAAGACAGAAGAATCATTTTAGACCAAAAAAAAAAAAAAAAAAAAAAAAGTATGGTATTCAAGTCATGCAACTAAACACATTTTTTTTTTTATTACGTTTGATTAAGAGTGCCCAAAAACAGAGGGTCGGATCAATTTGGAAAATTTGGAAAAAAATGGTTTTCAATCACTGAACTAAAGATAAGGACAAAAAGTACTTACTGACGTGCTGGAAATAATGAGAAGCCAGAAGAGGAGAATTTTTTCTTCAAACTCAATTTTTAAAAAAAACATTTTTTTAAACTGATTTTTTCTATTTAACCCACAGATAGGACTCTAACAACTATTACTACTCCAGGTCAGAGTAAACCTGGGAGTAATGGCGATGAAGGGGTACTCCACACTCCCCAAAGCTCCAAATTGGAACTTCACCATTAGATGCAGTTTAACATCATACCTAAGACACTAAGACGCTCAGCCACTGCCTTCTAGCACATATAAGATAAAAAGGGGTTGGAGGTTTGCAACAAGAGCAATACAGTCTGTATTAGGGCTTGACGTGTCTAGCCGATTGATGAGAGGGGTCTTTCCAACTGCCCGTCTAAAGACCAAAGTGGATTGTTGCATGTTATAGACTACTCAACCACCAGGATTCTGTCCTTAAGCATCACAGGTTGCCAACAGGTGGCCCCATTGCAGAGGTGCATTTGGTGTATTTTACTGCCCAAGATGACTGGGTGGTAAATCAATTTGTTAAAAAGGAAAAACATTCTTCTAAAATCAAGAACTGTTTATTAAACCTTAAATTCATCAGATAAGTATAAAACATTTCATATCACTTCAAAATTAAACTAAAAATACTGACTAGAAATATGAACAGATTAAAATTACAATCTATGCATATATAAAGGGCAGTTTGTGTGTATGTATGTCTGGAAGAAACTATGAAAATACAACAATTAACGACAAAGTAAATATATATACACATTCACTACCACCAGATCTGCTTTTTAAGCAAAATAATGAAGGTTTGGTTTATACTCGTGAAAATAATTAAAAAATAAAATTTAGAAGATAACAGCATGGAATTCTTTTTTGTATTTAATATTTTCGATTAGGAGACATTAATTTTTCTTTTCAGAGTGTCTGGATCAATGCAAAGTCTTTTTTACGTGGGGATTTTAATAGGGTATCCTGTGAGGATCGAACTTGTGATTTGATAATAAATTGGATCTGTGAGACTAACTTTTTTTTTTACCTCCTTCACTACCCAGGCAATGCCGGGTAGCCCATTCTAATAAATAAATAATTTCCTTTCTTTATAATGAAGTAAAAAAAAAAAAGTAAAGTAGGTGGAGTGACCTATTGCTGATATAAGCCAGACAGTGAGGAAGTCTTGCCCCTTTTCACTAGCACTAGATCAGGAAAATTGTTTTTGCGATTGAGGTGGGGTGCCGCATCTAACATCAGCTCCCCACTTTACCACACAGATCCAAGCTATAGTACTCATGTGCTGAGTTGGTGAGAACCGGCATCGTATATGGAACCTTGTGGTTCTGAGTTAAATGCTCTACCAACTGAGCTAAACTGACTGGCATAAAAAGAAAACATTTGTATCAATTTATACAGGTAAAACTTTTGAAACATCATAATCTTTAATGATAAAATCCCCAGAAAATGTAAGAAACCTAGAAAGAATAATTATAAAGTCTTTTTTAATTATTTTATTCAAAATTTAGAAGAAAATTTAATTGGAAATCAAGTAACATCCCACCATGTAAGATGAACACTCCAATTATTGTGGAGAGCTATGCACAAACCGAAGCTCATGGAGTGGTTAGTGTAAAAATTATGTGTATCCCTTTGGCATTCCTCTTTTCAGGCACTGGGTATTAAACCCACCCCTGCCCCTTTAGACAAGGGGGCAAGTGTTGCCTGGGGGATGGCCCCATGGGATTCATGCTAATATTATATATCTTACAGACACATCAGCTCCTATGTCAGGTAAGTATTTCAGATCACATTAACAGGTAAACAGTATAATGAATAAGTTTGGTTTGTTTAATGGTATATGAATCTTTGTGGGTCATTTAATGCCAAAGCCATCCTTGTAGTAGAACAGTAGTTAAGCAATAGCAACTACTTTAAGCAGCCTGATACCAAAATGACTTGATTTGGCATTAAATGACCCAAAAAGGGTTTATATGCCACAAAACAAAAACAACCAACCAACCAACCAAGAGATTCTCATATGAGTGTGTGTTTTTTTGTTGTGTTACAAATATTTGTGTAGTGTTCATTCACACGAAACCATTAGAGTGAAAGGTAGGAAGCTTATTCATTCATATGTGTGTATAATATAGCAATCATACAGAGTATTTGTGTAACACAATATGAAGAGAGAGCAACAATTAAAGAGTAAGTATTTTCTGACATCCTACCGTGTCAGATGAACACAGAGTCCAATTATTGTGGGGAGCCATGAACAAACCGAAGCTCATGCGGTGATTAGTGTAAAAATTGCATGTATCCCTTCAGCATTACTCTTTTGAAGTGTCTCAGGCACCAAGCAATAAACCCATCCCTGCCTCTTTTAGACAAAGGGAACAGGTGATGCCTGGGAGGATAGCCTCCTGGGATTCCCCCGAGTATTATACATACAAGGTGTGTTAAAAATCTATCAAGATTTTTTGTACTCTTTGACACATCTTAAATAGAAATGAAATAAATGAATACATTTCTATTCAGTAGTAAAGGATCAGAAATCAGATACTAGCTTGTCAACCATTTGGGACATGGTTATTGTGGATGGCAGTGGTAGATAAAGAGTTAATCCTATCATATATACAAGGTGTGTCAAATAAAGTACTGAGATTTTTTATACTTTATGACACACCTTGTATTCTAAAAAAAAAAAAAAATGTTCCATTCATTATTCATTTCTATCTTGATAAATACAGCTTTAAACTTGGTACTTTTTTGACACACTCATATTCTGAAAATAATCAATGAATGAAACATTTTTTTTTTCAGAATACAAGGTGTGTCGAAAAGTACAAAAAATCTCGATACTTTTTTGACACACCTTGTATATCCTACTGGTCTAAGGGCTTGAAGACTGAGTAAGTATATAATTGGAAATCAAGTATCTAAAAAATATATAAAAATATACACAGTGCATGTGTGTGTGTGAAAGGAGATACTAAAACTGTAATTTTTAATACTTACTGCATTGTCAAGGTTTTCTCTGAAAGCAGATAATAAAAATGGAATACCACCCAAGTCCAAAACTTGTTGACAAAATTCTGTACGCACCAACAACCGACTGAGTGTTACGAACAGTTCTTTCAATATTGGTACATTCTTATTGTAATCTACAATTGAAAACAAAATAAACAAATTGGTTTCTTTTTCTTTTTCTAACAATAATTAAATAAATATTCAATATAAACTCTGTTAAAAAAAAAAAAAACAACCTTTTCCCTACAAGCAATAATACTATAATAATATATAAGCATGCTGCTGTAAACAAAACAACTAGATGGACAACAAATATTACGAAATATACAAGGTGTGTCAAAAAAGTATTGAGATCTTTTGTACTTTTTGACACACATTGTATTCTGAAAAAATTAATGTTCCATTCATTCTTCATTTCTATCTTGGTAAATACAGCTTTAAACTTGGTACTTTTTTTACACCTCTTGTATTCTAAAAAAATTTAATGAATGGAACATTATTTTTTTTCAGAATACAAGGTGTGTCAAAAAGTACAAAAAATCTCAATACATTTTTGACACACCTTGTATTTACTTGTACCATTTCTATTCTATCTAAGTTTATTATGAGCTCTTCTTGAAATTCTGAAACTGATTATTATTATTATTTTACAATATAATATTCGTGTTCCTTAATTGTATGACCGTTATCATCTTGCAACACCCTCTGGTTAAAAATAAGACCATCCAAATCTTCCAAGATGAAATGCAAAACTCTAAATTCTGATTAACTGGTGTTGCTTATCCACCGAATTCTTATTTCTTCTTCACAACTAAATCACACTTCTAATCACAGCTACCCCCCCCCCGAACGAGAATATGAAATAAAAATGATCAGAAAACAATTTGTCATCCAATTTGACCAATCTAAATGAGTTTATCATGTGCGAAATGAATGAACATTGCGTGTACAGGAAAAAAAATTACATGAGTCATCCATTCTGACCAATAATGTAGGTTTTTTGCTGTCCAGATACAGAAGATGTATCATCAGATATAATGAAAATATGATTTATAAAAAGGTCCCTATGGAGACGCATGGTGTAATGGTTAGAGTCATAATAAATGGACCCATTGACCAAAGTTCAAATCCTGGACGAGGCTGTTTGCATTTCACATAACGCTAATACCCTTGGAAAAGGTATGCATCCAACTACTCTCCCTGCATCTATAGGTAAATAGTAGGACAGACTGGGCTCTTTAACCATGGCTAGGTAACCAGTCTAGAAGAATGAAAACTCTGAATTCAGACCTGTTCAACTCCACTTAAGAAATTGACCTTGTGTCTCATCCTGCTCATGCGGAGGAGTTGGTAAATATATATATATAAGATCCCAACAATTTTGATTTTGTATAAAATTTTTAAATTTAATAAACATCAAAATACTTAAGGTAAAAAAACAAAACCAAAAATAATAATTACTTACCTTTGCAGAGTTCTAGAATCAACTTTAACCCATTTCCTTCCATTGCAATCAGCTTGGAATTTTCATGACTCTGGCCAAACGGTACAGTGGCATCATCGTCAACAGTCAACACACAAAACACAGAACAGGTGGCCTTCACAAGTTGTTCTTCACCCTGATGGGCAACAAGCAGTTCTAGCAGTTTATTCACAATTTTGTTGTTTACATACGCCTGCCTGTTGGCCTCATTGGTAATACACGACACAGAAATAACTTTGAGGACTTGTATCAAAACATTAATTTGGTCACGGTACATATCGGTCATTTCTATAAAGGAAGGAACATCAATTGGTTTCATGAGTTTGGACTGATCAGTTAAAAGAACTTCCATGGCATCCAAGACTTTTTTCAAAAGTTCTAATTCTTCAGAATCTTTACATCTCTTGATATAATCAAAGAGAGCACTATAAGCGCCATGTCTTCCTGCAAGGGAATTCTTAGCAGACGTCTCCGTACATTCACATATGAACTTGTCGAGAATAACCTGTGCTTCTGTATTATTGTAAGCGGCGTCATTCAGAGATTCTTTAAGTCGGTCCACCAATTTCACTACCGTGTGAACTACAGGACCGTTGTCTTCACTTCTGTAGACTTTTTCATCTTGGACAATGACTGTGAGGTCAACACCCTACAAAGTCAGAAAATAATTCAATGAGATTAGTCATTTTAATAATAATGTTTTATTTACCATATTATGTACTAAAGAAAAAAGTGTTTAAGTCATGTTTTATACAACTAACCACAAAGACTTAAGTAAAAATAGTTTAGTCTTGTTTGTTTGTTTTACGGCATATCAACCTCAGTGGGTCATTTAATGCCGATAAAGTTTTGAAATAAATCAATTCTTAATGGATAATACAATTTTTTTATAAATACATTTTTCTATTTAACCCATAGATGGGACCCTAACAGGTACTACCACTCCAGGTCAGAGTGGACCAGGGAGCAATGGTGATGAAGGGGTGCTCAACATTCCCTAGTATAGTCTGTGGAGTGGCCTATTGTCAGTATCATCCAAACAGAGAGAATCTATCCCCTTTTCACAAGGAAGATTGTTTTTTTGCTGAGGTGGAGTGCCACACATACCGTCAGCTCCCCACTTTACATCTGTATTTACAATGCTTGTTCTTTAATTTAGGATGTTACCCCTTTTTTTTTTAATCAGTTATTTCCTTCCCCTATAATGTAGAATAATTTTTTAATATTTACTTGAATTTTTATCATGATCAAATCAGTAGAATTGCAATTTTTTTTTTTTCATTTTAAACCTTTCATTCTCTAATTTGGACATGATTGTGCCAGAAAATAAGCATTGTTACTATATATAAAAAATATAGCTAATAGACTCACAGTAGTAGAACCTACTGTATAATTGAAGACAGTTTGCAAATCGCTTTGTGTCCAATACCTGGTGCAGTTTAAGGGAAGTATGGTTGTGTACTGGTTAGAGTCACAGGAAATGGACTCGTTTACACGAGTTAAATTCCTGTGCTAATACCCTTGGGAAAGGGATGAATCTAACCATTCTCCCTCCAGCTATGGTAAATAGTAGGGCAGACTGGGCTCTTTAACCTTGGTTAGGCAACTAGTCTAAGAGAAGGAAAACTCTGAATTCAAACCTGGTCACTACTAGAATAGGCTCAGGCTACTTAGTGATCTATTTCAAATTAACATCTTATACCACCTCATTCCACCCGGCCAGAAGTCACATTCATTTTCCTAATCTACCCCAAATGATAGCCTTTGTTAAATGTAATATTAAACATATTTAGAAGTCTTTAATTTAAGGGTAATAACAGGTAACTTTTAATGAAATGGACATTTTTATCCATTTTTGATAAATGGTTATAGGAATTGGGCTCTGGACTTAGGAAATTCTCAACAGGATGTTAAGAAAAAAAAAAAAAAAGAAAAGAAATATCCCATTTATTGCGTAGTACTAAGATTGTATCAAGTATGAAGTGCATACAATAAAATTGAATCAAAATTTATTTCACTCACCTGAGATTCAAGTTGTTGTACAGCATCTTCCATTGCTTCAGTTACATTCATTTCAAATTCTCTCATATTCTCACACACAATATCATCAAATGTTGATTGACTAACATTCTTCGACATCTGTAACAAAAATATTAGGGATACAAATTAGACATACAGATTCACTTTTACCAAATTAGCTATATCATGTTTCCATCCCCCCCCCCAAATAAAAACTACCATGATTTTCGCAGGATGATTTTAAAATAAGCCCTCATTGAGAGCAGACAAAAGAAATAAGCATTCTTTACAATCACATCATGCAACACAAACATCCCCCCAAAAAATAAGCCCTAGTGTTATATTTCGGAGTGAACATTAATATAAGCGATGTCTTATTTTCAGGAAAACAGTAGAAGATGTAACACTTTCACTTACCTGAAGCAAAGAGAACATGCTGCTTCACATGTCTTTTGTGTAAGCAGCCATTTGTAATGTGAGGAAAGCGCATGCACAAGTCCTTATTTACTATTACATATAAATATGCATGAGTTATCATGTGTGTGAATATATATATATATTTTACAATCACTCCACACAAGTAGGATGTGATACAAGGTCAATTTCTTCAGCGGGGTTTAACAGGTTTGAATTCAGAGTTTTCCTTCTCCTAGACTGCCCTACTATTTTCCTATAGCTACAGGGAGAATAGTTAGATTCATACCTTTCACAAGGGTATTAGCACAATGTGAAATTAAATTAATTTTTAATAAATTTTTCCAGGTGTTGACATCATATTTAAAAAAAAATTTTTTTTTTTTATTGTAATCTCGTTTTGATCTTTCTATAAATGTAAAAATAAGAGACTGGAATTTTTTTATTGAAATGATCAAAGGTTGAAAATCCCCCACAATATTGATTGATAAAAAAATTTTTTCTTCAATTTTTTGTTTTTTAAATAAAATAAGCTATTCATAATAAAATTAATTCCTTAATGAATAAAATACTGAAAATTTCATTAAAATTGGACAATTCCCTAATTTTAGTAATTGTTTTATAATTAAAAAAAAAAAAATTATTATGTCCCTTTAGTTCTTTTGCACATTCCTCGTTAAAAGAATCGACCAGAATGTAATAAAATCAATGTTTGAAGATTGATATATCATTAAAGAGGAACACTAGTACCACCAATTTACCCTGTGAAATTTACCCCCGCTATATTTAAAACAATGAAACTTGCAAAAAAATTAACATTATCTTGAAAAAGTTTTTTCCATTCAAAAGAAGAAACATTAAACAAACTCCTGATGATTTAAAAAAATTTTTTTTAGCTTACGGAAATAATGAAAATTATAATTGAAAAACAATGTTTTCATTTTGGCACTGTTAAATCAACTGAAATTTAACGTAGCTAAACTAACAAGTTACGATAAGAGGTTCTTTTTAAAATTCTATGAAAAATCAATTAATAGTCTGATTTTCACAAAAATTTCCATAACTATTTACCTTTGGATGTAAATGTATCTGAAATAGTTTTTTACAAGGTCTACTTATTTTATTTTATGAGATAAAAAAAATGAACCGTCAGAAAACTTTTTTTCTATAAAGATAAGAGTCTGAATAACTAAATAAAAAAAATGTTATAACATACAACGCAGTATTTTTTTTTAGGAAAAATTAATGAAATTGGAAATAAAAAGTGCAAAAAAATGTCATAATATTATTATTTGAAAACTTTATTTTTTTTGCTTTTTTAATTCATATGTACTATATTCTATTAAATTGTCAAGAAAAAATTTTTTTTTTTTTTAAGTAATTAATTTTTAAGAGATTTTCAATCTTTTGTGAGCTTAAATAATTTGTTTTTTTTTAATGTTTAAAAATATTTTTTTGTGTACAAATCTAATTTTTAACGGATATTTAAATATATGAATTTTAGAATTCAGGTGAACTAAAAATTTGTCCGATCCACAATATATTAATATTTTTAAAAGAATTTGTAATTTTTATTGTTGAATAGTAATGTGTGATTCCTAGAATATATGGAAGAGCAAAACTGACATATTTGTTTTTATACAAAGAGACGAGACGCTTCTCAATATATTAACTATTGTTTGTTTGTTTTTTAAGAGTAAAAAATTATTTTTCAACTTTTTCTACCTTGTATTAGAATAAAAAGTAAGTATATATTTATTATTTTATCAGTTTTTCTCTTAGATAAAAATATTCAAATTTTTATTCATTTCATTTTTGATTTTAAAATTTATTACCAAAACAAACCGCATACATTTTTTTTTTTAAATCAATTTCACCGTGAAATTTTAATATTAAAGTTTTTCAAGTTTTTATTCATTTTAATAGTAAATTTTGGCTAAACTTGGAAATCGGTTGGAAAATTAAAATATATTACAGGGTGACCCAGAAAAAACAGAACCCAAATTATTCATTTATTTTACTTTATAACTTGTTTTTGGCTACGTTAAATTTAAATTGATTTAACGGTGCAAAAAAGAAAACATTGTTTTTCGTTCATAATTTTCCTTATTTTCCTAAGCTGAAATTTTTTTTTTAAATCATCAATATTTTAAAAATGTTTCTTCTTTCGAATGCACAAAAAAAATTTCAAGATAATATTTCAAGATAAAAAAAATATATATTTTAAAAATCGTTGAAAACCAATAATCGGTTATTGAATATGCACAAGAAAAAAATTATGTCCAATACAGTCACCTATACATTTAAATGTATAATCGTAAAGGGAAATAATATGTAATTTTTCTGTCCCGATTTCGACCTGAAAATTACCCTTTCGCATGTAATACGGATAGGTTTATTTATTTTTTAAGATAACGATGTAATTTTTCCTAATCGGATAATTTGATCTTTAATTTAACTGTTTTTAACTTTTTTTTGCGAGATTTAAAAAAAAAAAAAGTTCAAAGATATTTACTTTCATTTATGAAATATAGCTTAAAATGATCACGTGACCGAAAAATAGACATGCCTAAGAAACACACAAAAATAATTTTACTCAACAATAAAAGGACATTGATACTTTTTTTTTAAAGGAGTCATCAGAACGGGTTAAGAAGAGGGTGTGTTTACTAAAGTATTCCCGATGAGAAGAATATGTTTATTTTTCAACTTCTTCTCCTAAATTAATAGATAGGATAAAAGAATATTTTATCATAAAAAATTTTTTTTTTTCTTCTTTTTTTTTTGTGGCTTGACCAGAAAAGTTCTATCTTTTTTTTAACGTTGTCAAAAATCATGATCACCTTTTATTTAACTTATTCGTGAATTTTTCCTTTAACGTTGCACCTTTTACAGAAAGGCTGAATCCAATTTATCTTGTCATGACAGGCAAGAAAAAGAAGCAATTATTTGGCGGGCTTTGCGTGTGTATGTCTCGCTGACCGATATCGGTTTCCATAGCAACAAAGCTATAATCGCACTTTAAGACAGGATCAAATATTTTCTATGCAAACGTTTCCCCTCTCCCAATCTCTCATATAAAATTTTTTAAAAAAATAAGAGGCCAATATCTATAAGTATGATTAGTTTGTTGATGCCTACACCATCAAAAAGAATTATAAGTATGTTTATAAAGTTAACTAACTGCTATCTGCTGAGAAAAGAATATTTTATTTGGATTTGCAAATGCAAGACAGAAACCGGAAATATTTTCTTTAATTTTTTAGTTGAGTGGAAGAAAGAAAAATTATGTAAAAAAATTATCACAAAGTTACATAAATATATGATTTTTCTTTTCTTTTTTAAAATTTTTTTTAAAAATGAGTTGAGACTTTCTTTTATTATCAAGAATATCTTCATACGGATCGATGCAAGCATATGGTATAATTAAGAAACCACATATTGAAAACTGCATAAATGCAATAAAATCTTACATTACTGAATTACAATAAAACTTCGATTGGTATATAATATTATCCAGTGTTTGATTCATAATCTGTTTTAAATCCACTTAATATTTTTATTAGTATGTCTCAAAATCAAATTTATATTTGGTGGTACGGTAGTGGTAAAATGTTTTTTGTTTGTTTGTTTGTTTTTTTTGTTTTGAAATAAAAAATCATGTTTTAATTATTTAAATCAAAGTTATAGTACAAACAAGAGCTTACTTTAAATTAATATTATTGAAGATCCATATCACATAATATACGTGAATACACGAAGGTATTTTAATTTAAACAATCAATTCCAAAATAAAATATCACAAAATATCCCTTCCCTGAAAACTCATATCTACGGACGTTATATTGAATTTTCTTCAAAGATTGAAACAGACATTGCTATGTCAGGATATAATAATAAAAGTAATGGTTTATTAAAGACCGCGATGGTTTATGAATAATGTGGTCCCTTCTGGAAGGATTTATTTATTTTTGAATGTGCTACAGAAACATGAAACAAATTGAACAATGTAATGCAGAACAAAACAAATAACTAAACTTATAAATACAGAACATTTTAATTTGTAAAAATATAGAAGACCTCATATTCCAAGCTAGGGGGACTGCACTATGCGAAAAGTACAAGGAAACTAAAAGAAAAGTTTAAATAAACTTCTTTTTTTTAACGAGTGTAAAAATATTTTATTTTTTCAACAAAGTAAATTAACCCTAAGAAAGGTTGATTGTTTGTGAATTTAAGTATTTAACAATAATTTTAATCTAAAATTCACATGCCGAATACTGTCTAAGATTTTATCCACAATTTATCGTCATTTTAAAAGTTTATTTTAGGATGACGATATCGAATAATTCCATTTTTGAAAATCCCATTGATTGAAAGCCGTTCCTTTGGCGTAAGGGGGAAAAAGGCTATCAACATTGTGAGCCACAACATTTGAATCCCTAAAACAAAAACTTTAAAAAAACATTTTTTGTGGTTATTAACACATCCGCTAATACGAATATACATTTTAAATAATTACTTACATTGCTGCAGGTGAATCACAAGAAAAAAATGTGAGCAAAAAACACGTGAATCTGCCGCTGTCAATAATTTTCAAATAGAATCAGAGTTATCTCCCTTGCCAACACTCCTCGAGACTGAATTACTTAGTTTAAAGAGTTCTATTATTTACTAAGCTTAGCTTCGTTTAGCACGAGACCTGAAGTATTTATTTTCCGGGCTTCCCGCCAAGCCGGATGGACATAATGGCTTTTTTTACGTGAGGAACCACGCACAAACAGAAACTCACGCATCGCCAGTGAAAACAAAAACACAAAAAAAAAACAATGCGTAGTTCCGTCGGCATTCCCCTTTAGCAGTGCCTCGGATCTCAGATCTAAAATATTATTCTATTTTATAATTCGTCATAGAATGATGAAAAAACGTGCATCTTTAGAATATACTATAATAAATCAACACTTATTTCTTTCTATTTTCTTGTACCACAGCCGGTAGTAGGTCCTTAGTGACTCCAACTGAATTCAGAGGTAAATATAAATACGACCACAGAAATACTCATAAAATTCTACCCGAGAAAAGTTTTGTTTGGTCTTGGTACATGGCTTTGTTTTTAATTGCATCTCTGAACAGAGACATCATAAATATAATATATTTCTAAGTGACAATCATCTGTAGATTGCAGATTCAGTCCTGGCCAAGGGCGATAATATCATAGAATACTTAACATAGCTTAAAATTTGTACTCGGTCATGGTTAACAATGAGCACAGTCTACCCCATGAATTGAATAAAGGGTTCAGTTTGAAGTTCTGTGAAAGCTCCTGATTACATGAAGTCTCCCAAATTCGAAGAGAAGGTTCCCAAGTTCAACAAGAAACACCTGAAGAAGCTATATTTATTTATTTATTGCTATATACACAACATTTATGCCGATGTGGCCTCTGGTCTTCTTCAAGTGTTTCTTGTCAAACTTTGAAGCCTTCACATGACTTTAAACTGAACCCATTATATAATCCATTGGGGTAGATTGTTCTCATTCTGTTAATTATGGCCAGGTACAAATGTTAAGTTATGTCAAGTATTCTAAATGTATTCACATGTAGTCAGGATTGAACCTGCAACCTACAGATGACTGTCATTTAGTACTGTATTAACATGACCCTTATATCCGTTTTGCCATGTGTCCAAGTGATCAAAGAATATGATGTGTCAGAGGATGGTGGAAAGGTCAGGTGACCTATCACATGACAATGATTAATTTCCTTTGTTGAGAATGTTAAAATAAACAAATTCTCTTTGTAATTCTTTCAGAAGAATTTATGTCACTGTGACTTTAAATGTTGCTTGCCTTACAAATCAAATGAGTCACATGATGATACTGACTAATAAATGAAATCAGGACATAAAAGATCTTTTAACTCCCTATGTTACAATTTATAAGAATTTCTCTGAATTTTTTAGATGAGGCTTGATGATTAGTATTATTTGTGTTTGTCCAATTGGACACATGGCCTAGTGGATAAAGGAGTTAGGTTAAGACAGTTCTAAGTGACAGTTATCTCTAGACTGCAGATTCAATCCTAGTCAGGGCAGCAGTAACATAGAATAATAATTAACACAGCTTAACGTCTCTACCCCAGCTATGGTTAGCGGAATTCCTGAGTCTGAGAAGGTTCCCGAGTCCGACAAGAAATACCTGAAGAAGGCTGAAGAACACATTGACCGAAACGTCGTACAGATAACAATGAAGATGAGGACAATAGTCAGAATAATACAAATAATATTAATTTATGAGAAGTCATAAATTGGAAGCATACCTGTAAGTTAGAATTTAAATAAAGTTTGTTAGAATTAAAAAGCGAGACAGGTAGTTTTCTATAACTATTGTGAGTTATGATTGACATTTTAGATGACCCCAACTGACCTCCGGTCCAGAGACATGGGAATAGTTAGTTTAGTTATCAGATTCAACCCTAACTTGGAAGGAGAAAGACATGCTAGTCTTCTCTCCAGGGTCTAAATCTCAATCCCACGGTGGAATAGATGGAATCATGGGCTAATAAATAATAAAAGCTTGATCAAGCGAAAACTATAAGTCTTGTAGTTATTAAATGTAAAAAAAAATGACTAGCCCAAAAAGCCCGCTAGAAGAATTAAAAGATTGAAGAACGGAAGAACTAGACAACAAGATGTTATGTATTATTTGGATGTTTTAGACTGTTGTTCTAATCTTTATTGTTATATACACATTTTGACCAATGTGCCCTCCGGCCTTCTCCGGGTGTTTCTTGTCAAACTTGAGAACCTTCTTGTCGACCTCACAGAACTTCAAACCAAACCTTTATTCAGTCTGCGACAGTAGTCTATTCTCATTCCGTTAACCATGACTGAGTACATGTGTTAAGCTATGTTAAGTATTTTATGCTATTATCGCCCTTGACCAGGATTGAACCTGCACCCACAGATGACTATCACCTAAAACTGTATTAACTCAATCCCTATATCCATTGCACCATGTGTCTGAAACATTGTGTATATAAGAATAAAGATGAGGACAATAGTCCCAAAATCCAAATTTTAAAGTTTAACTCAATTGATGTAGTGTGTGTCATTCATTCTTTTATAATAAAAGTATTTCTTACCTTTCATCGTCCTCCCTTTCAAAAAGGGTGATGTTTCCAAAATTTGATTCTTGCCTTTTTCTTCTGAAGAAAAAGTAAAGTAACAGGCAAACTCTGGATTTAGGAGAGTCAAGTATATTTTGATGTCAGTGCAGAGAGAGGGATGGGTGCATGTGGCTCTTTTAATCCATTAATTACTAAGTTATCATAATTACAATTACTACTGTTAACTTGTAAAATCTGATTCAAGTATTTTTGTTTTTGTAGTGAGAGAGAGGACTTGCCTCATAGGGCAAAGCAGGCGCGAACCTGTCTCGTTTGCAGGATGAGTGGAAAAAAGAACATTTAAGTCTTAAAAGGACTTAACTCTCAAATCAATGAGAGTTAAGTCCCTTTGTTCTTTTTCTGAGAAGCTTGTAAACAATGGCAGCCACCTTTGATTCAACATAATTTTCACAGAGAAAACCCAACGCTTTTCAAATCCATTTTAATGCATATTTTTAACTCGAAAATATCATAAAATGTCTTTTTAATAACAATTAAGCTCATTTCAAATAATGCACAAGTACAATTTTATGGTAGGAATTTAGTCACTTAAAGTTCAAGATTACCAGGTTTTTCTATCATGCCGCATACTTTTCAAGTTGGTGCACTTAGCACAACAATTATCATCTTAAGAAATAGAATTGACAACCAGAATTCAAATCTTAGATGAGGCTGTTTGTGTACTTTTTTCATGCTAATACCCTTGGGAAAGATATGACTCAATATATTCTCCTCCTAGCTATGGGTAAATAGTAGGGCAGACTGTTTATTTTAACCTTGGTAAGGCAACCTTTTTAGGTGAATGAAAATTCTGAATTCAAACCAGTTGTAGTCTGCTTAAAAAATGACCTTGTGGAGGGGTTGGGTAAATCAAACTGATGAGAATGTTTTATTACAGTACGAGCTATAGTACCCGGTAATATCCAGGCAAGGCGATGTTATCTGCAGTTCGATACTGGATTTTCATTTGTCTGCTTTTCATAAAGATTTCAAAGATTTGTTTACATTTTTTGATGAAAGAGCATTGCAAAGAACGTCGATAAAATTGAGATTAAAAAAAATTTTAATTATATATATATATATATATTTTTTTTAAATTTAAAATTAAAATATTAATTCAAGTTTATTAAAACTTTGAAGACTTATTTAAAAATGGGTGTATTTAAAAAAAAAAAAAACATTGTTGTCTGTCGTAAAACAAAACAAAAATCTCAGTGGAGTGGAGTGGATATGATGTTTTTTAAGTAATTAATCTTTTTCAAAATATGATATTTATTTATTCCCCCCCCCCCTTAGCAATATCTTTCAAAAATAATTTTTACACCACCCTGAGGGCGTTTTTCTTCTTTTTTTTGCTAGTTGATATAATATCAGTGAAAGGAAAAAAGGATTTCAAAGATTGCCCTACACTTTTAATAAAGTGATAAAAAAAATCATTGTAACCCTGAGATGTGATTAATAATTATGATGATAAAAATTGCCAAGCAATTCTTGAGCCACCTTTTTTATGACTTCTCATATTTGACATTTTTACAATGGGGATGGTTTAGCTCAATTGGAAAACATCTACCTAAGAACTATGAGGAGAGCGCGGTGGTGTACTGGTTAGAGTTGTAGGAAATGGACTCGTCGACCTGATGAACTCAGGTCGACGAGTCCATTTCCTACAACTCTAACCAGTAATCCTGGACGAAGCCACAGTTCACATAGTACTAATACCCTTGGGAAAGGTATGAATCTAACTATTCTCTCTCCAGCTATGGGTAAATATTACAGCAGACTTGGCTCTTTAACCTTGGTTAGACAACCAGTCTAGGAGAAGGAAAACTCTGAATTCAAACCTCTTAAATCTCTGCTTGGTGTGGTCACTACTAGAATAGGTTCAGGCCTACTTAGTGGTCGATTTCAATTTAATTAAGGTTCTAGGGTTGATATGCACTGAGTTGGCAAAGGCTGATAAGTAGAACAGCATTAAAGTGGATAGCTGATGGTAAGTGTTGCGTCCCACCTCAGACACACAAAAAAAAAAAATCTCCCCGGTTTAGTGCTAGTGAAAGGGGGATAGACTTCCTCGCTGTTCAGCTGATACTGACAACTGGGGATTTTATCAATCAAAATAATGTTTTAAAAGTTTTATCTGTATAAATCAATAAATTTTTTTTTCTTTTTATGTCAGTCAGTTTGGCTCAGTCAGTGGTATAACCGCCTTGGAACTACAAGCTCTCGCCAACTCAGCGCATGTGTAGCACAGCTTGGTTCTGTGCATTAAAGTGGAGAGCTGATAGTAGGTGTGGCATTCCACCTCAGATGGAAAAAAACAATTGTCCCTGGTCTAGCATTAGTAAAAAGGGGATAGACTTCCTTGCTGTCCAACTGATATTGACAATAGACCCTCCCACCAACTTTACTTTACTTTCAGACCAATATTTGATGGTAGGTGTAGCGTTCCACCTCAGACACAACAAAAAAAAAATCTCCCTGGTTTAGTGCTAGTGAAAAGGGGATAGACTCCCTTGCTGTCCAACTGATATTGACAATAGACCCTCCCGTCAACTTTACTTTCAGACCAATATTTGATGGTAGGTGTAGCGTTCCACCTCAGACACAAAAAAACAATCTCCCTGGTTTAGTGCTAGTGAAAAGGGGATAGACTCCTTTGCTGTCTGGCTGATACCATCAATAGGCCATTCCGGTAACTTTACTTCCAATGGTAGATTTAAATTCATTTAAATAAAAATACTCCAACAATATTGATCTCTATCAATAAGTCCAGATTATTTTTTTTTTATTGAAACATTAAAGAAAGCATTTTGGGAAGGATTGTTTGTTTTTTTTTTTTTTGGGGGGGGGATAACCTTGTTTATTGGGTCAGAAAAATAGTATGGATCAAGAGATAGAAAAAAAAAAAAACAACATTTTATAAATATAATAAAGTCAGAAAGTATAAAAATAGTTTTATTTTTAAACTGAAAATAGCTAACATCATTTAACAAATAATTTGGAAAGTGAATATATTCAATAGAACATCCATTGATTTTTTTTTATCTTCTGAAAGACGAAATGAATGTTAAGCTTCCCTCAACAGAGTTTGTCAGTACTCAAAAATTGACTCCATAGCACTGGTTCATTGAATATTTCATCCCAGTGTACACACCTTGCGGACATTTCATGTACAGCGACGTTCCTTAAATGTAGTTCCAATATCTTACAATATTATATCCAACTTTTTGCATCGTTTTCTCTCGCGTTCAGAAACTAAGAGTTATTAAAATACTCAATAACTGGCTGGAGTCAACAAAAAAAACAAAACAGGAGAGTGGGAAACATGACATACATTTGTCTTTGTGATATAACTTTCTTTCTTTTTTTTTTTCCGAAAATGATGACGATGATGATAATCATAGAATCTGTTGTTGCTCTTACTCTTTTCATAGCACTGTGGTGAAAAATTTTAAAAGTTTGTTTTTGTGTTGTTTTTTTTATTCAAATAAAATCATTTATTACCATTTTATCATTAAAAAGTTGGAGTGTAAAAAAAAAAACAAAAAAAAAAAAAAACAGGCATTTACGTAGTGCCAGTATTAGGCACTAATCAACAAGTCGACGTCTGCGTCTGAGAAATTTTCGTAAATCCCATTCACTATGATGCAGCATCAAAGGTCCATTGTACACACACAGAACTGACATGGCATCATGATAGTCAAGGTCTGGTAATAACTGCAACAGAGAGAGAAAAAAAATTAACTATGATTGAAAAAGGAAACAAGTAAAAGAATGTTTTTTCAGGCATACTGAAATCAATTAGGAAAATTTCTTTCATTCCTTACACTCCAAACAAACAACTCTAACAGTAGATCAAAGGGGAAATCTTGATAGAGATAAAAATGGGGGTGGGGTTATTGTTGATGGCTTTGTTTTAAAAATGGCCCTATCGACCCTTTCAGGTCATTTAATGCTGAATCAAGTCATTTTGAGAGTAGTTTGGTTGGTTGGCTGGATTTTACGGCATGTCAACCCTTGTTGGGTTATTTCATACTGAAGACATTTCTTTTACTCATTCTTGATAGTTACTGAAAAATCTTTTAACCTCAATTCTTTTTAAACACATTTTTTAAAAACTCATTTTCTTCTATTTAACTCATAGGTACTTCCACTCAGGCTCAGGGTGGACCTGTGAGTAATGGTGATGAAGGGGTACTCCACACTTCCAGAGCTCCAAAATTGGAACTTTACCATTAGATGCAGTTTAACGTCATACTCAGGACACTGTTTTTTCTGGCATACTGAAATCAATACAGAATTTCTTTTGTTTCTTACTACCCAACAAGCAACTCTAACAGTAGATCAAAAAGGAAATCTTGATAGAGATAGAAGATGGAGGTTGAGTTGTTGTTTTGTTTTACGGCATATCAACACTTTCAAGTCATTTAATGTCAAAACAAGTCATCTTGATAGGAGGTTAAAAAAAAAGCATGGATATTTCTTAAGCTCAACTTTGTCTGGAAATTGGCTACAACAAAGGGAACATCAAATAAAGCTTAAATTCACTAAAATAATAAATTGGTTTGCAAGGCAAGCTTGTAATGCATTACATCATCTGTGTATTTCATAAAAGTTAATTTAAGCTAAAATTCACAAAAATAAAAGCAAAATATTTGAAATATTTTAATGGAAGAAAACAAAAAGAAAATTTAAACAAAAAAAAAAATGTGGCTAGAAAAATTCAACTTTTAGGTATGTTTACTCATCATTATTGAAATTTAAAAATCTGAAAATTCTGTTGTTAGAACACAAAGTAGAGTTGCCTCTAATGCTTTTAAAAAATTTACCCTATGGGTATAACATGCAAATGCATTGTTTTATGTACTGGGGAATCAACCACAGACAGTGTGGTAGTCTATTTAGGTAGGGGATATGATATCCAAAGGCTGAAATCCCTTGTGACCTAGGGTGATATAACCGAAGATGGATATATATATATATATATATATATATATATATATATAATATATATAATATACACACACACACATACATACATATGAGGGCGAGTAAAAGTAATACTATTTTGTTTAGGACAGATATAATTACCAACAAAGGAACATGTATCATACATCAAAATGAAGCTGGTCCTCTGTGGATGACATCCCTACTTCTCCACATACTCACTGTTTCTCTCAATAGCAATGTTCCACCTTCAAATGAGAGCTTGTATCCCTGCCCCGTTAAATTTTGTTGACTGTTTTTTGAGCCACTTCTTCACTACAGATTTCACTTCCTTGTTACTGGAATGTTTGCCTCTCAAACCCTCTTTCATGGGGCCAAAGAGATGATAGTCTGAAGGCGCTAAATCTAGGGAGTATGGAGGAGAGGTAAAGTTGTCCACTTTAATGAAGCAATTTTCCCCCCTTGTCCTGATGCTCGTGTGTGGTTGAGCACTGTCATGCAGAAGGAGGACATTGTCGATTGGCAAGTTGGGTCTTACTCATTGGATTCTTGCTCTGAGCCTCATTAGGGTCTCAATGTAGGCCTTAGTTTTTTAAAAACTTCACATGAAATAAAGAAAATGGCATTACTTTTTGACTCACCCTCATATATATATATATATATATATATATATATATATATATATATATATATATATATATACACACACACACACCTGTTTTTTTTAATCTTGTTGCAACTTGTGTTTATCTCATCTGAATATATTTTTTTATATAACATATAGACTTATAAAGATTATATTATATATTATTATATAACATATTGACTTTAAAAAAAGAAAAGAAAGAAGACTTACCTTTGGTGTTAATAGAAAATATTGCGATGTCCTTTTCTTACAAACAGCATCTACTACAATCTTAAACACTCTTCTCTCATTTATTGGGTCCATTCCCTAAAACATATAAAATACCAAAAACAATCAGACAGAGTATCTTAGTGAATCATCTAAACAAAAATTTCTGTGTATGTGTGTGTGTGTCTGTGTGTGTGTGTGTTTGTAAATGAAGAAAAGAAGGCAAAACAACAAATAAAAAGGAAAATTAAAATTTTGATCATCGTTATTATCAGCTGGGTTGTTGACAGTTGAAAGAAAAACAGTAGCAAATGATAATTAGAATGAAAATATTATGGATGAACAAAGTTTTCCTAATTCCAATCTTCATGTTTTACTTAATTTCATAAATATACACTTTTCATTTTGTATCTGTTTTCATATTCAGATTGACAACCCAATCAACCGACAAGCCAACTCATTTCAAAACGTACAGCATTGTAATTAAGCACACGGAAAGTTGTATTAGAAGATGAATAACATCAGCAATGAAGAAGAACTAAAAGACTGTTTTATCTATATATCTATACATATGTAAAGGGCAATTAGTGTGTATGTATGTATGTATGTATGTATGTCCTGATGAAACTACAAAATAAAATAATTAACAACAAAGTAAATATATATATATATATATATATATATATATATATATATATAAAACCAGTTCTTGCTTTTTTCTGCAAAAATTATGAAGATTTGATTTATATTTGAAGATATTTAAAAATTAAAATATACATAGAAATAGCATTGAAATTCTACTTGAAAATATGCAGCATTTGTAAATCTCAAAAGTAAACAAATCAATACACTAGGTCCCCCCCCCTACCCAGGTGAAACTAGGTAGCTGATTCTAGTTTCACATAAAGAAGATAGAAGAGCTTAAAAAAAAAAGTCCAAATCGAAATCAAAAACCAACCAATCAACCAACCTGATTAATTTCATCAACACAACGAAAAGGTGCAGTGGCCAAATCTTGAATGGCCATTAGGTAAAGGACAGTGGAAATGCTGCGTTCTCCTCCACTTTGAATATTCTGAGATAATTCCTGCATCTGTTCAGAATCACGGAACTTTACTTTGATACTCACACCATATTTCTCAAAATCTTCCTGAAAAGAAATAATAATAATAATAATGAAATTTATTGCGTACAGTGCTCAGGTGCACCACAACTCATCAAAATCTCATGTTTAGTACAGAGAATAATGTACTAGTGTCAGGAACATAAGTAGCGTACAGTAATAATATACATGTATGTGTGCGCATGCGTGCATATGTGTGTGGAGGGGGTATGAGGTGTAGTGTTGGCGGATTACAGGAAGCATGGAGGCTTTAAAAGATGCAGTGTTTCAGCAGCCTACAATAGATGCAGGCAGTTTATTCTATGCCTTGACAACTCTGAGCATGAAAAAATGTTTCCGAAAGTCATGTGAACTATGCTGTTTTCTGCAGCCTAAAACAGATGCAGGCAGTTTATTCCATGCCTTGGCAACTCTGAGCATGAAAAATGTTTCTGAAAGTCATGTGAGTTATGCTGTTTTCTGACTTGGTAGGCATGCCCATGTGTGTTAGAAACATAGAGATCAAAAAGGTGCACAAGGTTGTTGTTGGTAAGATGATTAATGACCTTATGAGCGTTTACCAGGTCAGTTGCTAGACACCGTCAGATATGATATTAGTATTACTGATCAACAGATTTATTGGCAACAGTAGCATTATTAATATTACTGATGATGTTGTTTTTATTAACGCAACTATAAGAACTGAAATTAAATACAAACATTTTTTTTTTTTGACAGAATAGAAAATCTTTAAAAAATTGAAATTGAATAGTTATAAATTCTGTATGCAAAATTGTTTAAATGTCCAATGCAAAGTTTGCCTATAAAATAATAGAAGGTATTTACCCAACACATTCGCCACAGGTAGGATATGTCACAAGTATGGGGCAAAACATGCTGGTCATTCGACCTCATAAATAAAACTTAAATAAAATTTAATAGGATTCTGACATATGTAATTGTTTTTTTTATTAGAAATATTTTCCTAATTAGATAGAATCTTAAAGAATAAATTAACTTGAAAGAGAAAATATATATTTGGTTATTTTACAGAAGTTTTCTCACTTTATTCTCCATTTTTTAAAGGATGATGTCAAGTATATATAATAATCAAAAGTTTACCAAAGCAATGAGAAAAGAAGGAAAAAAAAATAAAATAGATGTTCAAACAGAATACATGGTGTCCCTGCAAAATTGACTTAATCTAATAATATAGCCAATTCTCACTCAAATGATCTCAAATTTTAATACAGTGTATAAAAACTAAGTTTGGGGTTTTAATTGTTTTCCCCCAAGGGTAATGATGATATTCCCTAGTAATGAAAAAGGCATTTTGCATGTTAGAATATTCTCAAACACAAACAAGAGTGTGAGGCTTTATGAAATCAATTATAAATTTTACAGTTGAGTATCTTGTTGAAATTTTGATAAATAAATCTTTTATGAAACCTATTTAATTTTGTTTCCTTAGGATTTGTAATTACTTACATTTCAAATGATGTCAATATTTTCTGGACACCCTGTACTTTATTAATGGTCATAAAAAAAAAAAAGGAAAAAAAGAAAGAAAAAGGTGTTATACTGACCGCATTATCAGGGAATTTGAGATCCACTTCACCCGCACAGTCCATACTGTGGAAATATTCACTGAAACTTCGGCTGATTTTGGCTATAAGTTTACTTAGAGGTTCCAACCATTGTTTTTTAGCAATTTCAATTTGTTGTTGATGATTTTCTACATCCACTTTTTTACACTTCATTTCTTCTTCCAAATTTTGTATTGTCTTTTGTCTTTGATAATATTCCTGTACAACCTAGAACAGATAATAGATGTCTCATAAAAATACCTCTATAATATAGTATTGTCACAACACACAAACAGACTACTTATTTGTAACAGTTAGAACAATAACAAATAATATTTTTTGTAAGAATTACTGACATATATTAAAATATTACTGTGGCAAAAATTTTGAAATTAGTTTTGTTTTAGAAAAAAAAAAAAAAAAAAAAAAAAAAAATGACCATGTTTTGGTTAATAAATAAAAACCAGAAAATAACTTTAAAAAAAATGCATGTCAGGTGGACATCATTCAAAAACAATTAAGCTGTGATATCCTATAACAGGCATGTCAAATAGGCCACATGGATTACATATGTCTGTCATGATGGCCGAATGGATTACATGTCTGTCATAAGGGCTGCACATTACAACTAAGTCTTTAAAACCATCTTCTATATTAACAGAACAAAGTGATGACTGCTATCATTAATTTCTTTATCATCAACTAAAAGCCAATAAATACATATCTAAAAAAAAAAAAAAAAATTAAAAAAATTTTTTTTTTAAATAAAAGGAAAAAAAGAATATTACTGACTGAGTTAAAATAATAAAATGTACAAGTGTCACTGTCACTTTTAGTTATAGCCATGTGTTGATTGAAAGCAGGAGAAGGCAAGGGGTAAAACTCATTTAGTGAGAGACAATGTGTTGATAACAGACTGTTTCTTAACAGCACATTGCCCTAATGGAAATAAACGACAGTTTTCACCCAGAAAAAAACATTTAAAAACCTGGGAAACTGTAAAAGCACTGTATGAGAGCACAGTCTGCGTGTGGGCAGCACCTGTGCTTGCTGAGGGCCGTATATACAACTTGTGGCCTGCATGCTTGACATGTCTGTCTCACAATGCATTCAGGTAAAGAACTACACTGAATGCTCACAAAGAAAAACAAATAGGTTCTTCTCCCTAGGAAATTTAAAATGACAGAAATCAGATTCATAATTAACAGTGAAAATGCCACAAAAGAAAATTAAATACAGTCAATAAACACCATAACAATATCACAAATCATAACAATTGACAAAATTAACTAAAAAACAGCCAGATAATAAATGGATAGATAGATAGATATGAATAGATAGATATGAATAGATAGAGAGAGAGAGAGAAAAAAAAGCACTGAATATTAAAAATGAGTTTAACATTTTTCTCTAGTTACCTTTTCTTCAGTGTGGAATCGACAATCTGCTCGAGCTTGCAGAGCATGAGTAACATCATCAATTTCCTGAATTGTTGTTGGATACTTTTCAAATTCCTGCAGAAATTTAGAATAAAATTCAATGTCGTGAAATGTTTTTAATTCATTGAAAAAGCAAATAATTTGGACAGCAAATCGTTTTTCTTCTTCTGATCTCAATCAAACTTTTTGTATTTGAATTTGGCAAAAAACAAATTAATTTTCTCATTTTTTAATAAGTTTACAATGTTTCATTCATATTAAACAAGTATCTATTTTATTTCAATCTATACTGCAATTCAGATAAATAATTACAAGATATATAAATTTCCTGCTATCCATTTCAATTTTTATTTTTAATGTACAAAAGCATCATAATCTAAAGAAAGAGAACTTCACTTCATTATTATTTTAACTAGCAAGAGGATATTGTGACGTAGTTTCAGTTACAGACAGACAGAGACATCAAATCTCCATTATAAATAGATTTGATCGCAAACAATAAATATTGGTTTAAAATTTATATTTACACATTTCATGAAACACTATAATAAAAATAGTCATATTCATATTCTTAATACCAAACAATAGTCAATTATGATTGAGAAGATATATTAACAAGCTATAATAAACACAGATGAAACAGTATGTAGAATAACAATGCAAAAAACATAAGAAAACAAAAAATACTTACTTTTCTATAATATTCTGATAATTCTTCATTTTTTGGTGTGTTTGTGGCTTTTTGAGCAACATCTAAGAGTTTTTTTGCTAAATCTTTTACTGTCTTTATATTTTCTTTACATTCATCAAGTTTGTGCTACGTAATAACAAAAAATGAAAATTAATAAAGAATACAAAAACGAGGAATGCAATGCAGAAAGAAAAATTTTTAATTGAAGCAAACAAAAAATAATTTAAACTATTCACTTAATTATTTTAATTTACATCTTGAAAAATAGAGAATTTTTAAATTTTCAGATATGATATGATCACAAATGCATACAATTTAAAATAAATTCAATGGTAAATCTTCAGATTAAAGTTTGGAGTGGATATGGCTCCCAATTAAAAATAACTGTAAGATTCAATCAATAAATTTTAAGCAAACTCCAAATCTTTTATGTGGATATATGCGTAATTGTCACTGGTCTGATATCATAAAAAAAATCATTTTTGTGATATTAAAAAATATTGCAAAAATGTTATACTTTATATTTTTTCTAATCATAAGAATTTGTATTAAGTGCTCAAATACTGGCCAGTAGAGCAGGATAAATTTAGAAAACTATTTTTCTGAATTTTTGAGATGAGGTTTGATAATTTGGACTATTGTCCTCATCTTTATTGTTATCTACACAACACTTGAAGGAGCCCAGAGGGCACATCTGCTGAAATGTTGTGTAGATAGATGAGGACAATAGTCTGAATAATCAAAATAATACTAAAAGAAACTGTTATCTAATCTCCCCATGTTGGCATCACATATATATATGAGTAAAAAAAAAAAAACTATCTTTAAATACTAGCTAATCATAATTTTATTTTCTCAAAATATGTTACAAAACATGGAAAAATTCAACAATGTATATAAAACAATAAGCTAATGATGGAACTAAACTGGTTGTAAATTTTAACATCATAAAAATAATGACAATTTCCTGTAAGTGATTTGGTTTGGTTTGTTTTATTTTACAGCATATCAACCTCAGTGGGTCATTTAATGCCGATAAAGTTTTGAAATTAATTCATTCTTAATGGATACTCAATTTTTTTATAAACATATTTTTCTATTTAACCCATAGATGGGACCCTAACAGGTACTACCACTCCAGGTTAGAGTGGACCAGGGAGCAATAGTGATGAAGGAGTGCTCCACATTCTCCAAACTTCCAGAACTGGAACTTCACCATCAGATAGTTTAACATCATTCCCAGGACATGAAGATCCTCAGCCTTCTAGCACCCATATGATAAAAAGGGTTGGGGTTTGCCATAAGGGCAATAGGGTTGAGGCAATCATATAGGTTCTAGGGTTTGACATGATCAGCCTAAGTAATGGTCTAAGTGGAGTGTTGCATGTCATGGATTGCTCATAAGTGCTTTGGAGTTTAGCAAAAATCTTCACTTTCTACAACTATTATGAATAAAAAAACCAATGATAAACAAACAGGCAAATAAAAAAAAAGAGATGTTGATTTTGATAAACTTACCTCCATTTTTTGTAAAGCATGATTTGTTTCTCGATAAGTTTCCTCTATTGTTGCTTTATTTTGTGTGGCCATTGTGTAATTAAGGCTTAATTCAACTTTTTTCTTACTCAGTTGAAGGCATTTCTTAAAAAAAAAAGAAGAAAACATATTTTTTTCTATTAAAACAAATTATAAGTAATTCATTAATTAAAAAAATTAATTAAATTTCTCAAAGTGGTGCTGACATGTGAAAAAATAACAAAAATCAACAAAAAACATGTTACCTCTGACATAGAGAGATTTACAAAGATAAAAGGGATACAAGTTCTGCATAAAGCTGATTCTTTCTTTCTTTCTTTCCATGTTGTTTGCAAATTAATTGCCAACAACAGCAATTAGGCTATTCATTAAACTCATTTGATTTGTATAATTTTCTATTGAATGAGACTCCCTTTTGTGTCAGGTCACACTCAATGTGCTACTGGTACCATGTAACCTAGTACTACCTGTTTTATAGTTGGATCATCGATGGCTAAACTGGTAACCCCACAGATTTGGTGAGGAGGGTGGCTAGACATCATGTAGAATGGAAAACAAGACCTACAAAAGGGCGGAGGAAGCTCTTTGTTCAAAGGCCATCTAGCACATTTTTTCTGAAGTCCAACCCCTCCTCATCATGACAGGGGCGTGTAAACTTGGTAGTGTCAGAGCCATGCCATTGAGAACTTAAGTTCCTGATAGAGTCGCCCAAAGTGGTATTAGGGCCACAACCTGGCCAAAAGGGCTCTGGTGAAAATCTAAAGGGCATCCCCACCATCGTCAGGAATCAAGTTTTTGGCATACTTGTCACTGCATCTGTGGAAAATCTGTGGCAAACAAGGGCATCTCCTTCCCCTGACGGGGATATGCATGCAGGATTTGGGGATCACTCATGAATTTCCTATTCTTTTGTTACTCTTTCCATGAATTCACAACAGGTGAATTCATTGGAAAGAGCCAGCTCAACCAACCCAGGGTGAATGCTGTCACAGAAACAGAAAACTTGTTTCTGTATATATTTCCAAAGCAAAACCCTCTATTTGATCTCCCTGCTTACCATTTAATACTGTTATATTTTCAAAAAATCTTTGGAGGAAAATATTCTAATGTTCTGATCTAATCATTTTATATGGTGAAATATTATTTGTAGATATTTATAATATTTAGTCCATTTTCTTATCAAAAAATGAAAACAGATTCAGCTAGGACATAAAATAATAGTAAAACCATGAAAAATTTGAAACTTAAAATAATACCTACCTCTGTATTTAGGACGAGTTTTTTCAAAATTCCAATTTTTCTTTTACTTATCTCATTTACTATAGCTTTGGTTTTTCTTTCTTCTTCCACTAAATCAATGGCTTCCGACTCTGCATGTAAAATTCTATTTAAAAAAAAAAAAAAAAAAAAAAAAAAAAAAAGAGAAAAAAAGTTATTTGTTTGTAACATTTGATCAAAGCTTTTAAATCAATAATTATTGAAAAATCATTCATATCAAACAAGTATCTATTTTGATCTCTGCTGCAATTCAAATAAATAATTCCAAAATACATAAATGTCATGCTATCCATTTTTAATATAGAAAAATATTTATAACACTGTAGTAGTGTTATGGATTGACTGGCGATATTTCATTAGATACTTGAAAAAACAATTTTGGTTAACTTTTGGATATAAAAATAACAATTGTGTCTAGAGTCGTACAGGTGACTTATATCAGAGTACAAGTCAGTGGTAGGGGTAACGTCAACACAAGATAAGAAAAAATTACTCGAACAAAAGAAAATTTAAAGGCTAAAATCGGTTGATATAAAACGAATGACTGTTTTATACAAATGCTGTCATATACATATATATTGTCATTCTTGTGAGGACTGCATAAGATAGGAAAATTTACTCAACAAAGTTAGTTTAAAGATTAAATCTTAAAAATATAGATTCAGTAAGAATAACATTCTGCAGGTAATCCCAGAACAATTTCTGGGAATTATCATAGCAACTGACAGATAAGTCTGGCACAAGACAATTTATACAATAATAAAAATATTATCAGGTGCCTTACCAATCAGGAAACTGGGGTGGAGACATGTTGCCCCGACTCCAAGATGTGTAACCCAAGGCCATGATTTTGATTGGCCGTCCAATCAAATGCGACCACGTGGGTGTTTTTTGTATGCCTCCTGATGTTTACACTGTAGGGCCATTGGTCCGGCGTTTCTATTGGCTAGCCAATCAGAGCCGTGGATTCAGGGGTTTGGAAC
Source organism: Doryteuthis pealeii (assembly GCA_023376005.1). NCBI lineage: Eukaryota > Metazoa > Mollusca > Cephalopoda > Myopsida > Loliginidae > Doryteuthis > Doryteuthis pealeii. The sequence continues at coordinate 55,638,331 of CM042143.1, read as the reverse complement.
CCATAAAAGAGGTCCCAAAAGGGTTCGAAAGTCAGATCGGAGAGCTGGTTCTTGACCAGATTGGACAACTGCTTCCATAGCAGATTGATAGCTCCGTTTCAGAGCCCTTGTTGCCGTCTTTGGTTTGTCATCTTGCTACTCAAAAGTCCTGAATTTTAATCAGAACTCAACATATATCGCCAGTCAGTACACAAATTCCGACTCCAGTTCAACTTCGATACCCCTTTGTGGTTGTACATGATTTTTATCACCGTATAACTAATAAAGGTCTTTTATTATTAAAAACGCGTCCGTTGTAATCATGGAACAACATTGGTGAATTTGGTCACTTTCAGGTACAGCCCGGAACAAGCCCTTCAACTTTCCTGTGGGTCAAAGAACACCAATCGGGTTAGATTTGGCGCCACGACAGCATATTGGTACATTTGGTGCCTTCCTGCAGGACAGCATAGTATTACATTTGTTGCCGCAACCACTGTAGTATTACATTTGGTTCCCGTGACCCGGGTAGTATTACAATATCATAATCTAATGAAAGAGAACTTCACTTCTCTATTATTTCAATTTGATCACAAAAAGAATAAATACTGAATTACAAGGCTAGTGATCACATATTGTTTTAAAATTTATATTTACACATTTCATGAAACTATGATTAGAACTATTGTCATCATCCTTATTGTTATATACATGTTTTGACTGATATGCCCTCCAGCCTTCTTCAGGTGTTTCTAGTCAAACTCGGGAACCATCACGGAACTTTGAACCAAACCCTTTATTCAATCCACAGGGGTAGACAGTATTCATTCCGTTAACCATGACCAGGTACAAGTGTTAAGCTATGTTAACGATTCAATATTTTTATCCCCCTTGGCCAGGATTGAACCTGCAACCTACAGATGATTTTCACTTAACTCAACCCTTATATCTGTTGCATCATGTGTCCAACTGGACATAAAGATGAGGACAATAGGCAAAAAAAATTAAAATAATACAAATTATCAAGCCTCATTTAAAAAATTCAAACAAATATTATAATTCAAATAATCATATTCATATTCTTAAATAGTCAATTATGATTGAGAAGATATCTAACAATTTACAATACAAACAGCAAAACAAAAACAGAAAAAAAAAAGGCCAAGAGAAAATCTTACCTGTTCTTTTTAGCTTGAATTTCAGATAACAATCGCCTCTTTGTGTCTTTTTGCTGCATTAGTTCTCTCTATAGAAGAAAAAAAATATGCATAAATTATTAAATAAAAAACTGAACTATTTCATAATCTATTAATAATGGAGATTGGGTGTATTTCTTTTGGTAACTAAAACTACGACACAGCTTAAGTCATAATATTTTCAATGATTGCATGTCTATTAATGAGTATGTAATTCATAGTCAAAATTGATAATACATAGAATAAAAACAACAAATTTGAGTAAGCACTTTAACATTTTATTTTTTTTTACTCTTGCCCCCTTTTTTTAACAATAACTAAAAAGTTTACAAATAAATAAATACCTACGATTTTGTGTAAAATTTATGAGCAAAATAATAAAAATAACTAATAGATGCATGCAACATTTTATTTGAGTGGGTCAGAACTAAGTTTCCATTTTAAATTGATTTATTTTTTTTACTCCTTTAATAAATTTGACGATTTAACTTATTTATGATACAACCCCTCTGACTATGAATTTTTAACTCCCACCCCAAACTAATTTTTACACTGCACAGAGGGTGTTTTTTTGTTAGTATCTATAATGAACCATTAACACTATCAAAACAGTTATATCATCAGCCACAGCAAAAAAAAAATATTAGATTATATCATCTCTTACTTACTTTCTTTTTTTTAAGATCATTAAGGCAAGTTTCAAGACGTTGATATTCTTCAAAGATTTTATTGGTCTCTTCTTCTTTTTGTGCTTTGAATGTCTGTCCTTTCTAGATTAAAAATTAAAAAAATATAAGAATATTGAAAAATTAAAATGAATTAATGTATAAAATATGCATATTTGTACAAAAAAAAAAAAAAAAAAAAAAAAAAAAAAAAAAAGCCAAAATAAATGATTGATATGATAAAAGATTCTGACCTTGATTTCATGCTGTAACCATCTTTCTTTCTCTGTATCATAGGAATTTTTCAAGATGGTAGCATCCCTAGAATAACAATAATATTTGTTACAAATGTGCAAAGATGGTAAACAATAGAAAAAGAGACTAAGATGTTGTTTAAACAATAGTGAAGAAAAAGAAAATGAAAAGAACATACCCGAGTGAGCTTTTTTTTGTACTTTTATGGCCAGAATAAACAGAAGTTTTGATGGCAAACTGAAAACAAAATTTATAGAAGGTTAACAGATTTATTAACAAAGAGCATCGCTATGTATTTACAATTTTATTAAATAATAATAATGAAATTATTGCGTAGTGCTCAGGTGCACCACAACTCATCAAAGGCTCATGTATATTACATAGAATAATATACTAATGTCAAGAAAATGAAAACATATAGTCATACTATATGCGTGTGTGTATGGAGGGGGGGATATCAGGTATAGTAGTCGTCAGAGTGGCCTAAAGTCGGTATCAACCAGACAGCGAGGGAGTCTATTCCCTTTTCACTAGCGCTAGACCAAGGAGATTGTTTTGGCGTCTGAGGTGGAGTACTACACTTACCATCAGCTTCTTACTTTACCGCACAGATCCCTGTACTACTCATACGCTGAGTTGGCGAGGGCTGGTATCGAACCAAGTACCTTGTGGTTCCTAGCCGGACACTCTACCAACTGAGCTAAACCGGCCCTTGTTGAATTACAGGAAGCATGGAGGTTTTGAAAGATGCAGTGTTTCGCCACCCAACAACTGATGCAAGCAGTTTGTTCCATGCATCAGTAACTCTGAGCATGAAAAAATGTTTCCGAAAGTCATGTGAGCTATGCTGTTTTCTGACTTTGTAGACATGCCCATGTGTGTTAGACACATGTAAATCAAAAATGTGCTCAAGGTTGCTGTTTGGAAAGATGGTTAATAACTGTACAGTTTCTAGGGGGTTAATGTTTTGAGTGAGGTAGGGGTTCCAGACTGTTGTTGCAAATTCCAAGTGTGGCTGCACCATAACTATATACAATGTTAAATAGATAGCTGCAGAGCAGTTGGCAAAGGTTTTGCTGAGTGATGCCAGGACACCTTTGGCATTCCTGAAAATTTTAGAGATGTGCTTCATCCAATGCAAATCATTGAACCAATTAAACATAATAAGTAAAATGATAAGAAAGATTAAACAATGTGATGTAATGAATATGTAAATACCTAGGTACCCCCTCACTATAATGATGTCACAATGATATATATATATATATATATATACACAGATGCTGATAGGTACGCGTCCTGCGTCCCTGATGCACAAAAATCTAAAAGGACACATTAAAATCGTATCCATGTGTCCCAGTGTTTTTGGGGTTTTTTTTTCAAGCTAACTGTAAATACATTTCAATAGTTTCTTAGAAATGACACAAGATAGGTTACAAGGTAGGAGTTAGACGGCTTTAGTTGTTTCCCCAGATCATAAATAAAAAGTTTACAATCTATTAAGAAACTTTAGTTGGGACCTATAAATTTTCCCAGGGACTCATTTAAAGTAAATATGTGCATCCCAGGACGCACTAAATCAAAAAGCTATCGCCATCACTATATATATATATATATATATATATATATATATAATGCTGAATAGATAATAGACAATGAACAGCACACGTTACCATCTGTTAACAAAGTACTTTTATCAAAATGGTGCCAGTTTAGCTCAGGTGGTAAAGCATCAGCCTAAGCTTTGTAAGGTTCCAGGTTTGATACCGGTCCTCACCAACTCAGCACATGAGTAGCACACCTTGTATAATCTGATCTGTGCAGTAAAGCATCTGGGAGTTGATGGTAGATGTGGCGTCTTGGCTGTGAGAAAATTTCTGCAACCGCATAACTCCTCAGATTGCAATACCCTTGATTGATATTTCTCTGAATTTTTTTAGATGAGGCTTGATAATTTGGATTATTTGGACTATTGTCCTCATCTTTATTGTTATCTGTACAACATTCCAGCCGATGTGCCCTTTGGCCTTTTTCATATATTTCTTGTCAGACTCAGAAACCTTCTTGTTATAATCAGGAGCCCTCATAGAACTCTGAACCCAAACTTTATTCAATCCATGGGGGTATACTGTTCCCATTCCGCTAACCATGATTGGGTACAAGTGTTAAGCTGTGTTAATTATTATTCTATGTTACTGTCGCCCTTGACCAGGATTGAACCTGCAGCCTAGAGATAACTGTCACTTAGAACTGTCTTAACGCCTATATCCACTATGCCATGTGTCCATTTGGACTTGTTTATATTTGAATATTAAAAAAACGTACAATTAAAATATATTGATAAAAACACTTGTGATGTAAAGAAAAGAACTCTTTGCTGACATATGTAGAAAGAAAAAGAGAGATAAGGGGGGACACGTAAGTAGGTGATAAGAGGGATTTAAGTAGGGGGGTGGGTGAGAATATGAAAAGGCCAAGAAAGGGAAAGGGGAAGGAGAAGGCATAATTTCTTAAAGAAGTTGGCAGAGAGGAAGTGAAAAATCATTTGAAGTTGAGGTTTGGTTTGGTTTGTTTTGTTTTGTTTTACAGCATATCAACCTTGGTTGTTCATTTAATGCCAACTAAGTTTTGGATTCGTAACGGTAGTTTGGTAGAAAAAAAAATGTATATGTATAGATTTTAACTATTGTTCAATAACTCATATTTTTGAGTACAATCCCATGTCTTTTAGGAAAAAAGAAGGGACCGAGAAAGTAGAGCAAGGATGGATGGTTAGATATTATGGCATGTCAACCCTTGTTGGGTTATTTTATGCCAAAGACATTTTGTTTGATTCATTCTTGATGGGTACTTAAAATATTTTCAAACTCAATTTTTTTAAGCATGTTTTCTTAACTCATTTTTTCTATTTAACCCATAGATGGGACCCTAACAGGTAATACCACTCTGAGCCAGAGTGGACTTGGAAGTAATGGCAATGAAGGGGTACTGCACAGTCCCCAGAGCTCCAGAATTGGAACTTCACCAGTAGATGCAGTTTAACGTCATACCCAGGACACATAGAGCAAGAATATTTTGTGTTCTGCTGAATTACTTTATTCTCTTTAAACTACACTAGCAATAATGATGAATTTATGTATTAAAAGAAAAATTAATTAAGAAATAAATATCTATTTGAAATTTTAACTCGAAACTCTACTTTGAAATAGTGTATCTTAAAAACATTGTGGTATATGTTAAAAATTCAAAATTTTGTTTATAAAATATAATTAGGTTAAGGTATTTAAGGTTAAAAGCAAACAAACTATTTCTACCATAATTTTTACTGAACAGATGAAAATTTTTTGAAAAATGATGCAAAAAGAAAGAAAGAAAAAACCTGATGCGGGTAAAAAATTAAAAAAATTAAAAATAACAAAAAATTTTTAAAAATAAAAATATCGTGGAAAAAAAAATGTGGAAAAAAAAAAAAAAAAAAACAACAATTAATATTGCAAAATAAATAAATAAATGATGCATAAAGAAAAAAAAAAAAAAAAAAAAAAAATTTCAATTGAAACAAAATATTTGATTGTTTCATTTAATTACTTTACAAAACAAAAACTAAACTGACCCGATTATTTTCTGTATAAAAAAGATCTAATTTTGGATTATCTCTTATAATTTGATCCACATGGCCTGGCGTTCTGCTTTTATAGACAGGGATGGAGTGGACACGATATTGAAGATAAAGAAACCTCATCACAGCATCTGGGCAGTCAAATAAATCTTTTAAAAAACAATGGAAACCATATCTCCTGCAAAAAGAAAATAAATAAAATTATCAATCCACAACTTCTCAGATTCATTAAATTATCAAAGGAGTATGTGCAAAAAAATCTTGAGGCAACACTTTTGTTTGTAGACTTACACAGAGGAAAGATGGAGAAAATACTAGCGATTCTTGCAATTACACCTGCTCAAACTGAATCTCTGCAGCATAGCCTGAGGCAGGCAGCAAGAGGCATTAGTCTATGTGAACTCAAATAAAGAGTTCAAGTGTTTTAAAGATGGTGTCATCTCCATGTTAAATGGTAAGCCTCTGAAATTAGTAGACAATTTCACATACCTTGGTAGCAATATCTCATCTACAAAAAGTGATGTCAACATATGCATAGAAACGCCAGGGACTGCGATCGATCATATGGAAATCTGATATCTCTGATAAAATAAAACGGGAATTCTTCCAAGCTGAAGCTGTCAGTACTATTGTATGGCTGCACCACCAAAACTTTAATGAAATGCTTGGAGAAAAATCAACATGGGAACTACACAAGGATGCTGGAAGTAGCACCCCACAAAAAAACTAGCTGTATAGCCACTTACATCCCATCTCACAAACCATGACGAACAAGACATGCTGGGCACTGCTGGAGAAACAGGGATGAACTCATAAGCGACATTCTCCTGGGCTCCTACACATGGACGCACCAGTGTTTGCCGACAAGCAAAAACTTACATTCACCAGCTCTATGTGGACACTGGATACCATCTAGAGGACCTACCAAGAGGGATTGCCAATAGGGACAGATGGTGAGATAGAGTCAACAGAGTTTAACAGGTTTGAATTCAGAGTTTTCCTTCTCCTAGACTGGTTGCCTAACCAAGGTTAAATAGCCCAGTCTGTTCTACTATTTAGAAGCATTCCCAGTTGATTTTTTTTATTTGAAGTTATTGTTATTTAATCACATGTTATATAGAGCTCTGTAAATGGAGTTCAAAACTGTTTGAATTATGCAAATATCCCAAAAGTTATGAGAATTTAAAGCCCTGAAATTGGGGGTAAAAAGTGAACATGATTTTGTTAAAAAAATGTCAAATCATGGACCAATTCAAAACAAGAAATTCAGTCATTTCTTCAACATTTCTTTATTTTTGGAACAATTTTGATAAAGCTTGGCATTTTTATGTAAAATTGTATGTTCTTTTTGATTCTACACTCAAATTGTATGTATCTCTATGCTATAACCCATCATTTAGAGAATAGGAGGTAAGATAGCAGCATTTTTTTTTTTTTTTAAGTTTACCACAAGATTATTCAACATTTTCATTTTAATACTGCATGTATACACATATAAAAAAAATAGAATACCTATTTACATATGTTTTTAAACAATGTCAATCTGGTGTGTGCTGAGTTTTGTTACGTTTCTCGTAATTTTAAGTTGTTTTTTGCCAAAATTGAAAGTTTTACAACAAAACCCTGACGGTACAGCTTCATTAATATTTCACACATTATATACGAAAATAATTCTGAGACTGTCTTCTATTAGTGATATAGTGCTCTTTTTTTTCTTATCTTATACTTTTTGAAGAATCTGTCAACTTTGGTCTGTTGTGGTTTCGTTTCCAAAGGTTGGAAAAGAAAAAAACAAGTTTCTGCTAGTAATTTAAAATGTCTTCTAATTAAGTGTAAAATTTCAAGAATATTGATAAAGATTTTACAAAAAATGTAACATGTAAAATTTAGCCTCGGAAATTCAATGGATAAAAATACATACAAATTACATATTTAGAAAGATTATTTTCTTTCTTTCCAACCATATAAATATTTAAGATTGGACTAGAAATATGTGAGAAATTGAGAGTTGAACTGAATAAGGTGCAAATTTGTCAATGTCCACTGATTTCACAAACAATACTGGTAATGCTATATTTACCCATGGCTGGAGGGAGAGTAGGTGGATGCATACCTTTCCCAATGGTATTAGTGCTATGTAAAATGCAACCAAGATTTGAACTCACATCGATGAGTGCATTTCCTACAACCTTAACCCTTACACCATGTGCGTCCACAAACCAGATGTACCCCCCCTAAAAAATTGACCTCGGTTGAAACCGAAATACGTCACATATCTTGGATGACTCCAATTACGTCTTGACTTGAATGCTTGCCAAAATACGTTTATGAGCCTTTTCTCTAAATACATTTCCTGACTTCCATAACTTTAAAAACATCCATCATTGTTTAGACAATAATTTTTCTATTTTTTTCGTATTACCCAAAACATTTAAACATCAACTTTACCATAAAAAATAAATTCATCTTTTTCAGAATAAGTTGTTTTTCTGTCCTCTACATACAAAAAAACCCACTAAAACTGAAGGAAAAGAATAACAGATAAATGGCAAACTTACTGTAAATGTGCTAATGGAATTTTAGGTTGAAACTGAGACAATGGCTTGGAAGGACTTTTCACACAATTAATTTTTAATTTCTGCTCATCTCGAATTTTTGATAGAAATAAGTCCATGTCGTCAGCATCCTCGCATACAAATGAACGCAGATCATTAAAAGAGATATGATTCTCGAGAAACTTGGCATCCGATGAGTTTTTCATGTTGATCTGTGTAAAAATATAGAAAATAAATGTAGGTGAAATCAAATAATAATAGATAGATATAATAATAATAAATAGATAATAGAATATAGATAGAATAAATAGAATAAATGATAATAGATATATAAATATAAATGATAATAGATATGATAATATAGAATAAATAATCGAATAAATCAAAATAAAATAAAATAAAATCAAATAAAAATCAAATACAAATAAAATTAAATGATAAGAGAAAAACTAATGTCTGTATGTAGTCTGAAGTCATTTTTGTAAAAAAGAACTTTTGTCTGAATTTTTTAGATTTTGTTGATCGGATTTTTCAGACTATTGTCCACATCTTTGTTATATACACAAATAAAGGGTTCTGTGAAGGCTCCCAATAACAACATGAAGGTTCCCAAGTTCAAAGAGAAGGTTTCCGAGTCCGAAGAGAAGGTTCCCGAGTTCAACAAGAAATGCCCAAAGAAGGCAGGAAGGCACATCAGTTGAAACGTTGTGTATATAACAATAAAGATGAGGACAATAGTCTGAAAAATCCAAATAATACAAGAAAGAACTTAGTTCCACACAAAACCTTTTCTTTTTTTTATTTGGAGAATTACTAACCTGAAGCATGATAGGTTCATGAATTGTACTTTTAAATAAATGCTTATTCTCTCGTAACCAAACAACTGCCAGGTAAGTATTTTTATGAAGATTTCTCAAAGTCTGCAACCGGATTGCTGCAATATCATGAAGATGCTGGAGGGATTGGACATGTTCTGTAATGAGACAAATGAGAAAACATTAATAAATAGACAAAAGGAGAAACAAAAACACATTGAAACATCTCACACTTAAGATTGAATTCTATGACACTGAAGAAATAATATACATATATATGTGTGTGTGTGTAAATAAGAAAAAACAAAGTATCCCAAAGAATGAATTTATTTGTAGATGGTGAAGTTAGTCGACATTAAAATGTTTTCATAAAATAAAATTTAAAAAACCCAAAACATTTTAATGTTGAAAATTATCTACAAATAAATTCATCTTTTGCAATACTTTGTTTTTTCTTATTTACATTTCTATATACTGTTGAAGTTTATTTCAATATTCTTCCACCCATATATATATATATATATATATATATATATATATATATATATATATATATATATATATGTATGTGTGTGTGTGTGCATGTGCGTGTGTGGATACACATTGAATTTTATATATGTGTATCTAGATGTCAAATATAGATCAGTATGTGAACAATATTGCATGTTTATCTTTAAGATTTAATGCAGGTAAATGTAAAGTGTCATATTATTGTTTGAATAAAACTTTATAAAAAGACTATCCTCTACAATATAGTATTTCAGTTATGTCGAAGGTTTTTAAATGACATTTGCTATCAATTAATATGCATATTTCAGTAAAAAACAAAACAAACTATATACTTTACACAAAATAGTATCAAGTTTCTTGTTACTTTTGGATTTCTGAGTAAACACTTTAATCATACAAACGCTGAGTTTTCTAATATCAATAAAACCTAAGACTAAAGAGGCATAGCTTTTTACTTTATAGTAGTAAGTAAAAGTAAAGTAGGCGGAGTGGCATATTGTTAGTTTGAGCTAGACAGTGAGGAAGTCTATCCCCTTTTGACTAGCGCTAGACTAGGGAGATTGTTTTTTGTGTATGAGGTGGAGCATGATACACACCACCAGTTGTTCTACTCATGTGCTGAGTTGGCAAAGGTTGGTGTGGAACTTGTCACACTGTGGTTCCAAGGTGGATGCTCTATCAACTGGGCTAAACAGGCCCTATATTTATCAATCTAACAATGGGAAAAAAAGTGGTGGTAGTAGAAGTAGTGATGTTTTCCAGTGAATAATTTGTTTATTATAACATTATAATTTCATAAGAAATAATTACGTATTATTTAGAGTGCACTTAATACACGAGAGCATATATATATATATATATATATATATATAAAACACACACGACACACATATATACACAACATACACACACGATACACATATACACACACACGATACACATATACACACAACATACATACACACACATATACACACAACACACATATATACACACATACATACACATACGCACAACATACACACACACATATACCCAACACACATACATGTATCAATTTTCAGATTTTCAGTAGTAGTAGTAGTAGTGGTGCATTGTATCAATTTTCAGTAGTAGTAGTAGTGGTGGTGGTACATTGTATCAATTTCTAAATTGAAACTATGACAAATGTTTATCAACAAGCTGTTGTAAACAAATGTCACATATTTGACAGAATATCCATGACATGACCATTGAATGAAATACAAACCTTTTAAAGAAGCATTGACCATTCTGATGTCATCACTTATGCCTGCCTTGTCAGTATTCAATTTGTGCAGTTGTTGAGACAATTGCTGAATATCACGATTCGTGTTTTCTATTGCTGGCTAAAATAATAAAGAAAACAATGTCAACAACAAGTATAAAAAAAAAAAAAAAAAAAAAAAAGCACTAAACAAAATTTTCTTCAAATCAGATTATTTGACAATGACAATTGTAGAAAAAAAAAAAAAAAAAAAAAAAAAAATCAATTGAAAATAATACCAAAATTTAGTCAGAAGACAAAAAAGTTGAATAATTATAAGGGTAATCATAAAGATAAAGTAAGGTCTCCAAAATATTTAGAAATCACAGAAATGTCTATAGTTTATTTCAATGATGTTTACATCATTTTATAGTTTGAACAAGTATCTATTTTTCTAAATAATCACCATTTTGGTTGATACATTTTGTATACCTATATCATACTAGCTTGCAAACATATCATTCAAGAAGCGTTAGACCTCATCATTGTTGCAAACTCTCTACATGGCTTGTGGACATTTTTGACATCCATGCATGACTTGGTATACATTTCCATGATGAATTTCAATCAGGTTTAATACTTTTGCATTCAAAAACCCAATAACTGCGCAAGTTTTGCACTTGGTGGTAGCATCAATCGAGATCTCCATCAGAAACGGCAGCCAAGCCAAAACTGAGCGTAGCAGCAAGATAGGAGCAGGGATAGAGGTAGGCAAATGCCCAACAAGCACAACAGTGTTGCCAATAGCCATACATATAGTCTCCCTGTGTCCTCAGCACTTTGGAGACCTTACTTTTGGGATTAGCCTCGTACATGATGAGGAAACTCATACAGACACACATTAAACAAATGCAGATTTTTAAGATTTTAAGAAAAATTACTAAAATCATGAAACACTTCTTGCATTTTTTATCCTTTGTCAATTTCTCTCATGTATACTACAAAATGTTAGAGGCATGCATGGCATAACGTTTATTATCTTAGGAAATAAACTTGACAAGCAGAGTTCAAATCCTGAACAAAGTTGTTTGTGTTTCTCTTTCACCTAATGCCTTTATGAAAGGCATGAATCCCCCCCCCCGTGTTGTAAGGGACGATATTTCCCCAACAAAAAGTTTGACTCGTCCAATGAAACACATAAATAATACGGTTGAGTAGTCAAGTTCAAGTAGTAGCTAGTTGCTACTGAGAATTAATTAGTTATGGAAATGCTGTTATTATATCTTTTGTACCATAATAGCCTATGTTAACCTTTCTTCTGAATTTGAATGTTGTTATTTGATAACTCAGACAACACTCTGCTATGATTAAATAGGGTAGGGCAGATTGGGCTCTTTAGCCATGATAAGGCAACTGGTCTAGAAGGAAAAAACCCTGGATTCAAAATCAGGGCGTATGGGGCTTTAGCAACTTCACCCCATAAAAACTTAGTTGCTAGAAAATTGTAGCATCATTATAGACGTGGTATAGCTGCCCCCCACCACCACCTCCAACATAGCTTCACTCTGCACTAATGCTGTTGGGAAATGTGAGAATCCCTCTCTTCTTCTCCAAGGTATAGGTAAATAGTAGGGCAAACTGGGCTCTTTAATTTTGATAAAGCAACCAGTTTAGGAGAAGGAAAAATTTAGAATTCAAAACCTGGGGTGGAGGGCATGGGTGGAGCAACTCCACCGCATTAAAAACCTACTTTCTACAAAACCAAAGCACTATCACAGATGGGGTGTGGTTGTGGACATATACCCTCAAGAACCTGGGACATTTATATTTACAATGTACAAAATAATTGAGTAATTTGTAATACTAGTAATAATATGCACCCTCTGGTTGCAAATATTTATGTCTTAGTGTAATAAAATAAATCAAATTAAGAAAAACTAAATAAGAATTTTATTCTAATTGATTTTTTATAAAAATATATACATAGGATTGCTTTTAATACATTCGAGAATAAAACAATAACATCAGAAATCAATAACGCCATGTAATTATTTATTAATCCGCTTTTTTTAAACCAATATGCAAATTATCCTTACCATATTCATCATAAACCTTTATTTCTTACAGATATATAACATACATTGCAGGATTTTAAAGGCTTTAATAACATTGGCTGTTTTGAGGAAAATCTAACCCAGCTAGACTGATAGATAGGAGACATTGCTAATAAATAAGATACTAATTAAGATTAAATGATGATCATTTAATAATCCTTAAGAGCATAATGTAAATAACTGAAGTAATTATGACATTGGTGGTGATGTAGTATTGGTTACAGACAGACACGTAATCTCCATTATAATAAGATTACAAAAGAAATTTTGAACACTAAAGAGAACTTACCTGATTATCTTCTTCAGTTGATAAAGTCATCAACTGATTTTCATAGATTGCAAGTTGTTTTTTAAGTTCTCGGATCCTACAATAAATAAGAATTACTTAGAAAACAGTTTGTGGTAATTATGGGACAGTTGGTTTTATATTCAAGCATTTGACTATATATATATATATATATATATATATATATATATATATATATATAGTTACTAGTTTTTTTTTCTAGTATTGGAGAATTCAAAATAAAGTGCTCGGTTACAGGTGTAAGAGTTGTATTTATTCATTTATTATAGTGTACAATACATTTAAGGTGCAATTGTTACCATTGGTTTCAAAGCAGCATGTTAGCCACTTTTCATCAAGACAACGCACCTGTTAAAAGGCGTGTTGTCTTGACAATATATATATATATATATATATATATATATATATATAGATAGATAGATAGAGAGAGAGAATTTGTTATATCTATAAATAAAGAGTACTCAATATCAGTGATAGAGAATATATAGATCTAAGTTTGAATAGCGTAGTTACAGAGTCAACAGTGGTAGGTGACTGCCAGTCATACAGTTGCATAGACAAGAAACTGGTAGTCACCAAGTTAACTCTGTGTCTATACTATTCACACACACACACACACATTATATATAACTAAAAAAATAAAAATACTACTCTGATGAAGGTCGGCAAAATCTGTGTACGGAACATTTTATGCATTTTTCCTATTATTATTATCATCATTATTTTAATAATAATAATAACGTAAATCCGTATACATTTTGATAAACAGACCGAAACACATGTGTAAGTGATATTGATTAAAAGTGATATCGATAAAATTCATTTTTATCCATCTACATTTCTTTTCTTTACTCATTTTTTCGGATTCACTTCCCATTCTCACATATATATATATATATATATATATATATAAATAACAATTACTTAGTAATTGTCCAGTTTGTAGGACAGTTTGGTTTTTATTCATACATTTGACTGCACTAAAATGAAAATGAATTTTTTGAGAGAAAGAGAAATTCAGAATTAAAGTATTTTCTGTTGCTAAAAGGTTATTGACAAAATGAAATAGGAAAAGTATAAAGCAGAGTAAAATTAAAGGCAAATAAATCATAAAACATTAATTATATTTTGCTTCATATGTGGTCAAAAATTAGGGAGATAAGTTTTGTGCAAATAACAAAAGGAAAAACAACTCAAGAGAAAAGAACTTACTTTTTTCTGCCTTGTTCTTCCTCTTGCTTTTTGTATTTCAAATCATCGAGGGTTTCCGTAACCTACAAATGAAAAAATAAATTGACATACTCACAGAAAAAAAGAAAGTTGGAGATGGATTTTATAGCATGTCAACCCTTGTTGGGTTATTTTATGCCAAAAACATTTTGTTTTATTCATTCTTGATGGGTACTCAATTTAAAAATTAAAAAAAAAAAAAACATTTTAAAACTCATTTTTTCTATTTAACCCTTAGATGGAACCCTAACAGGTACTACCATTCAGAGTCACAGTGGACCTGGGAGTAATGGTTATGGTACTCCCCAGAACTCCAGAACTGGAACTTCACCATCAGATAGAGTTTAACATCATACCCAGGTAGCCAAGACCCTCAGCCACCATCTTCTAGCACATATATGATAAAAATGGTTGGGGCTTATAAGGACAATAGGGTTGGGACAATCATAGAGGTGCTAGGGCATGATGTAACCAGTTAATTGATCGGTGGGGGGCCTTCCTGAATACCCGTCTAGCCCAAGTAAGGGTCAAAGTGGAGTCTTGCAAGTCACAGACTGCTCAGCCACCAGGATTCCATCCTTAAGCATCACGGGTCACCCATACTATGGCCAAAAGGTGGCCCCATTGGGGGAGGGTCTTACCCCTCTACAAGAGGTGCAGTTGGCGTATTCTACAGCCTCAGCTGATAGGATAGAAAAAAGAAAGGAGAAAAAATGTTTGTTTTTCTTACTTTATCCGTTTCTCCTTCAATCTCTTTTGTATTAGATGCAACTTGCTGTTCTGTTTCCAACATGCAGCTACTCTGTAATAAAAAATAAAATAACCATTGATCAGTTCTCACTTTTTACATCAGCTAAAAGTAAAAAGAATCCTAAAAGGTGAACACACCAGAATTATTATCTGTATTATTTCTACTAGCAAAAATATGCGCCCTCCAGGCCCAAGTATTTAAATTTTATTAAGATTAAATATTATATTGAATTAGAAAGACTAATAAAATTAAATAAGAACACAATAAGAAGGATTAAGAAGATTACACTTATTTTTACTTTATTCAATATTTCAATATAAAATTATACATAGGATTGCTTTTAATACGTTTGAGAATAAAACAATAATATTAGAAATCAATAACACAAGTAATTATTTATTAAACACAGTTTTATGAAAACCAGAATGCAAATTATTCACACCATATACTATGTATGCATTGCAGGATTTTAAACACATTCATAATCTGGGCTGTTTTGAGACAAATCTATCTCAGCTAGACCTTTATAAAGACATTGTTAATAAATAGGATGCTAATTATGATTAAATAATGATTATTTAATAATCATTGAGAATTTAATGTAAATAACTAAAGGAATTATGATGGTGGTGATGTAGTTTCAGTTACAGACAGACACATAATCTCCATTATAATAAGATAAGATTAGTTTAGAAGTACTACTTATCTCCTCTCCTGGTTCTCTGTATTTATTTATTTATTTATTGAGTAATCTATCTTCTATACATATATAAAGGGCAGTTGGTGTGTATGTATGTATGTCAGAAGGAAACTACAAAAATAAAACAATTAACAACAAAGTAAATATATATACACATTAAATATCACCGGTTCCTGCTTTTTGTGCAAAAATCATGAAGATTTGATTTATATTTGAAGATATTTAAAAATTAAAATATACATAGAAATAGCATTGAAATTCTACTTTAAAATGTCCAGCATTAGTAAATGTTAAAAGTAAACAAATCAATACACCAAGTCCCCTCCCCCTACCCAGGCAATGCTGGGTAGCCTCTTCTAGTTATTTATAGCTGTATCAAATAACAAAAAACATTATATAATAAATATTAAAGTATATAAAACCTTAATTCTAAAACCACACACACATCTTATGGTCTATAAAAAAAGAACACAGTTTATTGTCAGAACATTAAAGTGACCAATTGTATATAAAGCTAATAGGGAATAATTTTTCAATCAAGAAAATGAGAACAAAAACTGTAGAGGAAAAAAAAAAAAAAAAGAAAAAAAAAGTTTCTCACCGTCGTTTTCATCTGTTGTCTAATTTGTGTAATTTTGGTCTGTATAGCATCCAATTTTTTTTGAATAGGAGCAGCTTCTGTCCGTAAACGTGCAACTGCTTCAGATGTCTCATCTCGTTGTTTCTTTACTTCTGTATACTTTTTACGTTGTTCTTCATATTCCTATTAAATAAATAAATAATTATATATCAATATCATTAATATTATATATCAATACATATAGTTTCAGTTACAGACAAACATTGCATCTCCAATATACTAAGATTTCATGTATGTTAGCTGCCACCTCAAATTTAAATATGACCATCACATGAAATCCTTACATAACAATCTTATAACATCAAACAATACCTGTGCCTGAAGCTTTTTATAGCAAGGAAAAATGGTGCACTGAATCAATCCAACTCACTAAGTTTAAATAACATGTATCCAAAAAGAAGAGCCAGCCTAAATCATTAGAAGTCATTATGTTGTAAACCACTGCTGGACTTTGACAAACAATGTGGAACACATATATATATAAAAATATAATATTATATTTTTATTCTTTGATAGTGATGCTTGTGTGGAGCAGGAGTTGTTGGAGAGAGTTTATACATACAAAGGAGCTGTAGGGAGGTTGAACAGCAAGCAATCACTGACTTCAGCCAAAATTCTAGACTTTATATAGTCTTAGAACTTCCACATAGCTACACCGCCTTAACCGTGACACCCACACAGCTTTCTTGTAAACACATCTCTTCACTCATATAGCTTGTTTTTTATTGGTCATTGGTTACACACATGCATTTCCTGTTTATCCTTAGGCATGGATTACACCCACACATTTTCTGTGCCATGGATTACACTAACAAATTTCCTGTGTTTATCCTTGACCATGGTCTACACCCATACATTTCCTGTGATTATGTGCTGGTTATCACATTTATCTTCCAGTAGTCACTTTGTTGATTTTATCCATGGCCAGATGTATCCTTCAGGGTCACTTTCAGTCAAGGCAATATATTACAATTGAAACAGCAATTTTTGTTAAGTATCTGGCAGCCATCCTTAGTTCCAGATGTAGTGAATAAGTAAGCAAGCCAATAAGTATCCTGTGTTATAGTATTCTTTGTAAGTCCGACGTCCAAGTGTCAATGACATAAGTTTAGAATCAGGCTTCTATTAATACAACAACAGCAGCAGCAGCACTGCCAGTGATTGGACAATGGGAATCTTTCTCAGGTCACGTGGTAGTCAACGAGTCTTATATCCAAACAAATTCCAACAATTTTTTTTTTATTTGTTCATCAAACATCCTCTCTAAAAAAATTTAAAAAATACAAATAAATTACTCACCAGCCATGGACGCTTCATTCGTAACATTTTTATTTGTTCAAGATACTTTTGACGCTCTTCAAAATTACGAACATCTTGCTGCAAATTATCATTTTTTTGTTTTTCTTGATGGCAACGTTCCAGGGAATTTTTATAAATATTTTCAAGGTTTCGAGCTTTAACACGGGCCTGTTTCAGCATCATATGTGTTTCATACATCTCAGGTGTGCCAACCTAAAATTCAAACAAAGTAATTGTTAGAAACAGGGATGTGAAGTTGGAGTCAGAGTCAGGAGCAATTAAGAGGTCACTGGAGTTGGGGTTGGTTAAAATTACACAGAGCCGACTCCAGTTGAATTTACACTTTATATGGCCCTAGTTTAGCCTGTAAAGTTATATAGTGCACACTCCTTAGGAATAGATTTTTTTTTTAAAATTGTCTTATATCTATTCACTTAATTGTTGGATTCGGAGGCGCCAAAAATAGAGGAATCAGAGTCAAAGGTTTTGTGCTCTGACTCCACAGCCCTGGTTAGAATGGTTAACAAACACAGACTTGTCAGTCAGGGATAAAATCTTTCAGGAAAGGAAATAATGTGATTATTTCCAAAATATTATTAAGTTAAAAAAAATAAAAAATAAGATAATTTCTATGTTATTATAATTACATTTATAGAACTACTTTAAATTCTTTTTCTTCAATGTTAAAAGATACTTAATGTTGTGTCTGAGTTATCAAATAACAACATTGAAATCATAAGAAAGTTAACATAGGTTTATTACCTTTGGTACAAAAGATATAATAAAAATAGAGTCCAACACAACTTTTCCACAACAGTAATTAATTCTCTGTAGCAAATAGCTACTACTCAAACTAGACTACTTGACTGTGTAGTCTGTATCATTTATGGGTTTTGTTGGACGAGTCCAACTTTCTTGTAAGGGAAAATATCTTCCCTTACAACTTTTAAGCTGTAATTCAATTATCATAAAGAAAATATAATTTTTCAACAATTTTAAAATAATTCATTATACATAATATTAATCCCTTTCAATATAATCTGCAAGAAATAATATTAAGCAATGATGATTTGTTATAGATAAGATCTAGTAAAGGGGAAATCCTAGAATTAGAAAAACACAAAACAACTTACTGCTCTTTCTGTGCTTTCCAATAATTCTTGAGGTGACATTCGCGAGAAATCAGCAACTTTTTCTTGAGGTAAAAACTGACAAAGATTGCCTACTTGAATATTTAAACGTACAGTCATTTCTTCAATCTAAAAAGAAAAAAAGAAAAGAAATTACCATATTTAAGAGCAAATAAGACCTTTCTACCATTTACATTACAGCTAAAGTAGGGTGCCTCGATAAACTTCAGCATATCAAATACCTTAACTTTGCATTTTAAATCTGGGAGAAAATGTTTTAGGTATTTTTTAAGAAGAAAAAAAGTCTTTTATAACATCAAATATACTAAGTTTATCATTTACCTGGTAGCAAATTTTTAAATATCAATTCAAATTAAAGAGAATATAGTTATGATTATCATCATCAGGTCAAACTATCAGTGCAACCTGATGATGATGATCATCATCATCATAACTATATTCTTAACATTCCATTGCAATTGTTTTTGAAATCGTACTTTTTTTTTTATTTCTATTAATAATGGAGATTCGGTCTATTTGTCTGTAACCAAAACTACATCACTGCTTACATCACATTACCCAAAATCATCATCACATAGAATAAATATACTCAAAATTTGAGCATGCAACCTTAGATGATCCTCATTGTTTTTTAAAACAAGTTTTAATAAATACATGCCCCGTATTATATCTATATATATAAAAGGAAGTTTGGTATGTACGTGTCGACATAACTCCAAAACGGGAGATCACTCAGAATCAAAATCTTGCATACACATTAATATCCTTCTAACTAAGAAACACGCCAAATTTGGTTATTGATTTTTACTGATTAAGGTATATAATTAATTAATTAAACCAAAATCAACCAATTTGCGGAACTGTCTGTATACCAGCTCCTGCTGATAATAAAATATTGTTCACTGCCTGCTTTTTGTTACAGCGATGCCAGCAGTTTAGTGAACAAAATGGCAGTCTATGCCATTCAGCCCGGAATCTCTCACCTATTCATGGTTCAATCTTTAAAATATTTATATGGTTAGAAAGAAAAGAAAATAATCTTTCTAAATATGTAATTTGTATGTGTTTTTAGACATTGAATCATTTTTACAGCAAGTTAAAAAAATTTTTTAAATTGGCTTCGGACAGTCGCACTGCCTGCTTTGTATTATAGCGATACCAACAGTATAGTGAACAAAATTTTAGTTGACAAAATGCTGTTCAGCTTCGAATCTTTTGCCTATTTATGGTCCAATCTTTAAAATATTTATATGATTAGAAATAAAATAAAATAATCTTTCTAAATATGTAATTTGTATATGTTTTCATCCATTGAATTATTTTTTTTACAGCGAGTTAAAAAAAATATTTTGCTTCGGACAGCAAAAGTATGATTTTTTTCATACTAAATTTTTACGAAAAATCAAATCTTATTAATCGCATATTTCTGTTCCTATCTTAAAAATATTCATTTGGTTAAAAATAAAATAAAATAATCTTTCTGTAATTTGTGTACGTTTTCATACCTTGAATTATTTTTTACAGCAAATTAAATAAAAAATCAAACGAAAACTTTTAATGATAACTCAACTTTTTTTATTAAATACTTTCATTTTAGAATAATCAGTATAACTAAAATCTTTTTTGTAAGAAACTATTCATGAAATAAACATTATTAAATAAATACATGAAATGTTTACTTATTAGCTACTTTGTTACTTTTCGGAGAAGGAAATAAATTGAACTGATAAATTTGTATGTACAAAAGAGTTTTAGAAATGAATAAATAAATAAATAAAACACTATTATAAACAAGAAAAAAAATGGAATATGGACAATTGTAAATATTTAATTCTTACTCCTCATCAGAGGTGCAGTCAGCGTATTATACAGTCCCAGCCGACAGACCTAAATAAATAAGGAAGTTTAATACATAGCTCCATTAAATTGTTACTTTTTTGGGTAAAAAAGAAAATTAATTTTTTATCACTTTAATGCAACAAGCAATTGAATTTAAGTTTGTCATATATACAAAAAGTTTTTGAAAAAACTATATTTCAAAACACTCAAGTTTAGGAATACATTTAAAAAAATGATATTTTAAATGTAAACAAAAAGAAAAATATTTTCTAAAATAAACAAACATTGTACTATATGAATTATCAGCGATTTTTAAAATTTGATTAATCATTTTCCTCTCTTTTTTAAAAATTTGATAAATCATATTCTCTCTCTTACTCCTGTTTTCTCTTTCTCCCTCCCTCTGTGGTGTTTCTAATTTTTTTAAAAGTCCAGTCATGGACCGGGTACTTTTGCTAGTATTCATATATTTGTTTTATTCTAATATATATTTAAAGTTATCAGAAATAAGTTTTCATTTCAAATTGTTTTATTTTCTTACTCTTTTAATAAATTTGATGATTTTACTTACTTATGGTACAAACTCTCTGATGTTGAATTTTTAACCCCCACCCCTTCAGTCAATAACTTTCAAATATTAATTTTTACACTGCCCGGAGGACGTTCTTTTTTTTTTTTGTTAGTGTCTATAATAATCATTTGTTTACACACAGTTATATGGTTTTAAGTGTCTCTGTTTCAAGTAAACTATTTTTTAGAAAATAAATAATAATAAAATTATTGCGTACAGTGCTCAGGTGCACTAAAACTCATCAAAGGTGCATGTATAGTTCATAGAATAATGTACTAATGTAAGGAAAATGAAAAGTCTATAAGTCACCATATTTATTTGTTATATATGTATGCAGGTGTATGGAGGGGGATATCAGGTATAGAGTCGGTGAATTTCAGGAATCATGGAGGTTTTGAAAGATGCAGTGTTTCAACAGCTAACACCTGATGCAGGTAGTTTTTCCATGTTTCAGCAATGAAAAATTTTTGAGCATGAAAAAATGTTTCTGAAAGTCATGGGAGCTGTGCTATTTTCTGACTTTGTAGGCATGCTCACATGTGATAGACACATGGAAATCAAAAACATACTTAGAGTTGCTGTTGGCAACATGGCTAATAATATTGTGTGTATAGTACATAGAATAATGTAGTGTATTAATCATGTTATATATATGTGTGTGTGTGTGTATGGAGGGATTAAAGTGTATTAAAGCAATTCAGTTGCTAGATATTGGAGCTTCAATGTATCCATGCACAGGGTAGTAAGTAAATAAATGCCCAGGGTAGCAAACAAGCAAATAAATACCCAGGGCAGCAAACAAGCAAATAAATGCCCAGGGCAGCAAGGAGGTAAATAAATGCCCAGGGCAGTAAGGAGGTAAATAAATACCCAGGGCAGCAAGGAGGTAAATAAATGCACAGGAGCAACAAAGAAGTAAATGCCCAGGAGCAGCAAGGAATTAAATAAATTCCTAGGGACAGCAACTTAATAAAATCCAGGGGCAGCAAGGAAGTAAATAAATGCCCAGGGCAGCAAGGAAGTAAATACATTCCTAGGGGCAGCAACATAATAAATGCCCAGGGGCAGCAAGGAAGTAAATAAATGCCCAGGGGCAGCAAGGAATTAAATAAATTCCTAGGGGCAGCAACATAATAAATGCCCAGGGGCAGCAAGGAAGTAAATAAATGCCCAGGACAGCAACAAAATAAATTCCCAGGTCATCAACTAAATAAATTCCTAGGGGCAGCAAGAAAGTAAATGCCCAGGGCAGCAACTAAATAAATGCCTAGGGCAGTAAGTAAATAAAAGCTGATGAGTACTTATACAAAAGGAATGGAATCTCAATTTATGAATAACAGCAAAAGAAATCCTGCAATGTCTTACCACTTTTTGGGCTGCCTGACGACCATTAACAAACCATAAGGATGTGTTGTTTTTGTTGATTTCTCGTTGAATTATGTAATTGTCCCCATCTGGGTTGAATCTGAATACAACAACAACAATGTATTTTTAACATAATCTGAATAAATTTAAGTCATTCTTTTTCAATTTTAACATTTCTATGAATCTGCATAATATGAATTGTCATCACAATTTTTCAGCAGTAAAAGAAGAGATAAAGGATATGAAATAATAAAAACATGTATAACCACAAAAATTATAAGCACTTGTTGAACCCTGATTATTGCTGCAATCATCATCATCATCATAATAGATAAAGAATTCAAATTCATTTAAATGTCTCAAATATAAAGTTTTAAAAGCAAAAAGAATTAAAATATCTTTAGATATAAGATTATTTCATCATAGCTTAGAGAACATGCAAGCTCATATATATATATATATATATATATATATATATATATATATACAAGGGCCGGTTTAGCTCAGTTGGTAGGGTGTCGGACTAGCAACCACAAGGTTCCGGGTTTGATACCGGCCCTCGCCAACTCAGCATATGAATAGCACAAGGATCTGTGTGGTAAACTGAGGAGTTGATGGTAGGTTTGGCACTCCATCTCAGATGCTAAAAAACATCTCCTTGTTCTAGCGCTAGTAAAAAGGGGATAGGCCCCCTCACTGTCTGGCTGATACCGACTTTAGGCCACCCCAACGACTTTACTTACTTATATATCTATATATACAGATGTATGCATTTATCAGTTAAAATCCTCGCCAATGACTTTACTTATATATATATATATATATATATATATATATATATATATACAGATGTACTGATGATAAATCAATTGGGTTTCTATCCCAGTTGGAGGTAACTTATGAATGACTAGCCACACTGAAGAGACGTGATACGTCGAAACACAGTGTCTGTGGATGACTATGTGTGTGTGTATATATATATATATATATATATATATATTATTAGAGATAAATTGGAAATAAATCTGATGGTATGTAAATATAAGATATAAAAAAACAAAATATTTAGAGGATGTATTTTTATATGATAATATGTCAATGTTTCATTTTTTTCAAAATGCTAAATGTTTCATCTGAAAAATATTTTCAAATGAAAAAATGAAATGAAAAATTCTTAGCAATATCTAATATTCCATTTCAAACCATACTGACATCATTCATGTTCAAAATATTTTTGAAAAAGGTAACATCTTTTTTATAGATTTAGATTTTTTCTTCTTTAAATTCTGTAAAATAATATCTATGTTTGTAGTTTAAAAATTCTTTTAAATTTTAATTAATTTTTTTATGTTAAATAAAATGACATCTTTCTAGTCTGCAATTTAAAATCTACTTATTTTTGAGAAATTTAAAAAACAATTAAATCATTTGAAATTCAGTATGTTACAATGAAAAAAAATAATAATTTAGATTATATTGACTTATTTTTAAAGGCTTAAACAGTGTTTGGAAAAAAGTAGTTTTTCTTTAAGTACTATTAGTACTGTCAAGACATGAAATATCAACAAAGACCAACCATTTATTTCTGTAGAAAATGAAAAGTTTTAATCAGAGTTAACTGATTAAAGTGTTTACTGATGAGCAATCACAATGATGAACAAAAATATTCAGCACAAAATATTTAATGGAGATCAGACATAACTAATAAAAAAAGAAAAAGAAAAAAAAAAACTGATTCAGAAACAAAGAAATGTGTAAAGACATTTTTGAACAACTTACAACTCCAATTCAATTTTGCCTTTCTGTTTTCCATAATGAATAAATTCTGACAGTTGTGATGCTCGTCCAAGCCAACTAGTTTTTCCTGCAAGGCCGAGACAAATTGCACATATGATTGAAGATTTCCCAGTACCATTTGGACCAATGATCACATTCAAATAGGGTGACGTGTTAAATTCCACAGATTCAAATGTCCTACAAACAAATAAATCAGTTATCAATTTAATGAGAATCCGTTATTGAATTTTTTAGTGGCAAGAATCTCTGAAAGTTGCTTTGTATTTTTCCCTATCTCAAAGTTGGAAAATTATTTTTTGAAAAAAAACAAAAAAAAAACACACACAGAATATTATCAATTTCAATCTTGGATGTTAACAGCTAGATTAATCCTGAGTTATGGAGTTGGTAACATTTACCAAATGACATGAATTGTAATTATGAAACTAACAAAGGTTTTTAATTGATTTTTTTTTTTTTAATCAGCTAACATCAGCCAAACTTTTTTTTTAAATTGTCAGTTGCACTTGTGTGACTATTAAATTTATCGATACTTTTAGTTAACATGAAAATTTGAGCAATATTAGATTACTTCAGTGCAAACACAAAAAGGATTAGTTTTAATATTTCATATGATTAGTTGAGATAAATTCTACTAATTTTTATTCTCAGCAAAATTATTAACTTTTCTTTAGATAATTATGAAATTTATTTTACATCTGATCTTAAAATCAATGACAAAAGGCAAATCAGTCTCAAAATGTAGACAATATTAAATTTTCATAATTAACAGAGATTATTACTTTTATTTTTAAAATTAGTCATATTTAAGAAAAAGAGAGTTTGCCAGGACCAACATATTTTGAAATTTTATGCAATGTTTTGTAAGGTGTAGATTCAGTTAGGTCTAATCTTTGTCATCAAAGATAAAAACAAAAAAAAAACAAAAAAAAACACAGTCAGCCTGCCATCATTTCCATTGAATATTTTTATGTTTTAACATATTAATAGGATTTGTAATACAAGTTTACTTATTCAGCCAAAATTTGATCCAGAATATACAAAACTTATGGAATCATAAAATAAAAAAGAAAAAAAAAAAAAAAGAAAAAAAAAAAAAAGAAAGAAATAACAGTTGTTAACCCAAACATTAAAATATATAAAATCAAAAGAAATTGCTGTAATATTTCTTTCTAATGTAAATCTTTTCTTCTAACATATTCATTATATTCCAAACTATTACGTGACAAAAATTTGCTTTAATTTCTAAATATAATAGATATAGCAAAATTTGGTATTTAAGATTTCTTCTTCTCAGTTATTCAAAAAATAAATACCATTGAAAAAAAGCAAGGTACTCAAATCACTAAAATCTAAATAAACTTATTGTCACTTTTCCTTCTTTTTTTTTTTAAACAACTTCTGACCGTCTGTAAATATTAAAAAAGTTTGTTCAATATCCACTACCAAAAATAAAACAAGTTGATTTTTATAGAAATATTTTATCACTGGATTGCGCCAACATGAACAGCATGTTCTCCATTCTCTGCGAGAGGTGCCTTTGCTGGCTTGGGCATGTCAAGAGGATGGAAAATGGCCGCATCCCAAAAGATCTGTATGGCAAATTAGTAAAAGGCTTCCCGATCGGTAAGTAGACCATGCCTATGCTTTAAAGATGTCTGTGGGAGAGACATGAGGGTATGCCACATTGACACAAACACGTGGGAGGTAGATGCAGAAAATCGAGTGGCCTGGCGCCTAAACATTAAGCAAAGCACGAAGAGGGATGAGGTAGAGAGGAGAGTAGCCTTGACAGCAAAGAGAGCCAGAAAGAGGGAGAAAAGACAGCAGCCCCAGAAAGCATCACAGTTTGTGTGCAGTCAGTGCATCAAAGACTGTCAACTCAGGAATAGGCCTGCAGTCACTTGCGCAGATGCAGATTATTTATTTTTTGGACACTACGCCGTCGTCCTTAGTAGACGGAAAGGTGCCAACAATTTTATCACAACAACATTTAAATAAAAACTTAATATTTTTTGTTTCTTTCTTTTAAATATTCCTGGTTACATTCATAACTTACTTTCTAAATCATTGATTTAAAAGAAGCTTTTTTTCATCACTGGAGGTAATGGAAATGCTATAATTGTGTCTTCTTCCTGTTGATATACTAGAATTTAACCCTTCTCCTGGAGGAATGTACCATATCAGTTGAAAAAAAAACTGATACATGTATATTCCCCCAGGGTAAGAGTTAAATTCTAGTCCATTCAAAACCCCTAAGAGGATCTCATCTTCTAGGAACCTTTATAACATGTTCACATTATCCAAACTTACCATCTGATTTGAATGAATAGGAATATCTGGAATTATCTCCACACTATATGGGAGTCTATAATCAGAAAAGAAGAACTATTAGGTTTAAAGCTCCAAACTTTCATCACCTAATTGTTCCATAGAACAATGGCCTAGTTGGTATAATCATTGGTTAAGTAAATGCAGTTTACCTAGTGGTCATGAGTTCAATCCTTGGGTCTGGCAGTCAAATTTATACATCTTGTTCAAAGAAGTGATCAGAAGCAGTGTAACAAGGACAAATTTAGTAAGAAGAATTAACTAATAGATTAAACTGCAGAATTAGATTATATAAAGAGTTTGGTTAAAAATTCCAAGAATTTTACTGAATCTAATAAACACCAGAGGATACAAAACTTGACTCAAACAACCAATATAAGGATACCAGTCTGTATAAATCAGTGCCAAGATGGTGATGCAGTCAGTGCACCAAAGGCTGTCATTCAGGGATAGACCTGCACAGCCACTGACACACAAAAATCTAAAAGGACGCAGTAAAATCATATCCATGCATCCCAGTGTTTTTCGTTTTTCTTTCCTCACCATTTCAAGCTAACTGTAAATACAATTCAATAGTTTCTTAGAAACAAATTACACAGGATAGATTACAAGGTAGGAGTTTGACGGCTTTAGTTGGAACCCATAAATTTTTCCAGGGATTCATTCAAAACAAATATGTGTGTCCCAGGACACACTAAATAAAAAAGCTATCAGCATCACTGTCAGTGTATAATAATAATTATTCCTCATTTATTTCAGAAATACAGAAACTAAAAATACTGTTAACCAAAATAATGTGAAGGACAAAAGGCAACAGAACCAACAGCTTCTTTAATCTTTCCTCTGTAGTTATTATAGCAGGTCCTACATATCTTGTATTGACCTCAACAGTATGCCTGCACCAATTGAAAAAAGCCTTCATATTAGTATAATAGATATTTTTTAAATTTTTATCAAGAAAACATCTTTATATTTCTTGGATAATTTTCTATATATACTTTGTGGAAATCATTTCATATGAGTGACATTTTCTGATAAACCTAGTATATTTTGAAACAATGAGAGGCATTAATTAGAAATAACTTTGAAAATAACAAGAGTGTTAATTCAGTAATATGGATTCATTTTTATTTCAAATTCACCATTACAAGCATATTCTACTAAGAATATGAGGGTGACTCAATAAGTCTATATAGTCTGACATTGTTATCTGAATTTTTTTCCTTGAGACCATTGTCCCATGGAATAATTAGAGGCTAAAAGCTTTGGTTAAGAGGTTCTAGTTGGAGTCCACCTGGAAGTTTTGAGTTCAATCTCCTAGCGGGGTTCAGTGAAAATAGCATTACTACAAACGACAAAATAATTAAGATAAATTAATTGATACAAGATATACCAAGGCACAGACAACAGATTGAGAATAATTTACTCCTGTGGATTGAATAATGGGTTTGATTCAAAATTCTCTGAAAGTTATCAACTATGACAAATGGCACTTGAAGAAGGTACAGTGGAAGAAACATTGTCAACTTATATGTCCTTATCAGACTTATCCTCATGTTGTTGGTTGGTTGGTTGGGTTTTACGGCAGGTCAACCCATTGGGTTATTTTATGCCGAAGACGTTTTTGTTTTATTCATTTTTGATAAGTACTCAATTTTTTTAAAACACATTTTTCTTAAACTCATTTTTTCTATTTAACTGATAGATGGGACCCTAACACTCCAGGTCAGAGTGGACCTAGAAATAATGGTGATGAAAAGGTACTCCACATTCCCCAGAGCTCCAGAATTGGAACTTCACCATCGTGAGTTTAATGTCATACCCAGGACACTAAGACCAACTAGCATATTGTTTATTATAACCAACATGAGGACAATAATCTGGGAAATGGAAATAATAACAAACTCTTTGTCTCATGAATTTAGACAGGTAACAATCCTTTTTCATGATATATGACAAATATACATGAGCAGTAGATTTTAAAAATATATGTATGCTCAGAGATGCTGATAATAATAATCTAAAAGGATGCAGTTAAATCATATCCATGCATCCCAGGGACACAATTTTCCCATTAAAAAATCTCAATACATTACACATAACCAACTTGTAACAGTTCAAGGATGTGAGTTCTTCGCAAAGTATCTTAGTTTTTTTTAACAGAAAAATTTCCACTGCCAACATCACAACCCGGCTGTTAATACTGTTTTTTGGGGTTTTTTTTAGTGGTGTTTTTCTTTTTTCTTTCCCCACCATTTCAAGCTAACTGTAAATAAATACATTGATATTTTCCTAGAAACAAATTACACGGGAGGGGGTACAAAGTAGAGGTTAGATGGCTTTTCAAAGAAAACTTTCCCCATTTCCCTTTCCCCAGTTCATATATAAAAACCCTACAATTTATAAAGAAACTAGTTGGGACCCATCAAATTTCATTCAAATCTAATCTGCGCATCCCAGGACACACTAAATTAAACAGCTATCAGTATCACTGTATGTTAATCTATTTTACCTTGAAAGTTTAGTCTGATGATGGATTTTAAGTTATTTCATTATTTGGTTCAATATCATACAAATTTAGCCCCTCATCCTTCCAGCTACGGGTTATAGTACCACTACTGTTCTTCTACAAGGATGGCTTTGGCATGAAGGTTGATATGCCAAGAAACCATACTAAACAATACAAATTTAGTATTGAGTTGTAAACCTTGAAATAAACTTCAAAGAATCTCCTACTCCTTTCTTGATCATCTAAACTTGTAAACTCAGTTCATTCCTTAAGACACATAAGGAAAAAAAAGGTTTCTGACCATTTTAAAAGTCTATACAATATTTAGTACTAATGCAGAATAGCACACAAGAGATAATATCATTAGATTACATATAAAAAGCATTACATTTCATGGAAATACATGAAACCCTTGATACGCTAGGGTTAGTGTTAGGCTACTTTGGGAATTTCTATAATCTAATGGTATTTATATGTAAAATGCAATTCTAATGATATTATGTCTTGCATGCTATTCTGCATTTGTACCCAATATTCTATTCACAGAACAATGATTTTTCAAGGTATATTCATGCCAGGCAATCATGAAAAATTTAATGGTGATGAAAATTGATCTTAAAAATTTAAACAATTTGAAATTTGCATAATTCAGGGGGACAATTTAGCTCAGTCGGTAGAGTATTTGACCAGAAACCACAAGGTTCAATGTTCGATACCATCCTTCACCAACTCAGCATATGAGTAGCACAGCTTGGATCTGTATGGTAAAGTGGGGAGCTGATGGTAGGTGTTGTGACCTATCTCAGACACAAAACCATTCTCCCATGTCTAGCATGAGTGAAAAGGAGATAGAATTCCTTGCTGTCCAGCTGATACCGACAATCGGTCTCTCCGCAAACTTTACTTTTACCTTTTTAATTGGTTCTTCAATAGCCACTAATTATTAAAAAATGTTTTGTTGGTACAAATGCAGAATAGCGCACAAGAGATAATATCATTAGAATCGCATTTTACGTATAAATAGCATTAGATTATGGAAAATCCTGAAGTAGCTGTAGCTTAACCCTAACCCTTACCCTAGTATCTCAAAGGTTTTGGGTATTTATACGTAATCTAGTGATATTATCTCTTGTGCGCTATTCTGCATTAGTACCGTTTTGTTGAATGAAAGATCATTTTTGGCAATATGTTTCTATAGTACACAAAGCTAGCAAAAGAAGAATTCATAGATTGTGTAAGTTTTGATTACTGGTTTTTACATTAAAAGGCAGGTCGGCTTTCTAAAACAGAGTCCTTTACACGCACGCATATATGGTTGAAGGTGGCGCCAAAAATAGCTTAGATCCATCGGCATTCCCCTAGGAGTGACAGCCCACTTTATTAATTCCCCCAGCACGGATGCCTGGCTAATCTAGTATTAGATATTGTAGGACTTAGTATTAGTTCGATCCTCAGGTGTGGCACACCTGTATGCATGGTGTTAATATTAGATCAAACTACACAAAGTAAACAAGGCCTGAAAAAAATAACAGAAGTTCAATTGCTTCTTTTTTCCCCATCATTTATTAAAAAAATAAAAATAATAGTAGTTGTTGGAAAGCAGTCATTTCAAAGTTTAATCAATTTGTCCAGAATATTTTTTTTTCTTTTTTTAAATTAGTTTCAACTCATCCACCACCAAAAACAAAAACGAACACAAGAGAGAGAATTGGTGTCAGTTTTGTTTAAAAAATAAAAATATCTTTTTACTAACGCTAACGAATTATGAATAAAACCAGAGACATCAAGTCTATAAAATAGATAAATAATTTTTTTTTTTTAAGAGTGAATATTGTTTTTGTTTTTATTTATTTTTATTTTTTAGTCTCAATGTGCTTTTCTTTTTATTTACAAAATAAATGAAATTTATTTACATACGAGAGGAAAACAAAACAAAAGCTCAACTGAAAATGATAATCCTAAATAACTTTGCGTAGAATTTCGTTTGTACAATCGACTTATACTGTGAAAATCAACAATTTTCATATTTAACTTCAAACGACAAAGAAAAAAAAAACATCTAGACTTAGAAAAACCAGAAAAATCATAAACATAAAAGTTTGTCAGTAACTAAAAAGGAGGAAATAATCATCTAAGGATGAAGAAATAATTTTTTGCGCTATTAATTTTAGTGAACAATAATAAACATGGTTGTCAAGGAGGATGCTCGAGAGATTAGTTTTGTTTTTGGTA
This sequence comes from Doryteuthis pealeii, assembly GCA_023376005.1. Lineage (NCBI taxonomy): Eukaryota > Metazoa > Mollusca > Cephalopoda > Myopsida > Loliginidae > Doryteuthis > Doryteuthis pealeii. The sequence continues at coordinate 55,606,676 of CM042143.1, read as the reverse complement.
AATTCCAATATATAGAAATACTTTTTTTAAATTTATTTATGCGTATTATTTATTTATGCTTTGGCATGAATGATGTTTAGTTGTTGTGGGTTATAAATCAATTTGTCGATTTTATTTATAATTTTATTTCAAAACCGAAACATGCTTTCATGAATTTCTTTTAAAAGTTTGAACATTTTTTTTTCGATTTCTACGGATATTTTTTAACACAGAGATAAACTTATTGACATAAAGGAAATTATGTAATAGTCTGTGTTATTTATTTCAATCAAAATAAAGGTATGTTAAATAAAACGTCATTTGAATGTATATAGACAAAAATGATCTTAGGTGCCGTCTTGATTTTTTTTTTTTTTTTTTTTTTTTTTTCAGTAACACCCAGCCGGTCAAAAGTCTATTTGGGAGAAGGGGTATGTTGGGATATCTTGTTCGGAAAGGAATAGAATCAACCTGGAAAAAAAACTCACAGAAAATTCTCTAACTTGATCCGTACGATTGCTCCCTCTGCAAAGGCATTCCGCTTTAACTTGTTGGGGGGAGAAAGCTGATCATCTGGCCTAAGATCACTTGCTCGCTTTGGCGCCGACATTTTGAGCGTCCAGCACGGCTAATACTAAAACCTGGAACGATAATGACTTGAAATAACGAAACGAAAAAAATAAACTACACTTTCGACGAATAACGAAATTGTTTTTATTTTATCCTATATTTACCTTTAGTAATTTGTAAAAATCTAAAAATTCACTCAACATAAAATATTCTCGAAACATTTTGTTTATAAGTCTTGTATTAAAAAAATCAAACAAAAGTCTGTGCTAAATTCTATAAACATTAAAACCAAACTTTTCTGGTTATTTTTGTCATAATTTGCACGTTAAATAACTCCTGAACTAACTGTCAACATCATTGGAATTTTTTTCTAATCTTTAAAATATTATTATTTATTAGTTTTTATTTATTCTTGTGGCACAAAACATTTTTCTTCGGGGTGAAAAAATTATTCTTTTAAGCCTACCTCAATTTTATATCCATAAAAATAACAATTAGTTTTTATTCAGTGGGAACAGTTTCTTCCGTAACACCGACTATTAGGAAGCATGACATTCAAAATTAGAATTAAAATTTTATTAAGGAATATTGGTGTTTAAATTTAACATATATTGTATAAAAATAAAAATAAATTAATAATTATAGATTATATCAAATAGTTTTGGTAAGCTCGTTTATTTGTTCCGGGATAACAATTAGACAGGAACTAATACACCGGATTACCCATACTCCCACATTCTGCGCATGCGAAAAATACTCATTCTTTTTCATTCCTATCAGCCATCATGGTAGGTTCGCTTTTTTCACACTGCTATTTCAATCCTTTAATATCCAGTCGTATTTTTTGCAATCGATCAAATTTACATTAATAATTATGGTATTTATGTGCTTATAGTTTTACTCTATTCGTTATGAAAGTTTTAATGGTTTTTGTTAATGCTAATATCTATATTTTTTCTTCCTATTTATAGACAGAACAAGCCGATATTGCCGATTTGGTTGAGAAAAAGAAGAAACGTACTTTTCGTAAGTACACGTATCGTGGAGTCGATCTCGATCAACTTCTCGACATGTCCAGGTAAGAAACTATTTTGCTATCGAAATCTAAAATTGTTCGCTACCACGTGTCTACATCTAATACGTTTCTTAGCGAAAAATCTTTCCTGACCCATTTTCTAGTTTTCATGCCGAGTCTTTTAGTTTCTGCTTCGTTTTCATCACGCTTTTAACTTAACAATCATGCAGTCAAATAAAGCTAGAATAATGTGAAGTAAAAACTTGGTATTTTTTATTGCGATCAGAAAAAAAATTATTCTTTTTATACGCACATGGTTACGACATTTTCTCATTAAAAACTTAGGTCGCGTGTATGGATTGAATTTTTTTATTTTTTAAAATTCTTTTCTTTAAATATTCCCGATCCCGACTTCATTAAACTGAAAATTTATTAGAAATGTATTTTCATCTTTTATTACTTACCAATTAATAAAAAAAATATTTTTAAAGATTAAATATTTCTTAGATTTACGCTTTGACAAAGTTAACCACTTAATGATGAAATAAAATGCAACACCATTACCTTCACGCTAAACGGCACAGCTTTTCTTACTTTTTTATGTATGCCATGTGTATTATGAACTGCTACTATCCTAACAAAAGAGTACATGAAATCGGGATTTTTAAGTTTAAGGGAAGTTGTATTTTATTTAAGCTTAGTATATTGTTATTTTTAGGTAATAAAAAGAAATATACTAGGCTGAAATAAAACTTCACTTAAACTTATAAAATCCGACTTCATGAACTAACCAAAATTGTCGTTTAAGCAGACTTTGAAACTTGAACAATTTGCTGTTTTTTGGGTTTTTTTTGTATAGATGTAAAAAAATCTTTCTTCCGGAGTTTTGATACTATTTTTTTAAAATTAGCCATAGAATGAATTTAACTATACTTTTGTTTTGGGAATAAATTGAAATAGGTTACTTCGTTTATTTTAAATATTTAAAATCATACATCTAGAAATAATTTGATTCTACTTCACAAGATTCAATAAAAAAAATTCCAGATTCGTATATTAAAAGAAATTGGTATTATAAGAAATTAAAAATAGTGTGTAGGTGTTACTTTTAGAAAATTATGTTGATGCTTATACTAAATAACTCGCCCGTTCACCGGCCAAATAAGTTTGTCTTTCTTTTTTCTTTTTTTTTTTTCTTTTACTGTACATTTGAATCAAATTATGTCTTCAATTCGGACAGAAGACATATTTCTTTAATTTGTGTCTATCAAACAACTATGGTGTCTAATTATGCCCGATTTGTAATTTTGAAAAGTAAATGACGGAAACTCGCTTATCTTTCTACATTTGTTATTTGTATAGTATTTTTATAAAACAACGTAGGTTTGGGATTTATTCTTTACAAACCCCACCTTTTTTAAGAATGTACATTAGCTACATATGCCTTATTTTCAGAAGAGAACGTAGTTCATTTTTAATGCCAGGATTACCTTGTTTTGACGTGCAATTGTACTATTTTCTTATGTATCGTTTTTTATTTGAGAATTTTTTTCCAATGTTATAAAGAATTGAGACAAATTGAATTTGAAAAAAATGTTCAGCTAGATAAGGAAAAATTAACTCTGATTAAATTTTAATAATCTCCCTTTATTTTTAATGACAAGGGTACTTTTGGCGGTTTTTGTCCCCTAAAATTTTTTGTGGGTATCTGGTGTATTTTATTTTTTAGCTTTAAATGTATAAACTGGGTCCTGACTTTGCAACCATTTACTTTCAGCTTATAATTTGGTAATACCTAATAAGTTGCATTATGAAACAGTTCAAAACAAAAATTTATATTTTTAAAGCAAATTATTCAATTGAAATTAAATAAAACCAATGTTCTAAAATTTCCTGGTTTCGTTTATTGAATGCCTGCTGTCTTTTCAAGAAAAAAGTCATTGGAAAGTGAACAACTCTCACCCCTTGAAACAATTAACTTTTGGTGCTACCAAACATCTACTTCTGTTCTTTTACATCTATAGTTTTATTTTAAATAATAATAATAATGAAATTATTGTGTACAGTGCTCAGGTGCACCACAACTCATCAAAGGCTCATGTATAGTTAATAGAATAATGTACCCATGTCGGGAAAATTATGTACAGTCATAATATATGTGTATGGGTTTTGACTTACTGAATTTGTTTTAAATTTGAACTATTTTTTCTTAGGACTCTCTTCCTCTTTTCAAATGGCTATAAAGTTAGTTTCCAGTTTATATTGAATCCACATTGTCAAACCTGCTATAAGGTTAAACTTTTCAATTATGTAAACAGAACCCTCATATTATGACCACCTGTGGGTCTTTTGATGTTTCTTTTTCTCAATGATGCACACTCCAATTGAAACCTTTTCCAACCGACAAAAGTTTCCCAACAAAAATTAGTGTTAATTGCTTTTATTGTAAATGTCTTACAAATTGTTTATACTAGTAATATAATTTTAATCCTTTTTTTTTTTTTTTTTTTTTTTTTTTTCCAGTGAGCAATTGATGGAACTTTTCCACTCCAGGGCTCGTCGTCGTTTTGCCCGTGGCTTGAAGAGAAAACCAATGGCTTTGATCAAGCGTCTGCGTAAAGCCAAGAAGAAGGCTGGCCCTCTTGAGAAACCAGAGGTGATTTTTCTTTTTCCCTTAAAAATCTGTTAAAATTAAATATTACTTAAAACTTAAATCTCCAGTTTATTTTTTATCCACTATTCATTCTCATTAGATTGTTTTAATTTAAAGCTGAATAATTTCTAGGCCAGAATGTCTTTTGAAAATCACACAAAATGATGAATATACACTCAGCTCACTCAGATATTCCAAATGATTGACAGTGTTGTTCTGATGTGACTTTTTTAAAATTTGTCTTGTAATCTGTTCAGTAAATGCTGTAGTGTAATATAATGCATAACACTCAACATTGTGTTGTAGGTTCATTATGATAAACCAAAATGATTGTTGTATGCATAAAGTTTAAGCATATGTTCAACATATATTTTGGTAAAGTTCTGAATAAATGTAATTTTTACTTTTAAAAATCTTTTAATTCTTTAACTTCCTTGACAAATCTGTCTTTATTTACTTATTCTATTTGATTTTACTTTAAAATTAAAATAATCAAGAGATTAGTTACCAAATTAGATGTATTCAATTCATAGTTTATGAAAATAATTATAAGCTCATTTTATTATTTTGTCCACTCTTCATTTTCATTAGACTAATATTTTAATTTATTAAAAGTAGATAATTTCTAGGCCAGAATGTCTTTTTTTGAATAATCACACAAAATGATGAATATACACTCAGCTCACTCAGATATTCCAAATGATTGACAGTGTTGTTCTGATGTGACTTTTTTTGTCTTGGTAATCTGTTCAATAAATATTGTAGTGTAACACACAATGTATAACACAATACATTATGTGCTGTAGATTCATTAAGATAAAGCAAACTGCATAAAGATTAAGCATTATATAATCCCTTTATGTATTCTGGTAAAATTTCTAAATGAATATCATTTTTATTTTTTTAAATCTTCATTCAATTCCCTTGGCAAATAAGTCTTCATTTACTAATGTATATTATTTTAGTTTTGACTTTAAAATTATTAATGTCCAAGAGTGTTTTACAAATTAGTACTTTAAAAAAAAGTTTAAATTATAGATATGAAAATGATTAAAAGGCTTTATTATTATATTCACTTGATTCTCATTAGATTACTGTTTTAATTTGTTAAATCTGAATAATTTCTTGGCCAAAATCTTCACACAATATGATGAATACACTCAGCTCACTCAGATATTCCAATTGATTGATTGATATTAGTTCTGATGTGAACTTTTTGGCTTTGGTAATCTGTTCAGTAAATACTGAAGTTTTATTATAAAAACTATTTGGAAACCAAAATAAAAATAGACTAATTTTTTTATTATTGATTTTATATGCTCTAAATTTCCTTTATGTTTCTACAGGTTGTCAAAACTCATTTGCGCAACATGATTATTGTCCCTGAAATGATAGGCAGCATTGTTGGCATTTATAATGGCAAAAGCTTCAATCAAGTGGAAATCAAAGTAAGTCATTATGTTGTTGTTGCTTAGAAAAACATCAGTTCTGTTACACTTTCTTTTTCTTTATGAACTGATCAAATTGGAATATTTAGCTACATTAATTTGCATAAATTTTACAATTTTAGATATTTTGTATTTTAGGCTGTCAGTTTTTTTGTTTTTTTTTCCCTTGGCATTTTATTTTATATATATATATATATATATATATATATATATATGAGGAAGAATGAATAAAGAAAAAGAATAGAATGGATAATAAAAGATGAATTTAATCAATATCACTTACACATGTGTTTCAGTCAGTAAAATTTTATTTTAGATAAAATTTCACTCTGATGAAGGTCGAATCTTCTCTGTGTGCGAAATATTTTCACACAGATAGACTGACCGAAACCTCATGTGTAAGTGATATTGATTAAATTCATCTTTTATTATCCATTCTATTCTTTCTTTTCTTTATTCATTCTTCCTCATATTGTCGGGTTCATTTCCATTTTTATTTATATTATATTATATTATTATTCATATTTTTCTTTAATAATAGAATAAAATTTTCACCTTAGAGGAGTGAAATCAGTTCTTTGTAACGTGTTCATTTCATTATCTTATAAATTTTAAAAATAAATCAAATCTAGTATGATATTGTTTTTATTATGCAAAAGAAGCTTTGGAGTGAGGCTAATGCAAATGTTTTTTTCTTTCTAATTTCAGCCTGAAATGATTGGCCATTACTTAGGAGAGTTCAGTATAACATACAAACCTGTCAAACACGGTAGACCAGGTATTGGTGCTACCCATTCCTCCAGATTTATTCCACTTAAATAAAAGACAGAATGGCAAAATAAAACTAAAATATACAGAAAATTAATGTGTTATTTTTTTTTATATACAAAATATCATCACATCTAACTTTTTCCAATGTAAACAAGATCTTCATTTTTTCCAACTTGTTATATTTGTCTCTTGAGGTTTTATTTCAAAGGCAGTTATTTATTCTACAGCATTTTCATTTTCATGGCATATTTAAACTTAACATTTTAAAGAAAATATTAGTGATTATATGCTGTAGGCTCGTTATAATAAACTAAAACTGCATAAAGTTGACCATTATATAATCAATCTTCATATATTCTGATAAAATTCTTTGAATCTCATTTTTACTTTCTTTTTTTTTAAATGGGTTATTTTCTATAACTGCAACATAAACAAAGGGGAACCCCTCTTGATAAATTATTTATTTATTGATCTACTTGGGAAAATAAATAATTTATCAGTCAAGAGTGGTTCCCCTTTGTTTATGTTGGAATTATAGGAAATAACCAAAAAAATGTTTTAATTCAACTCCCATGACAAATCAGTCTTCATTTACTTTAGTTTTGACTTTGAAATTAAAACTCAAGAGACTAGTTAACAAATTGGTAAAATTAATTAAATTCAGAGTTCATAAAAATCTTTATACATGAATGTAGACAATTGAACTGCATTGTAGATTATATTTTTCTTAACACTACATCTCAAAGATTCTTAATGTTTAGGAACTTTATTTCATACAAACTACCTGCATTTTTATTGTCTAAGTTTATCATCAGTGGATGGTATTGAATAGGTAAAAAAATTTTAAAATCTTACTTTTATCTGGCAAAAAATGGTTAGATCTGTTGCAGTAGTTAGTAATCTACTAATGCAAACCATTAACAGTGATTCACTAAGAAAGTGAGGATATCTAGACAGGTGAGTACTCTTTATAAAAAATGGAGTTCGTCCATATTTTTATGAAACGAAGGATTGTGCACTAGCAGTACACTTCCATATTCATCATGATTTCTCTGCCTATCTATCTCTCTCATATTAAAATATTTGAGGGTGGTGTAGGACATTAAAAGAAATAGGACTACAGCTTCATGCCACATGAAAAATGTTTTGGCCTATGCAAAACTTGCTGGTATAAATTTAGAATCCCAAAGATTTTGAAGAAAATGTTCATTTCTTGACAACTACAGCTTCAGTTGTTTTTTAACATCTTTTTGTCTTGCCCTCATATATACATGGTGTCTATAAAGTTCTGCAGCAGATTTAAGATGTAACAACAAAGATGGCAGTCTTGTTGAAATAAAATGTACATTAAAAAAAAATCAAACTACAAGACTTGAATTTTCATGTGGTTTTTACTTTTTTTTTCTTTTTTTTTTTACTGTGTATATATAATATGTGAATGAGTAATAAATTTAGCAAGAAAATAGATATCTTGTATGTATTTGAATTATCAAAGAAAGGTTGTTTTTTTTTTAACTTTCAAGCTATACCAAAATGATGCAAGGAAACATTTGCAGTATGATCTTGAATTGTTTAAACTGTGACCCTTTTTTTTTCCCCGCAAGGGTTCAGATAAACATTTAACCAGTTATAATCAGTATTCTGGTTACTGCTAATTAGGAATTTTACTTGACAGCATAACAAAACCTGTAGAAAGGTGTTGAGATAGATCTATGGCACACCTTTTATTTAGACGCGCTAAATAGGCATGATATGAAATACATTAGTGATATTCAGTTTTAGTTATATATATATATATATATATATATATATATATATCTTATAATACATATATTTATACAAGGTGTGTCAATAAACTATCTAGATTTTTTTTTTTTTTTTTTTTTTTTTTTTTTTGTGACACCTTGTATTCTGAAAAAAAATTAATACTCTATTGATTCTTCATTTCTGAGTAAAGACAGCTTGAAACTTGGTACTTTTTTGACACACCTTGTAGTGGGTGTTATTGGATAAAGTTGAGGTATGGTTGTCCACTAGGGTAGGTTTGTTTGTTTTTTTTAATATCAAACAGCGAAAATTGTGTGTTAGTATAATGAATACTGATACCAAAAACGATCTCGTACTTGCACCATTGTTTGAGGAAATAGCATCAAAGATTGTCTACTAAAATGCACCAAAAATCCTCGTTTTCGCAACATTTAGTTGAGAAATTGGTTAGAAAATTTAGCAATTTCAATATTTAAAACGGAAAAGCTTGTCATTTTGAATAAAATAAAAAATTCAAATTGAAAATATGCCCCTCATCAATGACACATTCGATATGCTGCTTTTTACCTAAGAAGTGAAACATTTTAAAAGATTGAAATCTATTTCCTCAACTGAAGGCAATTTGTGTGATAATTCTTTGTTAATTTGTAACTTTTGCCACATAGACATTACAGTTCCAAAATCGACCTACACTATTGTCCATGTCAAGAAAGACATTGTTTAAAAAATCATGGATTTTTGATAACCCCCTCAAAGTGTGTGTGTATACTCCTCCCCTGATGGAGGAGGCGGTTTCACTTAGCCCTGAAATTTGTCTATTTAACTGCCCCTTGACCTTTTTATTTCTTTCTGCTAGTGTTACTTTGTTTTCTTGTTAGGGTTGATTTAGTTGGGCTTTTGTTAAAACTCATTTCATTCAGCCCATTTTGGCATGCGCATTGGCTCCAGTTTTCAAGGGATGTTGAATCTTGCATAATTGATAGGTAGCCTATCAACTTTGTATGATAGTGTAGTTAAATTAACAGTTTTGAGGAAAAATACAGGGAATTTCACACTTTTTAACCCTGTGTTTGACCTCTTCTCTGATTTGCCAGTGCAAACATGTGGAAGTTAGTTTAGGAAAATCAGTGTTTAGCTGGATGCTAAATGGGCAGGAAGCAAGATGGATGTCACCTCTTCAAGGGTAAATTTTCTCATGTTAAATTTAATCTTGATTTTATAAAATAGAATATGGGCTATTTTTTAGGTGAGGCTTGATAATTAGTATTATTTGGATTATTCAGACTATTGTCCTCATCTTTATTGTTATCTGTACGTTTCGGCCCATATGCCCTCCAGCCTTCAAGTATATCAGCTTAACACCTGTACCCCAGCTATGGTTAGTGGAACAAGAACAGGATACCCCCATGGATTGAATAAAAGGTTGGGTTAAAAGTTTCATTATGGCTCCCGATTACAAGAAATACCTGAAGAAGGCCAGAGGGCACATCAGCCAAAACATACAGATAACACTGAAGATGAGGACAATAGTCTAAGTAACAAAGTTTTGTGTCTATTACTAAGAACTAAACAGACCAAAACACAAGGTAGATCCAGAATAACATCTACTTGCCCAGATCCATCTGGGCAGATAAGATAAAAGGTACTCGGATCCATAGAAGATAAATATCTGTCGATTTAAAGTACTCGCAAAAGTATGTGTCCCCTGGGTGCAAGTATTTAAGTTTTAATGTATGATAAAATATTAAATTAAAACTAAATAAGAAAAATATTTTAATTGATTTATATATGAAATTATACGTAAGATAGCTTTTGATATGTTTGAGAATAACATGATAGGATTAGAAATCAATAACAGCAAATAATTATTTATTAAACCCAGTTTTGTTAAAATTATTCCGACCATATACTATGTAAAACTTTATTTCTTATATATAACACATTTCAGGATTTTAAATGCATTAATAATGGGCAGTTTTGTGGCAAATCTAACTCCGCTAGATTTTAATAGAGACCATGTTAATGAATAAATAAGATGCTAATTAAGATTAAATAATGACTATTTCATTATCATTGAGAATATAACTTAAATATCTAAGGAAATCATGACTGGTGGTGACATAGTTTCAGTTACATAATCTCCATTATAATAAATGATATGCAACAAATCTTTAGTCCTGATAATTTGTTTTCCATACTGTAAGAAATCAAGGTTAAATTGAACTTGACGGACCTAAATTCCACCATCGTATGTCACTCCACCGAAAGAAAAAAAAATAGCAAAAATCAGGGAATTAACCGAATTTAATGAAATTTTCAGTGTTGATATATTAATGAATAAAAGATATAATGCACCAGTTATTTTATTTAAAAACTTTTACATTTTTTTCAGGTCAGTTAACTTAGAACACACGTATCTTTGAGAATCTGTGTTACGCCTCAAAGATATGTGGTTCCAAGTTAACTGACCTGAAAAAATGATTTGTTTTGTGGCATTCTTTCTTATCGATTGTGCTAAAAGGTGCATATGGTCAAACACAAGCCTTCACCACTATAAATAAACCACTGTGTTCATTGGATGAACCCTCATGTGTTGAAATCAATGAGAGAGTCCATTCATATATATATGAAGAAAATGATTGAAAAGAAAAATATACTTTGGTTAAGATGAAATGTATTGCTGTTATTCGATCTGGTTTTGTTTACTTGTACAGAATATTCTATTTAAAATTATCTTATATAATAGAGCAAAAATCATTTTTGAATGTTTTTCTTGTATTACTCATTTAAAACAATCAACAATGCATATCACTTACCTGTTGTGTCCTGAAGATGATCTAAATTTTGCATGTCCAATATTTTGTTTTATTATAATTTTAAGCAGAATATTCCGTACATTTCTACCACCCACCATAATAGTTCCCATGATTGACCCTTTACTGTCGATCACACAGGCCTGCTCATAGGGCAACTGAGAGCCAGAACTGGAGGCCTATTCAAATGTTCCTTGATTCAATGAGAGCAGGGCATTTTAGTTTATGTTAGCTACTCCAGTGTTGTTGGTGTTACGTTCCTGCAACTCATAGAACATTTTAGAACATTCTGATAGACGTGATGACGCTGGAAGAGCCCCCCCCCTTTCAGAAGTCCCAGGTTGTGACCCTAAAAAGAGGAACGCCTGATACTACCTTGCTGCCTGCCTACGTCGGTAAAACGTATGGACACAGGTTAGAGGAAGGGGCAAAAGGGTTACTATTATCAGACAGACAGTAGATACCAGAGGGCCGACTAGTGAGCACCTCGTGGGGGAAGGGAGGATGAAGAATATTTCCCGAAACAAAATTACCAAAATGACAATGCCGGATAAAGGAATAATACCAAAACAAAATATCCATGGAAAAGGAATAACCCGTACAAAGGAAGATAAGTGCAACCCCTTTCATATATATATATATCGATTTTAAATGAGCATTTCCACCAACGAACACTGAAAGAATCTAGCCTGTCGGTGGCCGCATTTCTATTCTAAAGGACTTTAAACATCGAATAAAATGTTGTGTTAAAATAATGTCATGTTTTATCGTTATTCATTGCCAAGTTCTCGTATGCATGTCTTGTAACCCTATTCGTGTCTCTGATGGAAATGCCGTACGGCGTCGGCCGATAGGCGTATGTAACATTGGCTTAAGAAATTTTTACTTACATTTGGAATATCATTTATCATTTGAATAAAGGGTTTAGTCAGACCTGTAAATAGTTTGAATCTTTCTATTTCAACATTATGTAGATCATATATTTTACCAGAAAGCTTAATTACCTCTGTTTTGTTTAATATTTATCATTGTCCACAAGAATATTACATATTTTTATTTATTTAACTTTCAACACATCTTATTATCCTCAGGTATTGGTCAAATTGTTATTCTAAGTATTTTCAAAAATAGTTAACTTAATTTTTAATAGGTCTCCAGTTCTGGTTCTTACCTGTGCCATGAGCAGGCCTGGAGTATAGTACATCATGCAACATTGACTAAACAAAAAAAAATATTGACTAATTTCTCTCTTTCACTCAGTAAAGAAATTTCCTTACCTGGGGTAATGAAAGGAAGTTATAACTGGCAGTATTTAAACTTATTTTGTTAATATCTTATTATTATAATGGTGATTGTGTGTTTGTCTGTAACCAAAACTATATCTCTACTCAAGTCATAATTCTCTTTGTTAATTATGTCACATTTTCCATGATTTCATTTTTATTTAAACCTCAATTATTAATGAAATTGTTTTACATTATTAATACTGTTGCTCTTACCTACATTCTAATAACATGCAATTGTATTTATATATACAACAAAATAGCGGTTTACAGTTAAAGATTTGACTTTAATAAATGTGTACTTAAAATAAATCATCTTCAGACGATTACCCATGAATTCTAATATATTATATTTCAAACACCTTTGCTTTTGAATCATGAACTTTGGAAAAGATCTGACCAACTGGAAAGCACAAGCATGGTTGGTTAGCATGCAATAAGATGGACCTATAACAATTACAATACAAGATGGACCTATAATGGGCAAGATGGACCTATAACAATTACAATATGGAATTGAGTGATGATTAGAATATCATCACTCAAAGGGGGTCCAAGCAGCATAAATGCCACCAGACTTATGACAAAATTGTGATTAGATATGGAACAAATTACTTATTCTAAAAAATGAAATTTCAAAATACGAACAGGATGTGACACAAGGTCAATTTTTAAGCATTTCCCTTCTCATACCAAGGTTAAGTCTGCTCTACTATTTACCCATAGCTGGAGAGAGAATAGTTGGATGTATATCTTTCCCAAGGGTATTAGTGCAATGTGAAATGCAACCAGCCTTGTTCAGGATCTGAACTCGTGTCACTGTCTATTTCCTATGATAGTAACCATTACACTCTGGGCCAATCCTTTTAATTTCGTTACATATTTCTTGTTTCTGTTTGTGTATTTTTACTATAAAATTTTCTGGCATCAGTTTATAATGTAAAATAAAATGTGACATTATATATACTAGCAAAATAAAAAGACACCCTCCGGGCAATATAAAAATAATTTTTTGAAAGAAATTGCCTGAGGGGATGGGAGCTGAAAATTCAATGTCATAGTGTGTACCATAAGTATGTAAAATCGTCAAATTTATTAAAGGAGTAAAAAAAAAAAAGAAAGAAAGACAATTTGAAATGGAAACAGTTCCGATAATTTTAAATATTATATTAGAATAAAACAATCTATATATAAATATATAACGCCAGGCATCTATTTATTGAAACAATGAGGATTGTCTAACGTTGCATGCTCACATTTTGAGTATATTTATTCTATGTTATGACATTGGATTACATGTTGGGTAATGTAACGTAAGCAGTAACGCAGTTTTTGTTACAGACAAAAACCAGAAGCGAATCTCCATGATTTGTCTCATTACAAAGTCAGTAAAAATTATATTCTTATAGTAGCACAAGGCTTGACTTAAATAAATTGAAGAAAGAATGTGAAGAAGAAAAAATCAAAGAGAGAATAAGTTAGAAGGAAAGAGAAATTGAAACAGAGGAAGAATACAAAGTGAAGCAGAGAAGAAGACTGACAGTTATAGAGAGAGAGGGAAACAAGAGATGGGAAGAATAAAAAACACAAAGAGGGAATAGGTTGGAAGGAAAGAGAAAAAGAACACAAAATGATACAGAAGGAGTAAGACTAAAGCATATATATATATATATATATACTTGAAAAGACGTGACCCGTTGGGTCACCCATTGAGTTCACATTAAATTGTTGAAAAAAAAATCACGATGTAATTGTTAAGTCACTTGAAAAAAATCAGAAAGTTTTGAAATAAAATAACATGCATTATAAAATTCATTCATTGATAAATCAACACTGAAAATTTCATTAAAATTGGATAATTCCCTGATTTTTGGTAATTTTTTTACAATCGGGGGTGGAGGTTAAATTTATTTTGTAAAATATTGATTTTACGGCAACTTTGCCAGTGCCTAATATTTTTCATTTAGAAGAATTTTTTATATCTTTATCCTTCACAAAATATAAATATAAATGAATATAAATAAACTTTTGTGTTAAATCTGTGTTATTTTAACATTACTTGCATTCATAATAAAAAAAATATTTACATGGCCGGTAAAATAAACATAAAAGTAGGTTTGTCTTAATAATAGCCTCTTCCTATATTTTTAATCACAATTATTTTATTTGTTTCCTCTGACCCTATAAATTTTAAAAATTAATAATTAAAGTAATTTTTTTTTTTAAAACTATTTTAAAACATGACATCAATTCTATTTATTTTTTTTTTACAACCAAGTAAACAATTTTAAGTCACATTGTGTACAAATCTTATTTACATTTTTTTAGAAATCAAACAATTATCTTATGTTTACCCTCCCTCAATAAATTTTAAGAGAGAGAGAGAGAGAGAGAGCAGTCAGCATTGTTTGCAGGAAATGGAAGTTAATTTCTCTCTCTCTCACACATTGATGCAAATAAAGAAAGTAAGACATATACCAAGTAAGTATTCTAAATATATTGAGAGGGTAAGAAAGAAACAGGCTGGAAGAATAGACAGAGAATGGTGGATTTTTTAATTAATTGCAAATTACGACTAATTAGAACTAAATGAAATGGAATTTTTTTCAAACATTAATTAGATTTAGGATTAATCATATTTTGGGATGTGTTTTAAGTCATTAAACTGCCTAGGAAAAAAGCCTTTAGGTGGCAAAAGTTGATTTGCTCAACTTTAGTATAAGGGAAGATAACTCTGTTGGACACAAGTCCATCCCAGCAGGGGCAGACAATCGCTACAGACCAAATCAAATTTTAATCTACCTTGTAATATTAAGACGTTTCTTTCAAATAACCAGACAGCCTATTCTTTTTTATAGTAGTTGTAATATCTTCTATTCATCTTAAGGATGGATACAAATTAACTCTTAAAGCTCACCCAATAACAGCACATGTAAACCACAAGATGGTAGATCTAATACTAATATCTATCATAAGTAAAGTTGTAAAAAAGTAAGTAAAGTTGGTGGAATGGCCTATTGTTGGTATCTATCCCCTTTTCACTAACGCTAGACCAGGGAGATTGTTTTTATGTCTGAGATGGAGTGCCACACCTACCACCAGCTCCCCACTTTACCATACGCTGAGCTACTAATGCACTGATTTGGCAAGGGCCGGTATCAAACCTGGAACTTTGTGGTTCCTAGGTGGATACTCTACTGACTGAGCTAAACCGGCCCTAATATTTATTATAATGATTAGACAATAGGTGATGTTCATTTTGGCCGGTGTCTTTGGGTTAAATGTTCTGTATCAATATTATACCAAGATACTTCAGTAGTGAAATATGGACACTTTCACCAAAACAACAATGCCATTACTCCCAGGTCCACCCTGACCCAGAGTGGTAGTACCTGTTAGGGTCCTATCTATGGATTAAATAGATTTAAAAAATTGAATACCCAACAAAAATGAATAAAACAAAACAAAACAAACAATAATGAATAAAACAAAATAAAATAAAAAGCTAGTGAGAGAGAGCATAAGATCCTAAGGGAGATCTACAAGGGTCTGCCAAATATATCAGACTAGAAGTGGCTACCCAGCGTCAACTGGGTAGAGTAGTGGGCAAAACATCCTTGGTGTACTGATTTGTTTACTTTTGTGATTTACAAATGAAATTTTTGTGACATTTTTTAGTAGAATTTCAATGGTATTTCAATGTACATTTTAATTTTTAAATATCTTCGAATATAAATTAAATCTTCATAATTTTTGCACAAAAAGCAAGAACTGGTGATATTTAATGTGTATATATATTTACTTTGTTGTTAATTGTTTTATTTTTAAAGTTTCATCTGGACATACATACACACACTTACATACATACATACATACATACATACATACACACAACTGCCCTTTATATATGTATAGATGTTCACCAAAGAGTGAGATTTGGTAGTCATTATCATTGAACCTCCAATAAAGTAATCTCCCTCTTCGTTCTCTGAAAACCTCAATTTCTAACCCACAAGAGAGGCGATAAGTTGTCATATCCAAATATCATTGCCATGGAATTTAGTATTTAAGTCCAGGACTTGTCTGCTGTGGTAAGTGATAGACCCACTTGGAAATTCAATGTTGAATCTATCTTACCTTGGGGTTAATCCTGTTATAACAGAAATAGATATCTCTCTTGATTCACAAATTTTACTAACTCAATACACCCACTCACCAACAGAACAGATTAAAAAACAGAACCTGAGTCATTAAGAAATGTAACATTAAACAGCAGCGTTAAACGAAATGAACAAAACAAGTTTTCTGTGCATAGGCTAGCCTAGAGGATAAAAGAGTTAGGTTAAGACAGTTCTAAGTGACATCTCTAGACTGCAGGTTCAATTCTGCTCAGGGGCAACAGTAACATAGAATAATAATTAACACAGCTTAACACCTGTACCCCAGTTATGGTTAGCAGAATGAGAACAGGATACACCCATGGACTGAATAAAGTGTTAGGTTCAAAGTTCCGTGATGGCTCCCGATTACGACAAGAAGGTTCCTGATTATGACAAGAACTATTTTTTAAATTGTTTAAACAATTTTTTTTAAAAATTTGTTAAAATTAAAATTGTTTTATTTGTCCTAATGTTTGAGATGAGGTTTAATGTGAATAATTTTGATTTTTCAAACTGTTGTTCTCATCTTTATTTTGGTATGTATAAACACAATGTTATGGCTGCAGAAATGTGATTAATATATTGGCTAGATCTAAATTTATAGTAAATTCTTTAGTCTAAGGTAAACAGGTTAACACCTGAACAAGGATACAGCAGTCTGAACGTTGTGTTTATATTTTCCACCATAAAGAGCAGTCCAAAAAATCAAAATTAAAATTGTCTTCTTCAACAATTTAGTGTCACTTTATCAGAAAACTAGAAGTGGCTACCCAGCATCCAAAGAAAAAAAAACCTGGTGTATTGATTTGTTTACTTTTGAGATTTACAAATGCTGGACATCTTTAAATTGAATTTCAATGCTTTTTCTATGAATATTTTAATTTTTAGATATCTTTGAATATAAATCAAATCTTCATGATCTTTTCACAAAAAGCAAGATCTGGTGATAGTGAATGTGTATATATATTTACTTTGTCATTAATTGTTTTATTTTTGTAGTTTCATCCGGACAAACATACATACACAACTGCCCTTTATATATATATATATATATAGATAGGTTACATAAAAGATTTTGTTTCAAAATAATCTACATGTAGAATAATGTTATATAGCCCTTTACCCAGGTGTATATATATATATATATATATATATATATATATATATTTTACCAACCCCTCTGCACGAGCAGGGTGTGAGACAAGGTCAATTTCTTAAGTTCAACAGGTTTGAATTCAGAGTTTTCCTTCTCCTAGACCGGTTGCCTAACCAAGGTTAGAGCCCAGTCTGCCCTACTATTTATCCATAGCTGGAGGGAGAGTAGGATTCATACCTTTCCCAAGGGTATTAATGTTAAGTGAAATGCAATTACCACATCCAGGTTTTGAACTCTGGGTGACAAGTCCATCTCCCATGACTTTAACCATTACACCACGCGCTCAGGTGTATATAATCGGTGGAGAGAGAAAGATAGTTGGATTAGAGATGATAGTTGATAGATGGTCTTGATCTAACTTGGTAACTTCTTCTTACTGCTTCTACTTCTTTGTCGGTCATTTTTGTTGTCGGTTATTTTCTCTGGACTGATCTAGGGGCTTATTTCAAGGCTTTCGGCTAGGTTGATTTTCCTTCTTGTTTTCTCCACACTGGATTGGTTGGTTGTTTGGTTGTTTTGTTTTACGGCATATCAACCTCAGTGGGTCATTTAATGCCGATAAAGTTTTGAAATAAATCAATTCTTAATGGATAATACAATTTTTTTATAAATACATTTTTCTATTTAACCCATAGATGGGACCCTAACAGGTACTACCACTCCGGGTCAGAGTGGACCAGGGAGCAATGGTGATGAATGGGGTGCTCCACATTCCCCAAACCTCCAAAACTGGAACCTCACCATCAGATAGAGTTTAACGTCATTCCCAGGACATGTAGACCCGCAGCCACCGCCTTCTAGCACCCATATGATAAAAAGGGATTGGGGCTTGCCATAAGGACAATAGGGTTGGGAAAATCATATAGGTGCTAGGGCTTGACGTGACCAGCCGATTGATCGGAGGGGGCCTCTCCGACTGCCCGTCTAGCCCAAGAAAGGACCAAAGAGGAGTATTGCATGTCATGAACTGCTCATCCACCTGGGCTCTATCCTTAAGCATCACGGGTCGCCACCCACAGCCATCAGGTGGCCCCATTGGGGGAACACTGGATTGGCTGGTCATTGTTCTTAATATTTAAATAAAACAAGACTTGGTGTTCTCAATAATAAAGCTTTTATTTCCCTAGCCCATTTGATTCCGCTGCAGGAGACCAAACCACCAGAGCCAACAATCGCATCTACACTCCTTTGAAATCGGGTTGTATCTGACTAACTAAACTAAAACCTATTCCCATGCATCCAATCATGTGCTTTCTACCGGAAGGTGAAGTTGGGATCATCTAAATATCACTCATAATCCCAATGGGTATGGAACATTACCCACCTCAGATTTATTAAATTATGATTTAAACTTTATTTAAAATTCTAACTATAGATACGTCCATAATTTATGACTGCTTATAAATTATGTAACAATAATGCAAAATCAAACAATTACTAATGTTGATTGCTTTTATTGAAGAGAGACAATTGAAAGTTTTTGCTTTTGAATCACAAATCATACTGAATTAAAAATCAACTAGTTTTGTTAGTCTTCAAGGCATTTCCAGCTCCAAATGGCCAAGTTTAAGAGGAATTATGGGGTAGTTGGGAGCTCTTAAATCTCCTGGTGGCAGGCAAATAATTTTGGATGAAAGAAGACAAACACAATTGGAAATTAAACAACATATATTGAAAAAGAGGTACAAAAAAGATTGCTGCAAATTTGTGGCATTTGTGACAAGACTTATCTTGCTGAGTTAAGGTGAAGTTAAAAGTTGCGTTGGGTGAACCTCTCGCTGTTTGCTGGTGAAGAAGCGCTAGAAGACTGTTCTACTCGCTTGGATATCGTGTCTCTCCTGGTTGAATCTCATTCGATAAGTAAAAGGTAAAGGGAGCGCTTGAATGAGTGAATCGCTTGGTAGAAAGGCCCCTTGATAAGTGGGGGGGGGGATATAGCGCTTGTTAAAGTGACTCGTCAGGTTAACAGCCTTTTGATAAGTGACTATCATCATGGGGTTTAAATTTGGCACCAACATCATATATTGGCCATTCGCCCTCTGGTGGCAGGGGGAGATAATTCCACTATCATTTTCCTGATAAGGGGGAGATAATTCCACTATCATTTTTCTTATAGGTTGGTTGTTTTTTTTATGGCATATCAATCCTTTTCAGGTCATTTAATCCTGAATCAAGTAATTTTTTATAAACAAGAGATAGATATGAAGATGAATAGATAGATATGAAATTAGATAGATAGATATGAACTTACTGAGATAAATAGATAAACAGATTGATGAAATTACTAAGATAGATAGTATTTCTCTGAATTTTTGAGATGAGGCTTGATAATTAATATTATTATTTGGATTATTTGGACTATTGTTCTCATCTTTATTGTTATCCAATTGGACACATAGCATAGTGGATAAAGATGTTGGTTTAAGACAGTTCTAAGTGACAGTTATCTCTAGGCTGCAGGTTCAATCCTGGACAAAGGCGACAGTAAGATAGAATAATAATTAACACAGCTTAAAACCTGTACCCCAGCTATGGTTAGTGGAATGAGAACAGGATACCCCAGTGGATTGAATAAAGGGTTGGGTTCAAAGTTCTGTGATGGCTCCTAATTATGACAAGAAGGTTCCCGATTATGACAAGAAGGTTCCTGAGTTCAAGAAGGCTCTCGTGTCCAACAAGAAATACCTGAAGAAGGCCAGAGGGAACATCAGCGAAACATTGTACGGATAACAATAAAGATGAGGACAATAGTCCAAATAATCCAAATAATAATACTAATAGATAGATAGATATGAACTTACTAAGATAGATATATAGATAGATAGATATTAACTTACTAAGATAGATAGATAGATAGATATGAACTTACTGAGATTGATAAATAGTGTGAGATATGAACTTTTCTTTGTTGTTTCGTTTTACAGCATATCAACCTTTTTTTCGGGTCATTTAATGCTGATTCAAGTCATTTTTGATAACCAGATTGCTTATAGTACCTGCTGTTGCTTAAGTGGTCACCCAATTAAGTATTGAACAGGCTCATTTGCTTGCTGCTTAACTTTGGTGATCTAGCAGCAACCGGTGCTTTCAGCATGACTTGACCATAATCCAAATGGCCAGGCTAGTTTCAACAAAATGTTGTCATATATACTAACATCATTATCGCAACACCTAAATACATTTTAAATCACCGCCCAGTTGGTTGGAGTTATGGAATATGCCAACTGCACCTCTGCCCCAATCCTTTTTATCATATATGTACTAGAAGGTGATGGCTGATGGTCTCATGTCCTGGGTATGACATTAAACTCTATCTGATGGTGAAGTTCCAATTCTGGAACTCTAGGGAATGTGGAGTACTCCTTCATCACCATTACTTCCAGGTCCACTCTGACCCAGAGTGGTAGTACCTGTTAGGGTTCCATCTATGGGTTAAATAGAAATAGTTGAGTTTTAAAAAATGAGATAAAAAAAAATTGAGTACCCATCAAGAATGAATAAAACAAAAACATCTTCAGCATAAAATGGCCCAATGGATTGACATGCCATGGAATCCAACCAACCAACCAACCAACCACCAACCAACCAACCATTTTAAACCAATGGCCATAAAATAAAGGAAAAAGGATTAGGCTCTGGTTTGTTCGATTTTAGATTTCCACGAGTTATAAAAAACCCTTGTTTTTCTACAATAATTCTTTGACAGTCAACCAGCAGAAGCTATGCCTCCCCGACTATCTAAACCCCTGGGGTACACATGCACCTAGACATATCTTTAATGACTGAAAGAAAAACCAACCTGCACAGACTCAACCATTCAGATGGTAAAGAGGAATTTCAAGGAGACCAACTACTTAAATGCTCCAACCCAAATCTTTATTATACCACAAACAATTCAACAAAGATCTCAACAGTTTAATTGTATCCTAGCAACCAGAGATATGCTGCCATTTTAACTTATTTCTCATGTCTTGAAATATCTGTTAGGAGGAACGAGGAAAGAGGAAAGTGAGGGGGAGGAAGTTGGGGGGAGGAAGTTGAGGGGGAGGAAGTTGAGGAGGAGGAAGGAGGAAAGTGAGGGGGAGGAAGTTGAGGGGAGGAAGGAGGAAAGTGAGGGGGAGGAGGAAAGTGAGGGGGGAGGAAGGTGAGGGTAAGGGGGAGGAAAGAGGAAGGTGAGGGGGAGGAAGAGGAAGGTGAGGGGAGGAAAGTAAGGGGAGGAAGGAGGAAGTTGAGGGGGAGGAAGGAGGACGTTGAGGGGGAAGGAGGAAAGTGAGGGGGAGGAAGGTGAGGGGGAGGAAAGAGGAAGGTGAGGAGGGAAAGGGGAAGTTGAGGGGGAGGAAAGAGATAGGTGAGGAAGGAGGAAGTTGAGGGGGAAGAGGAGCTCTCAAAGTAGTTTTGGACTAATAATAAGAGAGACTATTTGGTTTGAATTCAGAGTTTTCCTTCTTCTAGGCTAGTTGCCGTACCAAGGCTAAAGAACCCAGTCTGCCCTACTATTTACCCATAGCTGGAGGGAGAATAGTTGGATTCATACCTTTCCCAAGTGTATTAGTGCTATGTGAAAAGCAAACAGCCGCATCCAGGATTTGAACTCTGTTATTCAATATACAATGCACACACCTTCACCAAACAAAAAGAAAAGTTTGACTTGAAGCTTTGAGTTTTTTTCTTCCTTAAAAAAAGAAAAAAAAAAAACATCTTTAATTTACAGATCTTTGCCAAGAATCAAAACTTCTCATATTCCATGGGAAAAAAAGTAAGAAAAACTTATGTTAACACTTATATACTATAGAAACCTTTTGAACTATTCTTGAAAATAACATTTTGGTACTAATATAGAATAGCGTGAAAGAGATAATATCATTAGATTATGTATAAAAAGCATTACATTTCACAGAAATACCCAAAACCTTTGAAGCGCTAAGATTAGGGTTAAGGTAAGGGTTAGGTTTAGTGTTAGGATTAGGGTTAGACTATTCCGTGAGTTTCCGTAAGTCGTCGGGGTGGCCTCAAGTCAGTATCAACCAGTGAGGGAGTCTACCCCCTTTTCACTAGCGTCAGACCAAGGAGATTATTTTAGTGTCTGAGGTGGAGCGCCACATCTACCATCAGCTCCTTACTTTACCACACAGATCCCTGTGCTACTCATACACTGAGTTGGCGAGGGCCGGTATTGAACCCGGAAACTTGTGGTTTCTAGTTGAACGCTCTACCGACTGAGCTAAACCGTCCCTTTTAAAGTTTTTGTAATCTAATGCTATTTACATGTAAAATGTGATTCTAATGATATTATCTCTTGCACGCTATTCTGCATTTGTACCAATATTTCTAGATTTAAATCTGAAGAACATTTAATCAACCCATATTAACAATGCTTACGAAACCTTAAAACATTATAATATATTTGCATTTTCTGTGGGTTCAATCTGAAAAATGCTTATAAAATCACTATAGACTGATAAAATCCTGTGTATCTTGTTCTTATAACTTTTTTATGATGTGTGTGTAATTCATTCGCATGAGATGGTATTTGTATATTTTACTTTTAATTAGCAATGCTCATGACGCTCAAAAATGATGTAGACATTTGCATTTTTGTTGGGTTCAATCTGAAAAATGCTTATAAAATCATTATAAACCCATAAAATCCTATCAGACATCAAATAAAAGGAAATTGATTTATTTACAAGTTTATCATCGTTGTTTATATGTGCAAAGATGCTGATAGGTATATGTCCTGCATCCCTGACGCAAAAAATCTAAAAGTATGCATTAAAATCATATCCATGCATCTCAGTGTTTTTCTTTTTTCTTCCCTCGCCATTTCAAGCTAACTGTAAATACATTTCAATAGTTTCTTAGAAATGAATTACACAGGATAGGTTACAAGGTAGTAGTTAGAAGGCTTTAGTTGGGACTCATAAATTTTCCAGGGGACTCATTCAAAGCAAATATATGCATCCTAGGATGCACTAAATCAAAAAGCTATCAGCATCACTGATAAAGTAATGAAATTTGTCATGTAAATGTAGAATTTGCCAGTGAATATTATGGAATCATTAAAAAGACAACTCATCACTTGAGCTTTTTTATAAAAGCAATGCTTACAGTATCCTAAAATGTTATAGACATCTGCCTTTTCAATGAGTCCCATCAGAAAAATGCTTATAAAATCATTATAAACTCATAAAATCCTAACAGACATCAAATAAAAGGAAATTGATTTATCTACAAGTTTATCAAGGTTGTTTATTTGTGTATCTTGTTTTTATAACTTTTTAATGATGAGACAGGAGGAAAAAAATGACAAATATTTGAACACTCATTTATTTGTTTGGGGCATGGGGGTAATTCATTTGAATGAGAAGGTGATTTTATATTTTGATTATTTACAGAAACAAACATAAGGCTTACATTAGTCCAGGCTCTGTAATAAGAAATGAACAAGACATCTTGGTTTTAACTTCAACAAAATTAGGTTGTTCCTTGGTGCTCCTCAGTCTCGCAAGTCCTTCGCCAATGATTGCAAATGGATGTCTCTCAGTATTAGCGATTAAGTAGTTAATCAGCCATGTATTCGGCCTGTTGATTGGCTGAGGTTTAAACCATGTGACCTCGCTTAGTCTATAAATTTAAGTGGTGTATTGTAGCACACCTTATATACCAAAAAATTCCAACAGATTGTTTATATGTGTATCTTGTTTTTATAACTTTTTAATGATGATAACAGGAGAAAAAAATGACAAATATTTGAACCCCCATTTTTTCATTTGTAGGAGAAGGTGTTTGTATATTTCACTTATTTACAAAAACTCACAGTAATGTGAATCTTAGAGATTGTTTGTTTATAATATCGAAGATTTATTTACTCATTTCTTTAAAATTACAAAAACCAGTGTTTCTTTCACAAAGTAAAAGATTTGACCTTATATTAATAAGTCAGAAACTTCTCCCTCGTCCCAATGAAAACAGGTAGTGGCTTGAGAGAATCCCAAGTCCGTTAATTTAAGATAAATGATTTTTTTTCTATTCACACCTTCGGTCTTTTGCCTTTTTATTTATGCAGAAATTAGTTTCAAATTTATATAACCCAGCCGATATTTTGCGCCCCAAAGTGACCTGAAAAAAAATCATAAAGTTTTTAAATAAAATAACTAATGTATTATAAAATTCATTCATTGATAAATCAACACGAAAAACTTTATTAAAATTGGATAATTCCCTGATTTTTGGTAAATTTATTGCAATCAGGGGCACTCATAGTGTAACATTATTGTCGAATGAAATTCACACAGTGACCCAAGTTCAAATCCTGGATGAAGCTGTTTGCATTTCACATAATGCTAATACCTTTGGGAAAGGTATGCATCCAACTATTCTCTATCCAGTTATGGGTAAATAGTAGGGCAGACTGGACTCTTTAACCTGTTTCATCGATTGGTGATTGAAACTGATGTTTACAATGAAAAATTATTATGCCAATGAAGCTTAACTTTGAGAACAGCTTATAACAAAAGTCACTGACCCATCTAAAATGCTAATAGATTAGAATTAATGTCATCATCATCATCATCATCATGTCATTATGACAGCACAGATTCCCATGACTCTCTCTTACCACCCGTCCCTATCTGTCATCACCTCTGGCAAGTCCTCCGCATGGCACCCAGTATCCGCACAGAGGTGATCAATGTAAGTTTTTGCTGGTCGGCTTACACTGGTGTGTCCTTGTGTAGAAAGAAGTCCATAGGAAAATGGTATGAGTTTGTCCTTAATTGTCCAGTATGTCTTATTCGTCTTACTTGGATGGTTTGTGTGACAGGAGGTAAGTGGCCGTACAGCTACTTTTTGTGGGATGCTGCCTCTAGGAATTGTTCAAGATAGCATGCGGCCTTCTTGCATAGTTCCCATCTGGCCTTTTCTCCAGATGTTTCGCTAAAGTCCACGTGGTGCAGCCATATAGTAGCACTGACACGGCTACAGCTTGGAAGAATTCTCGCTTTATCATATCAGACAGATTAGATATCTATTTGTGTTAATTTGGTCATATCTTGACTTTTTCTCGAAATAATTCAAGAAAAATATCTTCTTTTTAGAATTTAATTTTTCTTATATATATAATTCATTATATCAAATTTAAATATACTAGCAAAAATATGTGCCCTCCAGGCACAAGTATTTAAGTTTTAATATAATTAGATATTATATTGAATTAGAAGGACCAATGAAATTAAATAAGAACAAAAATAAGATAACACTTATTTTTACTTTATTCTAATTGATTTCAATATAGAATTATACATAGGATTACTTTTAATACATTTGAGAATAAAATAATATTAGAAATCAATAACACCAAGTAATTATTCATTAAATACGGTTTTGTTAAAATCAGTATGCAAATTATTCACACCATATACATATATGTAAACATTTATTTCTTAATGATATATAACATACATTGCAGAATTTTAAACATTAATAACCTGGCCTTTGGGTCAGGGGTCCGGTGGCTTTGGCCACTGGACTATTAGTGTAAATTAACAGCATTGATCCCAGGGAGCTACCCCCTTTATTTAAAGGGGCAGGGCTGGGTTTATTGCCCAGTGCCTGAGACGCCCCCCTTAAGGGTGAATGCCGACGGGATCAACACATTTTTTGCACCTACCACCCATGAATCTCGGCTCATAGGTGGGCCCACATAAAAAATGTCCATGTGTCACGCCTGCATAAGTGGGATGTATGGCAAATATATTAATAACCCAGCCTTCGGGGTGGGGCCTGGTATGTTTCGGCCACTGGACTATTAATGTAAATTAACGGTGTTGATCCCAGGGGGCTATACCCCCAGGCAACACTTGTCCCCTTGATTTAAAAAGGCAGGGCTAGGTTTATTGCTCAGTGCCTGAGGCGCCCCCCTTGAGGGGGAATGCCAATGGGATCAACGCATTTTTTTGTCCCTACCACCCACGAGTCTCGGCTCGTGGGTGGGCCCACATAAAAATGACCTTGTGTCATGCCTGCATAAGTGGGATGCATAGCAAATACCTTAATAACATGGACTGTTTTGAGGTAAATCTATCTCAGCTAGACTTTAATAGAGACATTGTTAATAAATAAAATGCTAGTTAAGACTAAATAATGATTATTCAATAACATAATGATAAGGATATAACGTAAATACCTAGGGGAATTGTGATGTTGGTGGTGATGTAGTTTCGGTTACAGACAGACAGATAATCTCCATTATAATAAAATTACAAATTTTGAGCACTGATATTTTTAAGCAGTCAGGTTATATTACTAGTGAGTCATAAATTGAACTTTTTTGTTTACTTTGCCATTAAAATTAAAAAAACAAAAAAAATAAAACAAAAAGTAGTACAAATTTTATTATAATGGAAGTTGTGTGTTTTTCTGTCTGTAACTAAAATTATATTACTACTGAATACATAATAATAATTCCCTTAATTATTTATATCACATTCTCCATGATTTTATTTTAATCTAATCCTCAATTATTATTAAAATTGCTTTATATTATTAATACTACATATTACTAACATGCAATTGTATTTATATATACAACACAATAGTGGTTAACAGTGTGAACGGGAAGGCTAATTTGCATATTAATATCAAAAATTTGATTTTAATAAATATATGCTTAGTATTATTGATTTCTAATTGTTTGGTTCTATCTTAATGAATATGAGCAAAAATCTTGGGGATAAACCTTAAAAGAAATCGATAACTGTAATTTTATTCTCTACATCCCATTTTAACTAAATAGTTAAATTAGGAAAATTTAGAAATGAAAGATGGGAGTGATGGAAGAGCAAGTTTCAGTTGTTCCATTTTCGTTTATATCTCCTTCTGTTTTAAATCTTTTTATCTGCATTCTTATTTAGTTTCATTTACCTTTCAAATTTAATATAATATTTTATTACATCAAAACTTAAATACTTGCATCTGGAGGGTGCATATATTTGCTAGTACATTTAATGTGATATCTAGTTATTTTGTTGCAAGAAAGCAAAATACAGATTAACTAGTCATTAGGAAGTTTATATTAACTTAAAAACCTTAACATTTCTTCAAATAATGGAGATTCGGTGTCTTTCTGTCTGTAATCGAAACTACATCAATGCTTACATCACAATACCCTCAGAAATTGCATAAGCAATGAATGTTTGCTTTTTAAGACAGAAAAAAACCCTAAAATAATCTACTGAAACATCTTATTATAATGGAGATTCAGTGTCTGTCTATCTATAACTGAAACTACATCACTGCTTACATCACAATACCCTTAGGAATTGCATAAGCTTGTCAATGAGTAATTAATTTATAGCCAAAATCATTAATACATAGAATAAATCTTATTCATCAATGATGTCTATGAAAATCTGAGTTAGATTTGCTCCAAAACAGCCAATGTTATTAGTGCGTTTAAAATTCTGTCATGTGTCTTATATATCACTTAAAAATAAAGGTTTACATCATATATGGTGTGGTTAATTTGCATACTGGTTTTAACAAAACCGGGTTTAATCAATAATTACTTGATGTTATTGATCTTTAATATTATTGTTTTATTCTCCAACGTATTAAAATCAATCCTCTGAATGATTTTTATATAGAAACTAATTAAAATATAATTAAAATAAATGTAATGTTTTTATATGCGTTCTTATTTAATTTCTTTAGTCTTTCTAATTCAATACATTTCATTACATTGAAACTTAAATAGTTATGCCCGGAGGGTGCATATTCTTGCTAGTTTCTTCAAATAAAAAGTATCAGACAGGAGTTGAAGTTTTTGAATGCACAAGCTAAATGGCATTATTCTCCTAAAATAAGATAATCTTTTTTTACTATCAATAACGAGGATAAATGTTTTAGCAAGTCTAATATTTGTGTAATTTCTTATCATCAGGTAAGTAATTCATTTTAAACTCATAGTGAATATTGCAGAGAAGTGGACACAAAATGATAGCAATGATGATTTAAAGGCAATTCTTAACAAAGCTTCATCAGGTTCTAAAAGTAAAGACAAAATAATCGAGATTAATAATTAATTAATGACTAAACCTTGGAAGCTTTCACAGTATTTGATTTTTAGTCATCTAATTAACAGATTTTTAAAATTCTATAAATTTTAAAGTATAACCGAAGCTTTTAGTTTATTTATGGCTTTAAAATATTTCTAAAGATAAATCAATATAATTTTCATCGGGAGTAGCAAAAGAAACTGATAGCTGTTTAGGCTATTATTGTCTCCCATACATTGCTTAAGAAGAGTATAACTTATAACACAACTAACTACTAAACTATTACAAATAAAATTATTATAGTAGTGGTAGTAAAATAGTATATTTTTAATTGTTCTCAGCTATAAAAAAAAAACACCACCAACAACAACAAAAAAATAATAGTTCTTACAGTAAAATCCCTACGTTTTTAACGTCATCAAAATGTTAGTTTATAAAACATAATTGTTATCCTTGCGAATTTAGTAATATAGCGACGTATCTTTTATGCATCACCGTGCTCTGTATGAATAGTATGGAAGGCACAGTAATGATTACCTACCTCTAGTATTACCTAGCTTGAATATATGTACATTGTAAATGGTTAATCTGTCTGTAGTCGAGTCAAATCATTGGAAACAGTCAAGCTTACTCTACTAGTGTCCCTTACTTACACTTACAATAGTGGTTAAAAGTGCAATGAAAGGTTATAAATTTAACTAAAGTAGGTATCTACATCGCATTAGCATTAAACGTAATAGTCAAAACTAAAAAACATCAGACTGTTTGTGATTTTAGTATTTACAAAATATTAGCCTGGGCTATTTCTTTTTTTTTTTTTAGCTTTAGTTTCTCTCTCTCTCTCTTTCTCTTGTCACTAATGTACTATTATATCTTTTTTAGCAGGAGTATTACAAGCAGCAGCAGCAGCCGTGTTGACTGAGTGGTCGAGAAATCAGCCAATGAGCACGCTTGCCTTTCGTAGGTGCGGACTTGTGCCATGAGGGAGAATGGCGGAGTTGAAACACACCGTTGATAATTCCAACAGTGGCTTGCAGCAAGAAGACTTCGATCCGTTTTCCGCCGACGTTGAAAGAACGGAAGAACAGGTGGACACAGCCCTGACGTCGGCCCCGTCGGAAGAGGAGTAAGTAACGGTCCATCAGTTACATACTTACTCACACGTATATACACCTACATCTATACCAGTTTGTAAACAGTGAGTTGGAGGTGGTGAATGGTTTCCTGGGTCTCTAGAAATTATTCTGTCGTGTCCGTAGCTTATGCTACACAGAGACATCTTTTATTAACAACTACATTTTCACCTTAGGTGGTTAGTCTTCGCCAGGTACGGCCCGTAGTGGGTTTATTACTTGCTAGGCACTCCGAGAGACAGTGGTGTGTTATTGAAGGTATCCGCCACTGCTCTTCTCACTAGAGTTCTCCATTTAGACGGGAGTGTACATAGAGCAGCCAGTCTGCCTCGATATATCTGTCTCTGTCAAGGATGTCGGTTTTATGTACTTGTAGTAAACACAAAGCAAATATATTCTGTACCTTCTTGGTTTCAGTAACCAGTAGCAGGCTCATTTAAGCACCTTTTTTTGTGATAAGCAAACGTAACAATGTCGATACTACAAGATGCGCTTTGTCTGATGATGGGCCCTTCAATTCCTTCTGCTACCGACTACGTGTCCGTCCACTCACCACTGTCCTTGGGCTGGCACTGTTTCCTTCTCCAGCCGACCACCTCGACACATCGACATATAGACTAACCACACTAGACTTAAAAATAGAAAGAAAATACAACAACAATAATATTAATTAATTGCTTGCAAAAAGTGAAGAAAAAGAAAAAGAAAAAAAACAACAAAAAAAACGAAAATGGAATAAAACATCAATAGTTTTTATTTCTGATTTTATATTTGTTAGGTTCACCTATAAATATTGCCTGAAAGTCTTAAGATCTCAAATCTGTTTGAATCTTTACTATATACTGTGTTATAGTTGATTAATCGAGTAAGGACATCTAATGTGTAAAATATACGTGTGCTTAGGTGTATATATGTGAGTGTGATGTTTTAACTGTGTGCATTACAACCGTACACACTTGATGATGTCAGTGTTGCAATTACATACCTACACGTGTATGTTTGTGTAATACTTTAACCCATCTGGATAAAAAACAATTTAATATTTTGTACTAAAAAAGAATTAAAGTCATTCTTTAATTATCTTTAGTAAAAACCACCCCGAAATTGTCCGTTTTTTCCCCATGTACGCTCCTCAACAGGATAATCAATTTCCTTCAATGTGAGAATAAGCAAGTTCTCTCTCTCTCCCCTCAAGATAACTTTTGTTAACTTACTATATATAATTAACTCTAATATATATTTGCTTCCTGAATAATATCGCATCCTGTTGTAAATAATTTAAATCCTACTAGCGTATATCTTGTGATATGCACTATTTTATTTAAGATGTTTGTTTTATGCTTCTGCAACATACATTGGTTTCTTCTTTTTTTGTTTAAAAAAATATCTACATTCGATCTTTAGTATTTTGTACACAAAACAAAAACTGTGATCAACTTCTCAGAAATTTGTATTTTTTTGTTTTTTGTTTTGGCTTTTTTCCAATCGTTTTTGTCTTCCTTATGTTTCTTCTCTACTGCAATTAACATATCCCTTTACGATTGTTTAATTATTATTTACATCTTTGTCTTATTTCTCGTTCCATCAATTTACTTATCTTTCGAGAGAATTACTTCAAAAATTCACCTATTTTAGATAATACAAAATAAATGAAATACCATTTTCAAAATTTGTATACATTTTTTTTCTTTTATTTCTTTGCCCTAAATTTCTTAAATTGCTATATCTTTCTGTCTGAGATAGATTTTTGTGCTCCTGTAGCCGCAGGTATTTTTGTGATCCTTAAAAAAATAAAATCAAGAGTTTATGTATCATCATGAAAGAACAGCCAAATATTAAAAAACCACAACAAAACCCAAAAACCCTTAAACTTCTCACTTTTTGTGCACGTTTGTGGCAACAGGCAGTTTATTTTTTAAAATTCAAGCAAAGATCAAAATCTAATATTAGTATTTATACACAAAAACAGGATGTACTACTACAGTTAACTGTAAGTAAGTAGTAAATTGTAATTTTGTGTTACAATAGATATTTACTTTTTCATGGAAATCACGTCTTTCAATACTTAAAATTGTTTCGTTTTAAAATAACAGGGGTTTTCATAGCATTATCATAAATACATAGATATTCTTTTTATTAAAACTAATTGTTTTATTTTTAGTGAAGTAAATTTAAATTGATTTAAGACAAACAATGAACTCAAGATTTGTTATGCAATATCACTACATTTATTTTCATTAATAAAATCTTTAAAAACCTTTAACAAAAATTTGTAATGCTTGTATAAAGATTTCATCAAACCTGATCAAAGTTTCTAAATTTCATAAATTTTCAAAAAATAAAACAATATAAATCTACCAACTGTTAATATTGTCATACGACAATTCCATCCATGTATTTGTGGATTCATATAATTATTATTCATATAATTGTTTTTTGTTTGTTGTTGTCAGTATTGAGTAATGAACTTCCTCTTTCATTTAATGTCCTTAGACCAGTCATGGGTAAACTGCAGCCTGCGGGCCACATGTGGCACACAGGTCGCATGATGCCCATGGTGCTTTCAGAATGACCTGCTTAAAACTTTAATTTTTTATTTTTATAGAAAAGATCTTTTCACAAAAGAGAAAAAAACAAAACAAAAAAAACAATTTTTCCCTATTTCTAAGGCAGATGCTTACATGTATGGTCTTCTAAAGTCCTGTTATTATTGTAATCTGAGCCATTCTGCTCAATTATAATGAACTAACCATCAGTTTTTTGCGAGAGCCACTGCCAGTAGTTTACAGTAGGATTGCAGTGGCTGGAGAGCTGCTGTAAGCTGTTTAAAGTAGGCAAAGAGTTAAACTTAGACATGATCAGTAATCTTTGCATTTCTGTAAGAGGTTTCTGAATAGCCTGCCTAAGACTTCCATTTTTTATAGAATTTTTTTTATACAAATGAGAAAACCCTCCAATTTTCCCCTTTTTCTAAGGCAGATGTTTACACGTATGGTCTTCTATAGTGAAACTGGTTGAGGTACCTTCAACGTAAAATTACTTTGAATTTTTTTATTAGTGCAGACCACCTGATGATGAGCCATGTCTCATGGGGCCTACTCAAAAAAGGTTGTCCATGTCTGACTTAGACCAACTTGAGCTGTAAGATATGGGACTAACCTAACCTTATTGTGTTTTCCATATCTTTGGTATTTATTTTTCTTTTTTTATCAATACAGATTGATTTGAATAATTTTGATGTTTCTGACTGTTGTGTTCATCTTTATTGTGGTATGTATAAACACAATGTTCAGGCTGCTGTATCCTTGGACCTTGTTCAGGTGTTCCCTATTTACCTTAATCATCATCAGATGTTAACCTTGAGTTCAAGCGTGGTTTTGGAGTTTTAATATCGTTACCACTAATTCAGGGCGCTCCTAGCAGCATAAAAATGCTACCAGATTTATTGACAGAGATGTGATTAATATATTGGCTAGATCTAAATTTGTAGTAAATTCTGTTAAATGATAGATATACAAAAAATAAAATGGAAGAAAAAATTACATATTTTGACATTTCTATTTTAGAACATGTTGTAATGAATGCTATTACTTTAGTATAAGGTAAATAGAGAACACCCGAACAAGACCCGAAGATATAGCGTCCTGAACGTTGTTTTTATACATACCACAGTAAAGATGAGGACAACAGTCTGAAACATCAAGCCTAATCTCAAACATACAAACAAATAAGATAAGATTAAATGCATTAATACATTTTTTTTTCTTCGTTCTTTTATAATTGAGCAAGACATTTAATTTAAATTGTAAAAACACAGACAAATAATACAGATTGCTTTTATAAAAAAAAACTTTCTTTTAAAAGGCATCTTTACTCGGTATTTACCACATACCCCACATGTACAGGTTAGGCACAAGGCCCTATTAATGTGGGACCATCCACAAGCCGTGACTCATGGGTGGTGGGTACAAAAAATGTGTTGGTCCCATCAGCATTCCCGCTTAAGGCACTGGGCTATAAACCCAGCCTTGCCCATTTAAATCGAGGGGGCAGGTATTGCCTGGGGATGATAGCCCCCTGGGATCAACGCTGTTAATTACAGCAAACACTGCCCAAGGGCTGGATCAATGTACTCTTTACTCTGTAATGAGTCTTTCACTTTTATATTGACACTGTTCTAATGCTTTTAAAATTTACTTTTAAAATGAAGTAAGTTATGATGTCAATCACATCAGTTCTTTGTTACTGAAGTTCTGTAATGTGTCACAGATAATGGGAGTATAAAATCTCAGTATATGCTATATCAGGCATGTCAAACTGAGTAGCCCCCTAGGGCTGCATAGATTACATATGTATGTCATGAGGGCCACACATGACAACTAAGTCTTTAAATCCTTCTTCTACATTAACAGAACAAAGTAATGATTACTATCATCAATTTCTTTATCAACTAAAAGCCAATGAATACATATCTAAAAAAGAACATTTTTGTTAAAAAAAAGACTATTACTGACCGAGTTCAAATAGTAAAATATACAAGTGTCACTGTCACTTATAGCCATGTGTTGATTGAAAGCAGAAGAAAGCAAGATGAAAGACTTGCTCCCTTTCATTGACTGAGTTAGCCTCCTCTTTCTGCAACTCAAAGGAAGGAGTGAGAGACAATGCGTTGATAACAGACTCTATTTCTTAACATCACATTGCCTGCCATATTAAAAATAAATGACCGTTTTCGTCTAAGAATTTTTGAAAAAAACTGGGGTGCTGTATGAGAGTGCAGTCTGTGTGTGGCCCGAACCTGTGCTTGCTAAGGGCCACATGTTTGACATGCCTGTGCTACAGACTTCATTAAAACTAGGTAAGTGTTGTGTCTTTAAAAGGAATACAATCATACAAGGTTGTAGTCTAGTGGAAAGACCAGTCAACACGTTCATAGATTTAAGATAGAGGGTTTTATCACAGAGAGATACAATAAGACAGACAAGTAATAGTGAGGCACACTACTAATCCTCAAAGCCAGCCCAGTATAATGCCATGCTCACTATATATATAGTCAGACCGCATAGGTGAGAGAGAGTGTGGGATATTCCATTACAACAGTAAGTAGAGTTGCTTCATGAAAAAGCAAGATAGTCTACACAAAATCAGTGTTTGTCTTACAGAAATGCAAAGATTACTGAACATATCTAAGTTTAACTCTTTTCCTACTTTAAACTGCTCACAGCAGCTCTCTCACCACTACAATCCTACCGTAAGCCACTGGCAATGGCTCTCGCAAAAACTGATGGTTAGTTCATTATAATTGAGCAGATGGACTATTTATTTATTTTTATGACTTTATTTGAATAGAATGAGTTCTGAGGTGAATAGATAGGGAACTTTGAAATATCCCATCATACAGGTAATAAATACCAACAAAATTTGCTATAGCCATGAGAGAAATTTGGTAGGCAAAGAGTTAAATACTAATCAACGCTATATTAAATAGATGAACTGTTTGAAATATGTTTACTGTATCTGATTTTAAAAACTGTTGTACATAAAATTAAATAACTAATTCTGATAAGTAGCAAGAATATTTGCCCTCCAGCGTAAATATTTAAGTTTCAATCAAATCAGAAAGACTAAATACAAACACATATAAAAATATTATTTTAATTGGTTTCTATATACAATCATTCATTGGATTGATTTTAATACATTGGAGAATAAAACAATAATATTAGAGTAATTAGAGATAAAAAATAATAAAATAAAATATTAGAGTATTAGAGAATAAAACAATAATATTAGAGTAATTATTTATTAAACACAGTTTTGTTAAAACCAGTATGCAAATTAACCACAGTTTTGTTAAAACCAGTATGCAAATTAACCACAACATATATTATGTAAACCTTTATTTCTTAGTAATATATAAGACACATTGGAGGATTTTTAAACGCACTAATAACATGGGCTGTTTTGGAGCAAATCTAACTCAGATTTTCATAGACATTGTTAATAAATAAGATTTATTCTATGTATTAATGATTTTGACTATAAATTAATTACTCATTGATAAGCTTATGTAATTCCTGAGGGTATTGTAATGTAAGCAGTGATGTAGTTTGTTACAGATAGACACTGGATCTCCATTATAATAAGATGTTTCAGTAGGTTATTGTATTTTTTTTTTTCTGTCTTAAAAAGCAAACATTCATTGCAACATTTCTTTCATATTGTTTTGCAAGTTTAGTCCAGTTTTGATTTATTCCCTATTAACTAAGTAAGAGTGACTATTCAAAAAATGAAAACCTTCACTGGAAGAAAATATCACATGCTACATGTACATCGTTCCATGAAGTTGTGGCAGGGAATACAGGGCTAAAAACAACCACACTTGGTGGCTGAGCAATCCATGACAAGCAACATTTCACTTTGGCCCTTACTTAGGCTAGACGGGCAGTTAGAGAGGCCCCCTCTGATCAATCGGCTGGTCACACCAAGCCCTAGCACCTATGATTGTCCTAACCCTATTGCCATTATGGCAAGCCTCAAACCTTTTTATCATATATGTGCTAGAAGGTAGTGGCTGAGGGTCGTAAGGTTCTGCGTATGATGTTAAACTCTATCTGATGTTGAGGTTCCAATTCTGGAGCTCTGGGGGAATGTGGAGTATCCCTTGATCACCATTACTCCCAGGTCCATTCCAATCTGGAGTGGTAGTACCTGTTAGGGTCCCATCTATGGGTTAAATAGAAAAAAATGAGTTTAAAGAAAATTATTTTTTTTAAAATTGAGTTTAAAAAAAATAAATTTGAGTACCCATCAAGAATGAATAAAACAAAAATGTCTTCGGCATAAGATGACCCAATGGGTTGACATACTATAAAATCCAGCCAACCACACTCTTAAAATAAAACTTGGGGAACATTGGGAAGAGACTTAAAATCAAAAATGGTTGATATTGTGTTGAGAGGGAAGTGAGGTTATAAACATCTGTGGAATAAGGTAAAGAAAAAATTGAAAAGGGGGTAACATGCCTTTTTTGGAAAAACCTTTTTTAAAAACTGGGGTTCTGTAAAAGTGCTGTATGAGAGTGCAGTCTGTGTGTGTCCCACACCTGTGCTTGCTAAGGGCCACATGTTTGACATGCCTGTGCTATAGAGTTCATTAAGACTAGGTAAGTATAGTTGCTTCATGAAATGGGACCATATTACTTTTAGGCACACTTTTTTGATCTCGATTAAGAAAGGACATGTTTTTCATTTACACCGTCAATATCCGGTTGTTTGTTAGGGGTTAGTTTTATAATTTAAAAAATCTAAAAATCGTCTGTTAAAACAACTGGATATTGACGGTGTAAATAAAAAAACATGTCCTTTCTTAATCGAGATCAAAAAGGGGTGCCTAAAGGTCGTATGGTCCATGAAATAAAGTTGGTCTAAGGAATCAGCACATATGTTATGCTCAAATAAAGTGATCAATTGATCCTGGCTAAACATCTATAATGGCAAAAACATGTAGACATATCAAAGTAGTTTCAAGTAAAGAGAATAGATAACTTGGAGGACATTTTTTTGTTTTTGTTCAAACTAAGAGTTCTAGTTAATCTGAGAAAAGTCCAACTTCTGTACAAAATCAGTGATGCTGATAGCTTTTTGATTTAGTGTGTCCTGGGACACACATATTTGCTTTGAATGAGTCCCGGGAAAATTTATGGGTCCCAACTAAAGCCATCTAACTCCTATCCTGCGTAATTAATTTACATGCCAAATTTCATTACTTTATCAGTGATGCTGATAGCTTTTTGATTTAGTGCGTCCTGGGACACACATATTTGCTTTGAATGAGTCCCCAGGAAAATTTATAGGTCCCAACTAAAGCCATCTAACTCCTATCCTGTGTAATTAATTTACATGCCAAATTTCATTACTTTATCAGTGATGCTGATAGCTTTTTGATTTAGTGCGTCCTGGGACACACATATTTGCTTTGAATGAGTCCCCGGGAAAATTTATGGGTCCCAACTAAAGCCATCTAACTCCTATCCTGCGTAATTAATTTACATGCCAAATTTCATTACTTTATCAGAGATGCTGATAGCTTTTTGATTTAGTGCGTCCTGGGACACACATATTTGCTTTGAATGAGTCCCCAGGAAAATTTATAGGTCCCAACTAAAGCCATCTAACTCCTATCCTGTGTAATTAATTTACATGCCAAATTTCATTACTTTATCAGTGATGCTGATAGCTTTTTGATTTAGTGCGTCCTGGGACACACATATTTGCTTTGAATGAGTCCCCAGGAAAATTTATGGGTCCCAACTAAAGCCATCTAGCTCCTATCCTGTGTAATTAATTTACATGCCAAATTTCATTACTTTATCAGTGATGCTGATAGCTTTTTGATTTAGTGCGTCCTGGGACACACATATTTGCTTTGAATGAGTCCCCAGGAAAATTTATGAGTCCCAACTAAAGCCATCTAACTCCTACCTTGTAACCTATCCTGTGTAATTAATTTCTAAGAAACTATTGAAATGTATTTACAGTTAACTTGAAATGGTGAGGGAAGAAAAAAGAAAAACACTGGGATGCATGGATATGATTTTACTGTGTCCTTTTAAATTTTTGTGCATCAGGAACACAGGACGTGTACCTATCAGCATCTCCGTATACTATAATTTTATTTATATCTTGAGGACAAGGGATAGCTACTCTGTTTGGATCCAGAGAATAAGTCCCAAGTAATGGTGACACTTTGATCTTAGGCAGAGAACACAGATACTACATTTGGCTGAAGTGCCAATCTATATGTCAATAATATTTTTTGTGGCGGTGCCCGTAGTGTAATGACTAGCGCCATAGGAAATGGACTCTGCAACATGAGTTCAAGTTCTGGACGAAACTGGTTGCATTTCACATAGCGCTACTACCATTGGGTATGAATCCTAACATTCTACTATTTTTCTCAGCTTGTCTACTTCGTTGGTCGTCATCTTCTTTGGGCTGTTGGGCTTCCAGCTATGTGTAAATAGTAGGGCAGACTGGGCTCTTTAACCTTGGTTAGGCACTCGGGCTAAAAGAAGGAAAACTCTGAATTCAAACCTGTTAGACTCTTTCTTAAAAATTGACCTTGTGTCACATTCTGCTTGTTCGGAGGTGTTGGTAAATGCAGTATTGTAAATAATCTCATCATTTTGAAGGAATGGTTAAATGGAATGAGGAGTCATAGACTTTTCTTTTGCAAATGTTCTCTCTTCCTGTTGACTGTTTTATGTATTTTAACCAAATTTTGTCGAACCAGGAACTGTGAGGCTTCCAGCCAGACACTCCACCAACTGAACTAAACTGGCCCTATTAAGAATATATAACTTTTGATATCTTTTAGAATAATTTAGGAGAGGACTAAAAATATTTCCTTGTAGTGTTATTGATTCTATACAGCAATGGTTCTCAGCCTTTTTTTTTTTTTTTTTTAATCTATGGATCTCTTTGATTCCTATTTTACTCGGCCTAATGTCAAAGCCATTCAATGTTTAAAAATCCTATTGTATTTTTATGACTAAATATTTTTTGCTTGCCTGGACCCCCAAAAATGTTATACTGCTATAGTGAATATATCAAAATAATAATTGCCATATTAATACTTTGTATGTCTCTCTTCAGACTGATATATCTACTGTGAAGTAGATCTAGGGTGTCATTTAACATGTAAATATATATAAAAGTAAAAAGTTGTCGGGGCGGCCTAATGTCAGTATCAGCCAGACAACGAGGGAGTCTATCCCCTTTTCACTAGTGCTAGATCAAGGAGATTATTTTAGCATTTGAGGTGGAGTGCCACACCTACCATCAGCTGTGCTACTCACATGCTGTGTTGGTGAGGGCCAGTATTGAACCAGGAAGCTTGTGATTCCTAGCTGAATGCTCTACCGATTGAGCTAAACCGGCCCTATATATATATATATATATATATATATATATAGGAAGGATGCAATTGGTCTGAGGACTCCTAAAGAGAACATCAGCAGCCGAGAAGAGACAATGTTTCCTTAATTCTGGTCATTAAAATCTACTTGTCATTTCCTTTTGCTTGCATAATTGCTTTTATAATATTTTTTACTAGTTTCTTAAAAGAGCCCCGTTTATTTTGTGTGAAACATTGTTTCTGAAAGTCATAGGAGCTGTGCTGTTTTTAAGGCTGTTCTAAGTATTCCATGCTTCCTGTTCTCTTTATACTTACAGCTTTCACAATATCTTTATTCCCATTTATTTATGCCTATCTGTAGTTAATTTTTCAGACATCTTCTGACTGTTTTCCAAGTTGTTTAATATACAGCTATTTATATACTATATATATTTATCATATTTACTATATATACTTATCTTGTTTCTTTGGAAACCTGTGTCCAGTGGTTTCGGCCATTGGACCGGTAAGATATTTAATATCAGCGTGATCCCAAGGGGCTATCCCCCCAGGCAAGACCTGCCCCCTTGATTTAAAGGGGCAGGGTTGGGTTTATTGCCCAGTGCTTGAGGCCCTTCAAAAGACAAATGCTGAAGGGATTCACCCAATTTTTAAACTCTAGCCATGCATAAGCTTTGGTTTATGCATGGTTCTCCAATATAATTATCCTCGTGTTCAACTGGAATGGTGGAATGCCAGCAAATATTTACTATCTATATTTACCAACCCCTCTGCATGAACAGAATAAGACACTAGGTCAATTTCTTAAGTGGACTTTAACGGGTTTGGATTCAGTTTTCCTTCTTCTAGACTGGTAGCCTAATGAGTTAAAGAGCCCAGTCTGCCCTACTATTTATCCATAGCTGGAGGGAAAATAATTGGATTTATACCTTTCCCAATAGTATTACCACTATGTAAAATGTAAATAGACTCGCCCAGGATTTGAACTCGTCTTGTTGTGTCTTTCCTATGATGGTAACCATTGCACCATGTGGCCCCACATTTATATACTACAGGGTGACCCCCAAAAAACGGAATATGGGTTCTGTTTTTTTGTCCTAGTAGTCTGCATCAGTAATAGTGTGTGTGTGTGTGTGTGTGTGTATATATATATATATATATATATATATATATATATATATATAAGTAATTGGTAATTTGCTTGAAGCATTGTTAAGTATGTTATAATATATTAATAATTTGAAGGCAATTACAATGCGTATAAAAAATAAAAACAAAAAGATGTTATTTTTGTCTTATCGATTTCGAAGCATAAACTTCATCATCAGAGGTTCATAGCATTTCTGATATGAACCTCTGATGATGAAGTTTATACTTCGAAATCGATAAGACAAAAATAACATCTTTTTGTTTTTATTTTTTATACGCATTGTAATTGCCTTCAAATTATTAATATATTATAATATATATATATATGGTGACCACAAAAAAAAAACAGAATTTGGTTGTTTTTTTTTTTTTTTTTTTTTTTTTTTTTAGGTCACCCTGTAAATAAGTATCTTTTATTCTTATTTTGAGTACAACAAATTTTTATTTTTGTAAGATGTGAATAAACTTGTAAGTATAGATAGGACAATTGTCTGATTAAAAATTCTGCATGTATTTTTCTAATTTTAGCATTTCCTATTGAAAATGTTGCTGTCAGAGTATTGAAATTTCATTGTTTATTTCTATATTTCAGATGGTATCATGGCAGCCTGGACAGACGCACTGCTGAAGAACGGTTACGCAAAGCTGGGGTGGTTGGATGTTACCTGATCCGCGAAAGTCAAAGTAAACCTGGTTCTTATGTGCTGTCATTTTTGGGAAAAACTGGCCTCAAT
Organism: Doryteuthis pealeii; assembly: GCA_023376005.1. Taxonomy (NCBI): domain Eukaryota; kingdom Metazoa; phylum Mollusca; class Cephalopoda; order Myopsida; family Loliginidae; genus Doryteuthis; species Doryteuthis pealeii. The sequence continues at coordinate 55,565,073 of CM042143.1, read as the reverse complement.
CACTTCCGGTAAGTAAAGACTGTAAATTTAGTTTTCTCTTGGTAAAACACTATAAGGCATTAACACTGACTTTTAACTTAGATGAGTGTCGTGGACTAGCTTATCTTACCTTTCCTTTGGGTAAATGAACTGGTCCAAGACTAATTATGTACTGTTCTTTACAGCAGTCAAGAAATCATCATAAGAACCGTCTATTTCAGACCTCAAATTCTAAGATTTGATAATCTAGTGATGAAGTTCCGATTCTGGGACACTGAGGAATGTGGAGTACCCCTTTATCCCTATTACTTTCAGGTCCACCCTGATCTAGAATGGTAGTACCTATTAGGGTCCCATCTATGGGTTAAATAGAAACAAATTGAGTTTTAAAAAATGAGTTTAAAAAAAAATTGAATACCCAACAAGAATGAATAAAACAAAATATCTTCAGCATAAAATAATCCAATAAGGGTCGACATACTGTAAAATACAGCAAGCTAACTAACAAAGATTTGAGAAGTGCTTTTATGACCAATATAAGAATTACATTTCTTTTTTCATCATTGGTATTGGAAATGCAATTCCTCAATTGGCACAAGAATTTATATACATTATTGATTTTACATAAAGGTTTAAAAGGAAACATTTATGCCAGAATGCACTGGACAAATAAAATTCTTAAAAAAAAAAAATAGAAAAAGTTTTTCAAATAACATGTCAAAGAGGAAAGTGGAAATGTGATATTGTTAGATTTACAATTATCTTATTATAATGGAGATTGTGTGCTTTTCTGTCTGTAACCGAAACTATATCACTACTCAAGTTACAATTCCCTTAGTTATTGACATCACATTCTCAAGGATTTTATTTTTATTTTAACCTATTATTAATAAAATTGTTTTACATTATTAATACTGTTGACCATATCTACATACTAACAACATACAATTCCATTTATATATACAACAAAATAGCGGTTTACAGTGTGAAGGGAAAGGCTAATTTGCATATTGATATAAAAAAATCGAATTTAATAAATATGTCCTTAGTATTATTGATTTCTAACTGTTTGGTTTTATTTTAATGAATATAAGTAAAAATCTCTTCAATGAATCTTAAATTAAATCCATTAACAAGAAAAAATAACTGTCATTTTATTCTTTACTTCCTCTTTTAACTAAATACTTAAATTAGAAAAAATAACAATGAAAGATGAGAGTGATGGAAGAGTAAGTTTCAGTTGTTCTATTTTTCGATTATACCCACCTCTGTTGAAAAATATTTTTATCTGCATTCTTATTTAGTTTCATTAGCCTTTCTAATTTAATATATTTTATTACATTAAAACTTAAATACTTGCACCCGGAGGGTGCATATATTTGCTAGTACTAATAATAAAACATATATATGTACACACAAACATAATTGAAAAAGTAAAACTGGCATTCAAATCTTCACAAGTACATCCAAAAAAATTATGATAATTAATAAACCAGACAAGAAAACTACTTTAGAGACAAGTATCTATTTATTGAAACTCATGTTCCTTAATTGTGTGACTGTTATCTTGCAACACCCTCTGGTTAAAAATGAGACTGTCCAAATTGTTATATCTCTGTTCATCTCAGGTATATAATTGGAGAGAGAGAGAGAAAGACAGGATGTGAGGGGTTGATGGGTTCTTCTACATTTCTCTGCTTGTCTACTTCGTTGGTCGTCATCTTCTCTGGGGGCTGTTGGACTCTTCTGTTGTTCTGTTCAGGCTGGGTGTCTACTAATCTCTTGTTTAATGATCATGCAAGACTTTCTTGTTTTTTATATTTCTTATTAACCAAACCCCAGCCCAAAAGGGTTCAACTGCACAGATCAGAAGCGGCATCTTGACCGAGGGACATCTGCGTCCATTCCCGCTGATTGGTTGGCTGGCAACTGCTAGCTAAAACTAATTTCTGTTCATACGCTTCTATTCATGGGTTTCGGAAGGGATCAAGTAGAGGTCACCATCCGCCAGTCATAACAGTCGACAGTAACTTTCCATTCAACCCTCTGATTTTGAATCTTCCGAATTTCAATTCAAATTCTAACTACACTACTTACATAATACATAGGCTGCCCATCTTGACTGAGGGACACCTGCGTCCATTCCCGCTGATTGGTTGGCTGGCAACTGCTAGCTAAAACTAATTTCTGTTCATATGCTTCTATTCATGGGTTTCGGAAGGGATCAAGTAGAGGTCACCATCCGCCAGTCATAACAGTTGGCAGTAACTTTCCATTCAACCCTCTGATTTTGAATCTTCCGAATTTCAATTCAAATTCTAACTACACTACTTGCATAATACATAGGCTGCCCATGAATTATGTAACAAAATTACCCAAGATGAAATGCAAAAATGTAAATTCTGATTATTTGATGTTGCTTATCAACACCATCTCACCATGCGGTTTATTGTCATACCCAGGACAATAAAAATAGTAGATTATAATTAATGAATGTTAGAAATAGGTCTATGCTAATCTCACCTAAGGCCAAATCAAGTGGCATTTTGTTTTAATATTAATTCTTCAAGAAAAGATGTTAAAAGATCCCAGTTGTCATTTGTTAGATATTGTGAAATAACCACAGATTCAATTACTTGTTATTGTTGTTTGTTATTCTTACCAAGTAAGATTTGAGCTTCTTTAAAGGTTAAAAACACGATCTGTTTCTAATTGATGCACGACAAATGCATTTATATTATTATTATTATTATTAGTGCTCTTTTGTGTTCATATAATCACTTCTTTAGAGATTAAGAAATCTAATCAACATAAGCATTCACATAAATCTTACAGAGAGTAATATATACTAGCAGGACATGTGGATATACCACAATATGATAATTTAATTAGTACAACCTTTTATATGCTTACTTAAGAGCTATAGTTCAGTATGTAAAAAGTATAATGATTTTAATTTAACTCTCTCACATTTCTTTCTTTTCTTTTTTTCATTTCATGATCGATTGAAAACAATTAGCGTTATCACTTCTGCGCATTCACCCCCTCTCTATCTTTTCCCTACTATTTCTTATTATATTTTTTCTGTGTAGCATGTCCTTTGTCTTCCCTTTCTTTATAATAAAAACAGAATGGTCCATTATTTAGCTGATGTGACAACACTTATAAGAAATAAGAATTTGATGAATAAGCGACATCAGATAATCACTTTTGCATTTCATCTTGCACAATTTGGATGGTCTCATTTTTAACCAGAGGGTCTTGCAAGATAATGACGGTTGTATTTTTTAGGAACACCAGTATTTTTATATAGTTATTTTCTCACATTAATATCATATTAAGTAAAATAGAAATATTTTTTTTTGAGAAATGCAAGTAATAATGTAGAAAAAAAAGATCAGCTAGTTATGTTTAGTTTTAGCAACAACTCATATTATAAATAGGCATTGTTTAAAACTATCAGCATTAACAATCTAGGGCAGGTTTAGCTCAGTCAGTAGAGCGTCCCACTAGGAACCACAAGGTTCCTGGTTCAATACCGGCCCTCGCCAACTCAGCATATGAGTAGCACAGGGATCTGTGCGGTAAAGTGAGGAGCTGATGGAAGGTGTGGTGCTTCACCTCAGATGCCAAAAACAATTTCCTTAGTCTAGTGAAAAGAGTATAAACTCCCTTGCTGTGTGGCTGATACTGATTTTAGGCCACCCCGACAACTTTACTTACTTTTACAACCAGAAAAAAAAAATTTAAAAGGATACTATTTTAAATCTGTCAACATGTTCATTATTGCCAATTTTTCATACTCTGTAAAAAATGATGCTTTTCAAATCTCAATGTATAGAAAGTTTTTCTTATTTTGTAATTAGCAGAAGTACTCCGTCTATAGTTGGACTAAAAGGATTTTAGGGACACCTGGGAGTGAGAGAGGAAGGGGGGAAAAAAGGAGTAAGAGAAGGGTTAAAAAAATAATTTAGCAAATTCCTTATTAAATTTTTAAAAAATAGCTAAGAATTTGTGTATTACAGTGTTTGTTTATTTTGAGAATTTTTTTTTGTTTACATTCAAAATATCAATAAAAAATGTAACCCTAAACTCATGAGTGGTTTGAAACATAATTTTATTTTTCTAAAGGTTAGTTCTTAATTGCCTATTGAGTTAGTGATAAAAAATGTATTCATTTGATTTATTTTCTTTTTTTAACAATAAAAAGAAGCTAAGAATTAAAAATGTATCCTTACAATAAAAAATGTAAAACTTTTCGTATTACAATTTCTTTAGTTTACATTTAAAATAGTATTTTAAAAAGAGGTACCCATTGGTTTGAAACATTTTAGATTTTTTTTTTTTAGTTCTCCAAAAAATTAAGATTTTTTTTTTTTTTTTTTTTTTTTTTTTACAAATAGTACTAAATTACAAAACAATAATTTTCAAAAAAGCATTAAATTCAAATTTTGTTTATGGGATCTCTGTGTGATATTTAAACATGGTTGGTCTTAAGAAGTGCTTTTATTTACTCACTTATGAAGAACTGTGAAGAGTTACACAAATCAATTGATTTTTAATTGTTGAATTATATCATTTAATCATTAAAAATTAAAAACTGAATTGTGTACTTTTCCTTATTATGAACCTATTAAATTGTATGTGCGATTTTAATGCTCAGTGACATCTCTTTTCTGAATTATAAGTTGGCACGTTCATACCAAAACAAACATGAATCCTTTATATATATATATATATATATATATATATATATAGTCATCCACAGACAGTGTTTCAACGTTTATGTCTCATCAGTGTGGCTAGACATAACAGCTGCTTCTAACCAGGAGTGAAATCTGACTGAATTTTCATCAGTCTGGCTCCTTACCGTCTTGGCCGTTGGTAAATGTCAGTAAGATGCAAATATTTAACTGATACATACTTCCGTAGATATATGTTTACAATCACCAGAGAACTCAAGTCTGTAAACAACAGATGAGTAATGCCTTACGCTAGGTAGTGACAGTTCAATTAAAGTCCCCTCTAGAGAGCTCTATCGGGTTTTGGGAGCATTTAATAGTCATCCACAGACACAGTGTTTCGATGTTTACATCTCCTCAGTGTGGCTAGACATAACAGCTGCTTCTAGACGGAAGCGAAGCCCGTTTAAATTTTCGTCAGTCCGGCTCTTTACCGTCTTGGCCGTTGGTAAATGTCAGTAAGAGGCAAACATTTAACTGGTACATACTTCTGTAGATGTATGTTTACCAGTGAACTAAAGTCTGTAAACAACAGAAGAGTAATGCCTTATGCTAAGTGGTGACAGTTCAATTAAAGTTAGTTAATTGCCCCAATCATTGTAGCTCATTATTGAAAAATACTTTTAAAAAGGTACTTTATGAGGAAGTTCGTCCCGGTCCCCTGCCTCCAAATTTGCTGCTCGGTGATGTATCAAATACCAACCCCAACTAGCACCGCTAGAGCGGTGTTACTTGAAAGAAAACAACCAACTCAAATAACAACCCCAACTATCGTATCGGTGCCTATTTGAGGGGGAGGGGGCTCTTTTTTGTCTTAATTCTTGTTTATTTATTTTTTCCATTCGAAAGAAAAAAACATTAAACCGTTTTTTGTCGTAATTCTATCTATATCGTTGTGTTTATCTATCTATCTATCTATATCGTTGCGTTTTGTTTACCTACCTATCTATCTATCTATATCGTTTTGTGTTTATCTATCTATCTATATCGTTTTGTGTTTATCTATCTATCTATTTACTGTCGAAAATATCTATCTATCTCAGTCTGTTCAAAACTATCTAAACAAGAAATATGACAAATTTCTATAAATAAACAAGAATTACGACAAATTACGATAATAAGAATTACGACAAAAAAAGAAAAATTAGAATTGCGACAAAAAATGGTTTAATGTTTTTTTCTTTCGAATGGAAAAAATAAATAAACAAGAATTAAGACAAAAAAGAGCCCCCTCCCCCTCAAATAGGCACCGATACGATAGTTGGGGTTGTTATTTGAGTTGGTTGTTTTCTTTCAAGTAACACCGCTCTAGTGGTACTAGTTGGGGTTGGTATTTGATATGTCACCGAGCAGCAAATTTGGAGGCAGGGGACCGGGACGAACTTCCTCATAAAGTACCTTTAAAAATACAGAATGTGACTTTAAATATTGTTTGAAAAATACTTTTAAAAATACAGAATGTGACTTTAAATATTGTTTGAAAAATACTTTTAAAAATACAGAATGTGACTTTAAATATTGTTTGAAAAATACTTTTAAAAATACAGAATGTGACTTTAAATATTGTTTGAAAAATTCCCACTGATTATTTCATTAAAATAGTTTTTATTGAAACTAGCAAAAAAACTGTGTTTAAGTTTTGATATAATTGAATATATTGAACTAGAATGACTAATGAAATTAAATAAGCACACAAAAAATTACTTATTTTTACTTTATTCTAATCGATTTCAATATAGAATTATACATAGGATTGTTTTTAATAAGTTTAAAATAAAACAATAATATTGTTTGAATAACACAATAATATTAGAAATCAGTAACACCAAGTAATTATTTATCAAACATGTTTTTGTTAAAACTGGTACAAAAATTATTCACACCATATACTATGTAAACATCTATTTCTTAATGATATATAACACACATCGCAGGTTTTTAAACACATTTATGATATGGGTTGTTTGGAGGCAAATTTATCTCAGCTAGATCTTTATAGAGACATTATTAATGAATAAGATGCTAATTAAGATTGAATAATGACTATTTATATTATATCATTATTTGGTAACCATTGAGAATATAACATAAATAACTAAGGGAATTGTGACGTTGGTGGTGACATAGCTAGTTACAGTTACAGACGCACATAATCTCCTTTATAATAAGATATAAATTTCTGGTTCTTGTGTGAAATTTTAAGATAAGGTGTTGTCATTATTATACAATGACCTTTTCAGACTTGTATCCTCATCCCCCCTTTTTTTTTTCTAATTACAATGTTTTGACTGCTGTACTCTGCCAACTACCGTCAATTCCTTTCTGAGATGTAATCGCTTTATTGAAAGGAACTGCCACAAAGATACTCAACCTGCAAGTAAACAAGGTTTAATGAAAAGCTTAGGCAAACATTAGAGAAAGTCTGTCTTGTCAAACCATCAAAAAACTCACCAGAGTGATAAATATATAATCATTGTATCATTAGAGAAAGGTAACACAAAGTTTGTTAATGGATAAGTCAGAGTATTTAAATCAACTGGTAAACTTAATTGAAGTTTGGGAAATACTGCAAAAACCACATGTAGAAGGTAACCTTCTTTAGAATGTCAGAAATCTGGAACAGTTGATAACTAGTATTATTTAGTATTTGGATTATTCTGACTATTGTCCTCATCTTCATGGTTATCTGTGTAACATTTCGGATGATGTGTCTTCCGGCCTTCTTCAGGTATTTCTTATCGGACTTGGGAACTTTCTTGGACTCGGGGAACCAATTGGACACTTAGCCTAGTGAGTTAGGTTAAGACAGTTCTAAGTGACCTTTATCTCTAGACTGCAGGTTCAATTCTGGTCTGGGGCAGCAGTAACATAGAATAATAAACAACACAGCTTAGCACCTGTACCCCACCTATGGTTAGCGGAATGAGAACAGGATACCCCTGTGGACTGAATAAAGGGTTAGGTTCAAAGTTCTGTGATGGCTCCTGATTACGACAAGAAGGTTCCCGAGTCTGACAAGAAATACCTGAAGAAGGCCAGAAAGCTCATCGGCTGAAATGTTGTACAGATAACAATGAAGATGAGAACAATAGTCTGAATAATCCAAATGATATTAATTATCAAACCTCATCTCAAAAATTCCGATAAATAGTATTATTTAGATTTTTTTGACTGTTGTCCTCATCTTTATTGTTACATACACCATGTTTTGGCCAATGTACCCTTCGGCATTCTTCAGGTGTTTCTTGTTGTTAGGTTCAGACCTAACTAAACCTAGTTACCTCCCTTGATCAATAGGGGTTTGATGGGAACCATGACGCTTTTTGGATTGGGGTTTGTGCAGTTCGGATGCATACACAACATGTGTGAGCTAGTTAAGTCATTTTTAGGGTAGAAGCATTCTCTACCCTGTGTTAAATAAAACCTTGTTAATTTCCAACAACCTGGTCTTGCATTTTCATTCAGAGCTCCCTATTTCTGTATGTAAAAGCATAACACCTGTCCAATTCGGGAACCTTCACGGAACTTCAAACCAAAGCCTTTATTTAATCCACTGGGGTAGACTGTTCTCATTCTGTTAACAGTACAAAAATACAAATAATACAAATTATCAAGCCTCATCTCAAAAATTCAGACAAATGATTAATAACTAGTTGAAATCCGTGTCTATGCAGGATCACAACTGATTATTTTTACCCCTTTTTCATGAATTAAAAATTTCCACAATGAATGCATACATTAATTGTTTATATATATATATATATATATATATATATATATATATATATATATATATACCAACCCCTCTATGAGTAGGATGTGATTCTTGGTCAATTTTTTAAGCAGAGTTTAACAGGTTTGAATTCAGTGTTTTCCTTCTCTTAGACTGGTTACCTAGCCAAGGTTAAAGTGTCCAGTCTGCCCTGCTATTTACCCATAGCTGGAGGGAGAATTGGATTCATACCTTTCCCAAGGGTATTAGCATCATGTGAAATGCAAAGGGCTTCATCCAAGAATTGAGCTCAGGTCGACGAGCCCATTTCCTATGACTCTAACCATTAGACCGCGCGCCTCCATATAGATGAATACAGTCAGCTCATCCAATGTTACAGTAAGCTATTGCCTGTAAACTGAAGTCTGACCTATCCCTGGTAAAGCACAGGATCCTGATAAGATTGCCTAATGGAAATATTGACATTCTGTTTGCAAAATTTAATTTGAAACAAAATAAATCGGGGAAAAGTAAACCGTGTCAATTACCTCAATAATTTTGCAGCAGAAAAAAAATCAAAACGCACGTTTTGTTTTGTCATTAAAAATCACTTAAAATACTCAATTATGTCGTTTAAATAAGTTTTTTCTTTTTTCCAAATAATTAAATCTCTTGCATAAAAATACAAAATTACTAATTGTTTTTACAATTAAAATTGAAATTTCTCAGTTTTATGGTGTTTCATTGATTATTAGAACTAGCAAATATATGCACCCTCCGGGTGCAAGTATTTAAGTTTTAATATAATAAAATATCATGTTAAATTAGAAAGGCTAATGAAACTGAATAAGAATGCAGATAAAAATATTTGGAACAGAGGGGGTATAATCGGAAAATAGAACAACTTTGAAACTAACTGTTCCACCATTTTCCCTTACTCCCATCTTTCAGTGGTAAATTTCCCTAATTTAACTATTTAGTTAAAATAGGAAGAAAAGAATAAAATTACAGTTATTTCTTTATGTTAATAGATTTCTGTTAAGATTCATCCCCGAGATTTTTGCTCACATTTATTAAGATAAAACCAAACAATTAGAAATCAATAATACTAAGCATATATTTATTAAAATCAAATTTTTTAAGATCAATATGCAAATTAGCCTTCCCATTCACACTGTAAACCGCTATTTCGTTGAATATATAAATATAATTGCATGTTATTAGTATGTAGATATTATTAACAGTCTTAATGATGTAAAACAATTTTACTAATAATTGAGGTTTAAATAAAAAAAAAATCATGGAGAATGTGATGTAAATAACAATGGGAATTGTGACTTGTATAGTAATATAGTTTCGGTTACAGATAGACAAACCCACAATCTCCATTATAATAAGATTAGTCTATTTTTTCCAGTGGAAAATAACAAAACCTGAATTCCATATGAAAGAAAAAAAAATGTATATCAATGTATGGAAAGCGAGGCTATAGAATCTCTATTGTTGCCGGTCAAGAAAAATGGCCGCCAACATTGAGGCCAAACATCTACTTGAGATAATACAATCATTTTTGTGACATCATAAAGATGTGCAAGTACAACTGGAACATGTGATCTTTATATGAGTTATTTGCTGAGGCTTTAGAATACACCGACTACACCTCTTCAGAAGGGTAAGACTCCACTCCAGTGGGACCATCTGTTGGCCGTGTGTGGCAATCCATGATGTTTAAGAATGGAATCTTAGTGGCTGAGCAGTCCATGACATGCAACACTCCTCTTAGGCCTTACTCTAGGCTAAACAGTCGGTCAAAGAGGTCTCTCCGATCAACTGGCAGGTCATGTCAAGCCCTAGCACCTATATGATTGTCCCAACCCTGTTGCTCTTATGGTAACCCCTAACCCTTTTTATCATATATGCGCTAGAAGGCGGTGGCTGATGTCCTGGGTATGATGTTAAATTATTTGATGGTGAAGCTTTAATTATATGCATAATTATATATATATATATATATAGATACATACACACAAAGTAAAAGTAAAGTTAGCGGAGTGGCCTATTGTCTGTATCAGCCGGACTGCGAGGGTGTCTATCCCCTTTTTACTAGTGCTAGACCAGGGAGATTGTTTTTTGCATCTAAGATGGAGAACACTCACCCTATTTTTTGTTTTCTATGTATGTAATATTTTCCATAGTGTATCAAGATCAGGGCATCATTATAATTTTTTTTTAACAACCATCCCGAAAAACAATTTCAACTGTCTCTAAGGAAATGCAAACCATCCCAAAATCATAATGTTTCTTTGTTATCATCATTTATTCTGGACAAACTCTTGTTTGGAGCACATTGTGACGTAATGACTCACCACCACCACTTTCAACACTCTGGATATGGGATGTGTCAAAAATTTGTAGTAGCGTATCAGGTCAAAGGTCATAGTTGGCAAAGCAAAGAGTAGAAATTGAGTAGAACACGGTCACTTTTGGGAATTTGAGATTAAGACCATCCAGGATTTTATATTTCCTAAAATAAGTGGGATTGTACTAAAAAATATGAGTAATTGAACAAGTTAAAATCTAAACATATCAATTGGCATTTCAGACTCTGAAGACTATAATATTGTTTTTGTGCCCCTGAAGTTACAGTGTCTCCCGTGACTGTGAAGTCTAATGTTCGAAAAACATTCTCAACCACAGATGTCACATGTGAAGTCTGTCCCTGAAGATGTTGATGTGCTGGTGCTTTGTTGCCGCTGCTTTCTTCTGGATCTCTTGGCTTCAGACATGAACAGTTTCTGCCACCGAGGGCGGTCCTGAGCCAAATTTTCCCATATACATATATACATTTTTCTACCAAACTACTACTACGAATCGAAAACTTAGTTGACATTAAATGACCCACTGAATTTGATATGCCGTAAAACTAAACAAACCAAACTATGCAGTTGAGTAAAATCAAATAGTGACAACACTCAGGTTTTATGCTCCTCTGCAACAATTTTGGTAAATTTAGTTGATATAAATTTTATTCTTAAAAAGTATAGTTAAAAAAAATCAGAAATTAAGCCGCCCCGTCATTTGGGGCAGTAGAATATGCTGACTGCACCTCTGCAGAGGGGTAAAATCCCCCCAATGGGGGCCACCTTTTGGCTATGAGTGGTGACCTGTGATGCTTAAGGATGCAATCCTGTGGCCGAGGCGGTCCATGAGATGCAACACTTCACTTTGGCTCTTACTTAGGTTATATGGGGGGGTCAGAGGCCCCCCTCCAATCAATTGGCTGGTCACATCAAGCCCTAGCACCTATATGATTGTCCCGATCCTATTGCCCTTATGACAAACCCCTAATCCTTTTTATCATATATGTGCTAGGAGTTGTTGGCTGTAGATCTTAGTGTCCTGAGTATGACGTTAAACTGCATCTAGTAGTGTAGTTCCAATTCTGGAGCTTTGGTGAGTGTGTAGTACCCCTTCATTGCCATTACTTCTAGGTTCGCTCTGACCCGGAGTGGTAGTACCTGTTAGGGTTCCAACTATAAGTTAAATAGATCAAAAAATGAGTTTTAAAGAATGTATTAAAAAAAAATTTAATACCCAACAAGAATCTAATGAAAATGACTTTGATGTAAAATAACCCAACAAGGTTGACATACCGTAAAATATGACCAACCAACCAGAAATTAAGTTATTAATGAAAATAAATGCATGTTTGTCTCAGACTGCCAACCAAACTATTAACTCATCAAGGTATGATGTGGAAGCAGTACATATGTTGTACCAAAATAATGAGGAGTGGTAGTACCTGTTAGGGTCCCTTCTGTGGGTTAAATAGAAAAAAAAAGTGTAAAAAATGTGTTTAAAAAAACTGAGTTTAGAAAAAGATTTTTTGAATACCCATCAAGAATAAATCTAACAAAATGTCTTCAGCATAAAATAACCCAACAAGGGTTGACATGCCGTAAAATCCAGCCAATCAGCATGAGTTTATGGTTACAATATTGATAAAGACAAGCATTTTCTTTTCTTTAGTAAGTTGATTTCTAGTTAACTTGTTTGATTGATTTTAACGGCATATCAACCCGTCTGGGGTTATGTCATGCCTAGCGGTTAGGAAGTAATACATATCGTGTATTTATATTTATACTTTTGTAGTAATTGGTTTTAACAATGTATTAGCGCCATTGGGGATCATGTTGTATGGTATTGATTAGGTTCATGTCTATATTCTATGGTATAATTTTATTTCCCTCAAAAAGGACAGAATATCTTTTATCTTGACTTTTTCAAATAGATCTTTCATATTGTTTGCATTAAAATAACAGTTTCTGATGTGAGCAAAAATCCTGCATTCTATAAGTGTTTAACAAGTTTCACACTGTGGTTGTTGTTGTTATTTGAGTATATAGGAGTACGTTAGTCTTGTGTAACCAATGCGTAATCGGGACACAATAACTTGTTCCTTTCTGGACTTCCTTAAGGCTAGTCTCCAGTCTCCCAGAGTGGGTTTGATTAGGAAGAATTTATTGTGGATGTTGTTATTCTAGTGTTGTTGCCATTTTGTATGAAGGAATCTATTTATTTTGGGTTTCTTGAACTTCTTTAATTATACTTCTAATTAAAATAATTTTTTAGGTGTTTTGTATAAGTTTTTGAGCATTTATATGGAGGTTAAACATCTCATTAGGGTTTATGCGTATATGAATCAGTCTTGTGATCAATTATCCTTATTTCATCATTTTATCCTTTTTGAAAGAAATGATAATATATTGAAAATTATGAATCAGATATAAAATACATCCACAAAAATACACCTGTAAAGGTAACTTGAGTACCAACTTTTATCACACACTCTAACAGTTTTTTGGCATTAAATCACCTACAGGATTATTATTATTATTATTATTTTACCATTAACCAAACCAAATGAAGTTAATGAGAATTATTTATACCAATTTGAAGATATTAAGAACTTGAAACATAGAAACTTTTATCAAAATGACTTGTTTCACCATTAAATGACCTGAAAAGGGTTGATATGCCGTAAAACAAACCAAACCTTATTTTTATCTAAACTATCACGTAAAAATTTTCTCTGAAAATTCTAAGGCTTAGAAAAAAAAAAGGTTGTCTGATATTTTACAAAATATCTTTCTCAGGCTAACTTTTACTTAATGTTAATATTTATTTTCAAGTAATGCAATATATTTTCATACGACTATTATTCAAGAAACTAACTTACTATGAAAACTTTGTTACTGACATGTTTCATCTTATCACTAAAGAGTTGGATTAAGAAACTTTGGGGCGGGGTGGGGGGGCATGTTTATTCTTCCTTTTCCACCATCTTAGCAATAAAATACGTGTACTACTATTAAACTTTCTTTGCTGCTGAGAGAGAAGGCTGTATTTTGATTAAATTATCTAATTTCTAATGATACTTAGTGCTTGCCACAGACTTGGGGGGTTTTGTAGGACGATTCAAGTTTGATGAAGCAGTCTTGTTTAACCAGCATAACATCATTAAGGAAACAGTTTTAGGAATTAGAGAAGGAACTTGTACAGTTGGAAAGATTTCAACTCTATTGCCAGTCAATAATTATAGGTAATGAGAAGAGAAAATCTGTGTTACTATTTATAGTAACAGCGTGAGAAGTAGGCTCTGTTGATGTTGTGAGAGTTCAAAACAAAACCACTTTTATCTTGGGGAGTGTCCTGGCCAAGATATTTGTTTGTCCTGAAAAATATCTTTTACTGTCCTTGTGATGATCAGATAACATTTGAAGCCCCTGAAACAAGATTATCATTTGCAGCTTTTTTTTATATCGTATATTTAAGAATTTGTGGAGATTTAACTCTTTGCCTACCAAATTTCCCTGGTAGTTTTTTTTTACTTGTATGATGGGATATTTCAAAGTTCACTATCTATCCACCTCAGAACTCATTCTATTCAAATAAAGTCCTATTATTATTATTGTAATCTGAGTCCTTCTGTTCAATTATAATGGACTTGACCATTAATAGGATTACAGTGGTGGCAGAGCTGCTGTGAGTGGTTTAAAGTAGGCAAATAATTAAGTTAAAAGATGTTCTTTTACCATTGTTGATTTTGTTAAAACTTTATATAAAAGGCTGTTTGCATTTCACATAATGCTAATACCCTTGGGAAAGGTATGAATATAATTATTCCCCCTCTGGCTATGGGTAAACAGTAGGACAGACTAGGCTCATTAATCTGTGTATGGCAACTGGTCTTGGGGAAGGAAAACTCTGAATTAAAAATTAAAATTCTACTGCGTCCTGCTTGTGGCTAAGGGGATGGGTAAATTCTGCCTCCAGTTATGGGTAAAAAGTAGGGTAGACTGGGCTCTTTAACTTTGATATGGTAATAGATCTAGAAGGTTGGTTGGATGGTTTATTGATTTTAACTACATATCAACCCGTCTGGGGTTATGTCATGCCCAACGGTTAGGATGTAATACATATCATGCATTTACATATATACTTTTAGTAATTGGTTTTAACAATGTGTTAGCATTATTAGGGATTATATTGTATTGTATTGATTTGTTTCATGTCTATATTCTATGGTATAATTTTATTTCCCTTAAAATGGAGAGAATATCCTTTATGTTGACATTTTCAGACAGATCTTTCATATTGTTTGCTTTAAAATAACGATTTCTGATGTGAGCAAAAAACCTGCATTCCATGAATAAGGGTTTAACTGTCAGGGGTGTTTGACATGTTTCACATTGTGGTTGTTGTTCTTGTTTGAGTATATAGGAGTGTGTTAGTTGTGTATGACCAATGCTAGAAGGAAAACTCTGAATTCAAACCAGTTAAACTCCACTTAAAAATTGACCTTGTGTTGCATCCTGCTCATGGTGGCAGGGGTTAGTTAAATACATACATTAGTACAAAGCTTATCTTCATTTGTTGGTATTATAGCTCCTACTACAACAGTGATGGCTTTGTTATTCTATGTATAGGACTTGTATGTTTATTTTCATTTTATCGGACAACATTTTGGTTGCAATTTGAATCTCATTCATGATATCTATTATCATACTAGATCTGAGTGAATCAATGATTGTTTGCTAAAGGCTTTTTTCCTGTTTAATTTAATGACAAAATTCGTACTAAAACACTCCTTGGTTTTAGGATTGAGGATTTTTCGAAAAAAAAAAATTCCATTTTAATTGGTTCTAAGTAGTCATAATTTGCAATTGAGTAAAAAACTGACCTGTCTATTACTTCACATTATGCTTCTCACTTTCCCCCTCTCTATGTATATCTTGATTACTTCCTCGTTATATGTGGTCGGTCACTCATCTAAATATAATTCTGTCAGCATATTCTAAGCCCTGCCGACAGGGTGGTAAATTTAGTATGAGTGTTGATTGATAAATAAAGCCTTTTATTTAAACTAGGTAGAATAATAAAGATTAGTATCAAAATAAAGTAAATTTATTTTTCCTCAAAATTACAAGTTACAAATTAATTTTCCAATAGTGCTATACATTTTTTTCAAACAAATGAAGAAGGTTTATAGTTTACTTTTGATCCAGCTATACATAACCACTCCCTCTTCAGATGAAAAATTTTAACATTTCAACATCTCTTTCACTTTAGGGAACAACCAAAAGTTTGATAGCGCCAAATCGCGGATGTACAATGGGTCTGTAAGAAATTACCATTTGTTGCAGCTTTGCATTGTTGTGTGATGCAAGGATGTTCTTATACTGCAAATTTATTGTTTGAGTGCTCACAAAAGAATTACCAAATTAATCCTCCTTGTTATGTGAATAACATTTTATGCACCCATAAAAATATCAATAGGAATTTCTGCATTGGAGGAAAGAATTTGAATTTCCTTACCCTTGCAGAATAAGGGGGATTATATTCCATAGATTGCATTTTGGTTTGTGGTCAAAATGATGAATCCAATATTCATTTCCAGTGATATTTTTAAGGAAATCACCCCCACCCCCTTGTGACGATATTTCTTGGGGTTTGAGGACAATTTTTTTTTTGTTCTTTTATTGCATTTATTAATTGTCAGAATTATCACATTTTTTTATTTTTTTTATTCAGCATCTGAATAATAATGATGATGATAATAATAATAATTTGTTTGAGTGGACCTGGGAGTAATGCCAATGTAAGGATACTTTACTCCCTTGATCTCTCAAACTGGCACCTTATCATTAGATGCAGTTTAATGTACATCCCTTTGAGGATATAGTCAACGTATTTTAAACCCTTCTGACAGGGCAAAACTAGATTTGTTTGAAAACTATTAATATCAGATAAGAATACCTGAAAACCATATAACTGTGCAAATAAATTATTATTATTATTAAATATGAATAGTTACTTGAAACCATATTTAGATGATTAGTATTAGATAAGAATAGTTGAAACCATATATTGTGTGCATATTATTTGTATAAAAAATAGTTACTTCAAACTATAATTGTTTACAAATAAGTTATTAATTACTTGAAACTTGTCTATTTCATGTCACAAAATTGCTTGTAAAAAAAAAAAAATGACTAGCATTTAATAAACTAACAAGGGTTGATATGTCAGAAAACAAATCAACCATTGATTCTTTATGTTGTGGGGTTTTTAAGGGTCAAAAATAAGACAAATGACTGGTGAAAATGGATACAAATATATTGAACAAAAATTAGTAGAAATTACAGAAAAGAAAGTGAAGTTGCATCTGACCATACAGTTGCTAACTGACTCGCGTTGCTTGTGGTATTTACATGTTTCCCACTTTTACACGATATGGCACAAGGCCATTTTATTTGGGCACCACCCACAAACCGAGACTCATGGGTAGTAGGTAGAAAAATTGTGTCGATCCCGTTGGCATTCCCCCTCAAGGGGGCGCCTGGGAACGATGCTATTAACCAAACGCAACTGGTCCAGTGGCCGAAGCACACTGGACCAGCAAGCCCACGCGAGTAAGCTTAGTCGCAACTCACGTTGCTTGTACCCCAAGCCACAATTGTCCCTGCTACTTATAGTAGTAGTCGGTGCATTCCATTTATGTACATAGGTTATATCACCTATAACACTTTATATATAACTTGAATGTAATACTCATGACTAATGTATGCTATTGCTGGATGCTTTCATGAATTGAATAGACATAAAGCATGTTTGAACAGAACTTTATATCCTACTGAATATGTTTTAATATTTCTATCTCTATTAGTGATGTCTGCCAAATTTCTTGTCATGGGTCACCTAGTTGTCTTTGGTCATTCTGCGTTTTAGCAGTAGAAATCTCTTGGTAGTACTCATACTATTTTATGGCTGTTTTGTTCATAATTCCAACCAGTTCTTGAAAATATTGTAAAATATTGTTGTTGCTAAACTTTTTGACAATTTCCACTCTTGAAGAATCTATAGTAGGGGTTGTCATTTACAAAGTAAATTAGTTGGTTAACACTGCTGACAAAAATGGAACAAAATGGCCGTTGTTTGATGTAATAGTAATGTAGGGTAATGGTAGGAGACCTTACTTATCAATGAAACTTCACAAAAAATTTTGGACAAAATTCAAAGATATCATATGTGTGAAAAAGCACAGGTCAAAAACTTTGTTCAAAATAATAAATATGAGAACACTACTTGTCTGAATTTTTGAGGTGAGGCTTGATAATATGTATTATTTTATTTTATTTATTTTTTTTTTCCCCTATATATTTCCTATGCATATATTGACATCAGTTTCTGTAAATGAGATATTACTACCTAGGTATATGAACTGGTCTATGCAACAGATTATATTTGCAAGAAGCACGAGATCATCTGTGTACTGGACTAGTATTCTCGTGTATTATTTTTATTTTTTTAATTTTTTATTTTTTTTTACTGTTGTCCTCATCTTCATTGTGAAATACATTTACTCAACATAGCAGAATAAGAACAATCTACTCCAATGGATTACAAGAAACACCTAAAGAAGGCTGGAAAGTAGATTGTCCGAAACATTGTGTATGTGTATTTCACAATAAAGATGAGGATAATAGTCTGAAAAAATCAAAACAGTACATGAGGATACTAGTCCACTACGCGGATGATCTAGTGCTTCTCGCAGATATAATCTGTTGCATAGACCAATTCATATACCTAGGTAGTAATATTTCATCTGCAGAAACTGATGTCAATATATGCATTGGAAATATATGGAAAGGCATGGACTACTATCATGTAAGTACTAGAAGGAGGTTATTGAGGGTCTTCGTGTTCTGGGTATGACGTCAAACTGCATCTAGTGGTGAGGTTCTAATTTTGGAGCTCTGTGGAGTATGGAGTACCCTCATTACAATTATTCCCAAGTCCATGCTGACCTGGTGTGGTAGTACCTGTTAGGGTCCTATCTATGGGTTAAATAGAAAAAAATGAGTTTAAAAAATTGGATTAAAAAAAAAAGGTACCCATCAAGAATGAATAAAACAAAAAACATTGTCAGCATAAAATAGCCCAACAAGGGTTGACATGCTGTAAAATCCAACCAACCAACCAACCAAAAATAACTATAATATATAGACACCTCACAACTAATTTGTGTGCCATGACAAATTGCTTATGTAATAATTATGTTTTGTTTAACAGAATTACCTTACTATTTCTCTGAATTTTTGAGATGAGGCTTGATAATTAGTATTATTTGCCGGAGGGCACATCAGCCGAAACGTTGTACAGATAGCAATAAAGATGAGGACAATATTCTGAATGATCCAAATAATACAAGAATTACCTTGCATTACATTTTTCTCTCTTTTTGTTTCCTCTTTAATTCTAGGATCACGTATCTGTGTGGTGATTTTTATATTGGAGGTCGACAATTTGACAGCTTATCCCAGTTGATTGGCTATTATACCAGGTGTTCATATTTATTAAAAGGAGAACAGCTACAGGAGCCGGTACCTCCACCCGAGGTAAGATTGTTTTCTTGAAATCAACTCAATTTTTCTGCTTGTGAAAAAAAACCCCCCAAAAACATACTTTTGGAACTTTATTTTTTGTAATAAAAAGAAGTTTATTATTGTATCTTTTAATTTCTATGAATAGCCATGAAATTAAGTCTTGATAATTATCAAAGTATGATTGTTAAAAAGAAAGAAAAAATAAATTTGTGTTCTCAAGTGTTTATAGATTGAAAAAGAATCTTGTAAATTGTTGAATTTAGGATGTTCATGTCACATGACCAAATGTATAAAGCTATGGAACCACATAGATGGTCAATAGTATACCAATTTTAAAATAAAGTTACAGAACCACCTAAACAGTCAATAGTATACCAATTTCAAAATGGAGGTAAGATTTGTGAAAGCCTGTTGAGTTGGGAGTGAATCGGGGTTTGATCAGCCCTGTTTGGGTCGCCTGGGAGAGAAAATACTGGGTGTCTATAAAGTCTCTTTACCTCGTTCTCTAAATATCTGTCCCCTGGTCCTCTTTCTGTGGTGTTATGCTAAAGATATCGTGAATCGAACAAAGATGTGGGACATCACTGACCTAAAGCAAAAGATCATTAATTCCACAAACATGGCAAGAAATTGAGTACCGTCTTAATGTACTTTGTAGAATTAATGGTGCCCATGTAGAGGTGTATTAAAACTCTTAAAGTCCTATACCACCTCATTCCACCCGGCTGGAAGTCACATTCATTTTAACTAATCAGCCCCAAACAATAGCCTTTGTTTAAATTTAATATTAAACATATGTAGAAATCTTTGATTTAAGGGAAATAATAGGTAACTTTAGATGCAAAGGTCATTTTTAGCCATTTTTTTATATATCCTTATAGGAATGCTCTGGATTCTCAACAGGATGTTAAGAGTTAAATGAGGCAAATAAACTTCAATATCTACTCTTGTAATTTTGTAATTATTTCCACATATTTGTCTGTTCATTTGCTTTTGCCATGTTTTTTTTTAAAGTTGTAAAGAGACTTTATGGATTTGAAAGACCTGAAATTTTCAATGATCCCAGGAAAATGTCATTGCTGATGACTTCTTCCCCTTTTCATCAGAAATATGTATTTTGCGAAAGACTTCCCTTGACACGATTAAGAACACCTTTTATGATATTTTTGTGTCAAAACATGCAGTTGTATTGATTCAAACAAATTCGTATTTTCAGTGTAGATTTAAGGTGAAATGAAAATGGCCAACCAAAACATACAGCTTCCTCAAAGTGAAACAAAAAAGGGGAGGTTACTCTCATTTATGTAGCTAATGTTCAGATTACCGACTTAAGATAGTTCTCTAGACTATGCCTGAATAACCTTACCTATGGAGTCACTACTGATATATCAAATTACAACACCCTAAATCTATACTGAAAATACTAATTTGTTTGAATCAATACAACTGCATGTTTTAACATGAAAATATCATAAAATGTGTTCTTAATTGTGCTTGCACATTATTTGAAATGAACTTAATCGTTATTAAGAACACATTTTATGATATTTTTGTGTTAAAACATGCAGTTGTATTGATTCAAACAAATTCGTATTTTCAGTGTAGATTTATGGTGAAATGAAAATGGCCGACCAAAACATATGGCTTCCTCAAAGTGAAATAAACAAGGGGAGGTTACTAATTTATGTAGCTAATGTTCAGATTACCTAAGAAAGTAATATCAGTGGACATATAGTCTAAGATTTTTGTTTTAATAATATAGAAATAATTTTCTTGAGAATAACATTGATTAAGGACGAAACTTTCAGATGATAAACAAATCTTTAGGGAAAACCGATTTAGCTCAGTTGGTAGAGCATCCACCTAGGAACCACAAGGTTCCTGGTTTGATACCGGCCCTCGCCAACTCAGCGTATAACTAGCACAGGGATCTGTGCAGTAAAGTAAGGAGCTGATGGTAGGTGTGGTGTTTCCCCTCAGATGCAAAAGCAATCTCCTTGATCTAGCGCTAGTCAAAAAGGGATAGACTCCCTTGCTATGTGGCTGATACTGACTTTAGGCCACCCTGATGGCTTTATTATTTATTTATATATCAAACAGAACACCCCTTCAATGGTGTTTCATGTCCTGGGTATGTTGTTAAACTGCATCTAGTGGTAAAGTTCCAATTCTGGAACTCTGGCGAATATGGAGTACCCCTTTATTGTCATTACTACCAGGTCCACCCTGAACCGGAGTAGTAGTACCTGTTCGGGCCCCCTCCATGGGTTAAATAGATAAAAAAAAAAAATAAGTATTTAAAAAATTGATTTTTGAAAAAAATTGAATACCCCAAAAGAATGAATAAAACAAAATATCTTTGGCATGAAAGAACCCAACAAGGGTTGACATGCTGTAAAATCCAATCAACCAGCCTACCAACGTTCCAGCTGTAAACATGCCCGCCAAATTTCTTGTCATGGGTCACCTAGTTGACTTTGGTCATTCTGCGTTTTAGCAGTAGAAATCTCTTGGTAGTACTCATACTATTGTATGGCTGTTTTGTTCATAATTCCAACCAGTTCTTGAAAATATTATAAAATATTGTTGTTGCTAAACTTTTTGACAATTTCCACTCTTGAAGAGTCTATAGTAGGGGGTTGTCATTTTCAAAGTAAATTAGTTGGTTAACACTGCTGACAAAAATAGAACAAAATGGCCGTTGGGTGCCCTGTTTGATGTAATAGCAATGCAGCAAACTGATCCCCTCTCCCCCCCCAAAAAAAAAAATTAAGCAAGCAACTTTTCCCTAAAAATTTGTTTATAATTAGAAAGTCTGGTTCTTAATCAATGTTATTCCAAAGAAAATTTTGCAGGATTACCAATAACAACAATTTTAGAGATGGGTGTTGGGGGATTGATTCCAATGGTACAAATCTGCCATTATTCCATTTGAAAACTTAATTAAATACACTTTAAAGATTAATGTGAATTAAAAGCATTGGTACAATTTATACTTCAGAAATGTTTGTATTGTTTGTAGATTTTTTAATTTATTTTTTTTGTTTACCTATATTTATATGCTGCCAAAACGTGTATTGTAGATTACATATATCAATATATTGCCAAAATATTGTATTTGTATCGTAGATTACATTTATCAATATATTGCCAAACTATTTGTATTGTAGATTACGTATTCTAATACATTCCCCTAAAAAATCTTGCATAGTTTAGATATATTCTTATAACAATGGCTATAGTGATTATTTGTAAGACTATAATTTTCTACATTATTTATTCAACTGCAGATTTCAGCCATTTTTTTTTTTTTCAATTTTGTGCCCATGGGTGTATTTTTTTTTCTCAACTGAATTTTCCTTTTCTCTTTTCTCCAGCCTGTTGACGATGTTCGTAAAGTGATAGCCATTTTACCCTTCAGTGGCATGCCAGATACAGATGAACTCAGGTGAGAATCTTCACTCAGCCTTTTTAAGCCTTTTTTTGTGAATTTACAGTCTTAAAAATGTTTGTCCATTCAAGATATTGAATGAACAGAGCTTTGTATTTGTAAAAAAAACAAAAAAACAGTGACAACACCACCAACAAAACAATGTTATTCACTAAATCTCACTTATCTTTTCATTACTCGGATGTGACTTACTCAGCTACTAAATAATTTAGTTTTGTATTTGTCCTAGTTAAAGTAAAACCATTGTTAATATAAAAGTTTATACAATATATATGTATGTGTGTGAAAATAAAATGGAAATTAATCCGACAGTATGAATATGATATAATGAAAAAATAAAAGATGTTTAACATCTGCATGGGCTCATCAGGGTGAAATGTGCAAACCGTTTCGGGGCCTATCTCTCGATGGTTTAAAAAGCAACACCGGTCCTACCTCATTGATATGAGGACCCTCGCAATATATTTTTTTGAGTCTTATTTTATAACTATAATCCACAGACACCATGTTTTGACATCACATATTCTCAGTGTGGCTAGACTTAGCAGGCTACCTCCAGCCGGGATCGACCCTGACCGATTTATCAAAAAAGGAGCCTATTGCTCTATGAAAAATATTTAATGATTCAACATTATTATTGATTTAGAATTTATAAGAGTTATTTGATAGATTGGCTGTGATATATTTGCTTTGATTGACATAAATGATTCAAATCAAAATTCTATTTCCCAGTTTATTACATTATAAACTGTAAGCAACCTGGGTCCTTTTGTTTATCAAAATGACTTGAAAGAGGGTTGATATGCAGTAAAACAACAGTTTTATGACATATCATAATAATATTATAATCTGAATTTTAGGGCATATAATAACAGCGTTATGAACTGAATAATTTTAGGGCATATCATAACAACGTTATGAACTATATAACAACGTTATGAACTGAATAATTTTAGGGCATATCATAACAACGTTATGAACTGAATAATTTTAGGGCATATCATAACAGTTATGAACTGAATAATTTTAGGGCATATCATAACAGCGTTATGAACTGAATAATTTTAGGGCATATCATAACAGCGTTATGAACTGAATAATTTTAGGGCATATCATAACAACAGGGCATATCATAACAGCGTTATGAACTGAATAATTTTAGGGCATACCATAACAACGTTATAAACTGAATAATTTTAGGGCATACCATAACAACGTTATAAACTGAATAATTTTAGGGCATATCATAACACGTTATGAACTGAATAATTTTAGGGCATATCATAACAGCGTTATGAACTGAATAATTTTAGGGCATATCATAACAGCGTTATGAACTGAATAATTTTAGGGCATATCATAACAGCGTTATGAACTGAATAATTTTAGGGCATACCATAACAGCGTTATGAACTGAATAATTTTAGGGCATACCATAACAACGTTATAAACTGAATAATTTTAGGGCATATCATAACAATGTTATAAACTGAATAATTTTAGCGCCGGTAATCCTTAACTATTTCCTCGTAAATTTCTACCATAAAATAAACTGAACCCTCATTTTATGTCTGTTTTTTTGCAATAAATGTTTTATTTTTCTTGCACCCGTTATTTTACAATACTAAATATATTTTTTTTATTTGTTAAAGCATAAAGAAAATATATTTAGTATTGTAAAATAACGGGCATACCATAACAACATTATAAACTGAATGATTTTAGGGCATACCATAACAACATTATAAACTGAATGATTTAGGGCATACCATAACAACCATACAACATTTAAACTGAATGATTTTATGGCATACCATAACAACATTATAAACTGAATGATATTAGGGCATACCATAACAACATTATAAACTGAATGATTTTAGGGCATACCATAACAACATTATAAACTGAATGATTTTAGGGCATACCATAACAACATTATAAACTGAATGATTTTAGGGCATACCATAACAACATTATAAACTGAATGATTTTAGGGCATACCATAACAACATTATAAACTGAATGATATTAGGGCATACCATAACAACATTATAAACTAAATGATTTTAGGGCATACCATAACAACATTATAAACTGAATGATTTTAGGGCATACCATAACAACATTATAAACTGAATGATTTTAGGGCATACCATAACATTATAAACTGAATGATTTTAGGCATACCATAACAACATTATAAACTGAATGATTTAGTGTTACATAAAGAGTGAAATTAAAAATTGGCTTTTTATTCATTTATATACCTTTTTGCTTTTTACATGTTATTTAAAAATGCATGAACATTTACTTGTTCAATGCTTCTTATCAATTTTTTCAATCTCTTTTTTTTTTCTTTTTTTTTTTTTCTTCAGTTTTGAAAAAGGAGAAATTTTTATTGTACGAGATGTTCTTGATGAGACTTACTGGGTGACATCTGAAAAGACTGGTGAAAGTGGAATAGTCTACCAAGCATTAGTGGAAGACTTGGTATGTATTCTTTTTTCTTTTTTAACATCTAAATTGAAGACTTTTGAAAAAGTAGTTATTTGATGCATGTATAAGAATTTGGCAGATGTTAACTGCAGGTAGCTAACACACATATCCTTATAATGCATCAGGTTATCTAAAACAAGTTAATCTAAAACAGAACATATACATATATAGTGAACAAATCCCGACAAAGAGTTATAACAAATAGACTTTATTGTCTAAGCATAGTCCAACAGAAAAAAATACAAAACAGGAGAGATGAATGTCCGAAAGAAAAGAGCCCTTGAAGATAGTCTGAGGCTACAAAAGGAAAAATAAAGGTTGTCACTTACTGTGTACTCCAAAAGGGATGGATGCCATGGTGCATGGCTAAAACACTATAAAATTGCATTAGATATGATTTTTTAGTATAAAATTGCATTAGATAGGATTTTTTTAGTATAAAATTGCATTAGATAGGATTTTTTAGTATCAATTTTATACTAAAAAATCCTATCTAATGCATTAGAAATGTTTTTTTAGTATAAAATTGCATTAGAAATGATTTTTTAGTATAAAATTGCATTAGATATGATTTTTTAGTATAAAATTGCATTAGATAGGATTTTTTAGTATAAAATTGCATTAGATAGGATTTTTTAGTATAAAATTGCATTTAGATTTTTTAGTATAAAATTGCATTAGATAGGATTTTTTAGTATAAAATTGCATTAGAGGATTTTTTAGTAGATTTGTAGATTGAAGACCTCAGATTTCTGTGGTCTTCTGAGAATGGAATTTTTATCCCGAAATATTAAGGAAATATCAAAAAAATAAAAATACAAATAAAATGAACAACATACTCATTACCTTTTCTTCCTTCACATTGTAATAAGCCTTCGAAATATGCACACAATGCTTCAAGCAAACTATACAACTCTTATAATAATATATATTTGTTTAGGTCTGAAAACATTTTTTGGTCCTTTTTAGCAATCATGAAATTTTGACTTGTGATTTCATTTCTGATGATTAAAAATTTTTTTTATTTTTTTTATTTAAAATTTTATTTTATTTTTTCATAGACTGATGATGTTATGTGTGCCATGTGTTTCCATGAAAACCTATCCAAGGAAGATGCTGTTGAACAGCTTCGGCAAGGTGAGTATTCAATCTTTGATACTTTTGAACACTAACTTCAGCTCAAAAGTAACATAAGGATTCATCAAAATTTATTTCGGGCTTTTTTAAACCCTTAAATAAATTTTATTTTTATGGCCAAATATTTTTTTGTGCACACATTGCATACAGCTTTGAAAATGTTATCAAATTTATTGCATTTAAGTTTTTAGTAAGTGTGTGTGTATATATATGTGAGAAGGTTAATCTGACAATATGTGGAGAAAAGTAGACAAACACGGGATGTTATGAAAACTGGATGTTTATTGTCGACGATGCAACGTTTTGGCCATTTTGACCATCATCAGGACAATTTGAAATTTGCAAAAAGTCTTAAAACACTTTTTATCTACCAAAATCTCTTAAATAGAATATAAAAATATACGGTAAATTGAGAAGTGTTTAAAGTTTTGGTGCATATCACATAAATGCGTCCTGGCCTCTTGACCTAAAAAACGCTAAGCGGTGTCTGCTGAAAATCCAGTCTGCGCTACTATTGAACTCCCTAGCTGTTTGAAGGCATTTTTCCTGAAAAGTTAAAATACGTGACAGTTTTTTAAAATTAAAATAAAATGAAAATTTGAATTACAAATGACGTGACTTTTTAATTAAAATAAAAAAGAATATCTAAATATTCTGATTTTTTATTTGTTTAATGTCTTGGTTGTTTTTGTGACATTTTGTTTTGAATTGTATTTGTTTGATTTTTTTTTTTTTTTTTTTTTTTTTTTTTTTTCATAACTCTGTCGTATTTATTTAAAAATTCGTGACAGTTGTTTTGAATTAAAATAAAAATAAAATACCGAAAAAAATAAAAATTAAGTGGGGGAGTTCAATAGTAGCATGAGTTTGATTTTCATCCTGCACCGCTTAGCTTTTTTAATGGCAGGGGGCCAGGACGCATTTATGAGATAATACCCAAAGTTTTTATCTGCAATATCATTTACTGGTGTTGACAATAGATATTAAAATACCAGATGTCAATGTTTTTGTGTAGTTAAAAACATGGTACCTGAATGTCGTATCTTATTAAAAGATGCTATCAAAACTAGCAAATATATGCACCCTCCGGGTGCAAGTATTTAAGTTTAAATGTAATAAAATATTAGATTAAATCAGAAAGGCTAATGAAACTAATTAAGAATTCAAATAAAAAGATTTGAAACGGGGGGGGGGGTATAATCGAAAAATAGAACAACTGAAACTTACTCTTTCATCACTTTCGTTTTTCAATGCTAAATTTTCCTAATTTAACTATTTAGTTAAAATAGGAAGTAAAGAATAAAATTACAATTATTTCTTCTTGTTAATGAATTTTTTTAGGATTTATTGAAGAGATTTTTACTCATATTCATTAAGATAAAACCAAACAATTAGAAATCAATAATACCAAGCACATTTTTATTAAAATCAGTTTTTTTAATATCAATATGCAAATTAGCTTTACGTTTACACTGAAAACTGGTATTTTGTTGTATATATAAATACAGTTGCATGTTATTAATATTTAGGTAAGGCCAACAGTATTAATAATGTCAAACAGTTTTATTATTAATTGAGGTTTAAATAGAAATAGAATCATGGAGAATGTGACGTAAATAACTAAGGGAATTGTGACTTGAGTAGTAATATAGTTTCGGTTACAGACAGAAAAACACACAATCTCCATTATAATAAGATATTCACCAATAACATTGATAAATTCCATGTTTTACCGATTCTCCCTTCTCTTATAGTGAAAATAAAAAGTATAATATTATGTTTGTTCCTTAATCTTCTGACTGTTTTCATCTTGCAACACCCTCCGGTTAAATATCAGACCATCCAAATTTTCCAAGATGAAATGTAAAAATGTAAATCCTGATTATCTGGTGTTGCTTATCGGCCAAATTCTTATTTCTGATGAGTGTCGTCACCTCAGATAAATAATGGACTATTTCATTTTTATTATAAAGAAAGAAAGGGAAGAAAAAGGACATGCTACACAGAAAAAATATAAGAAAGAAAGAGTAAGGTAAAGATAGAGGGGGTAATAATGCTAATCTTTCAATTGAACATAATGAAAAGATAAAAAGAAGGAAAGAAAGAAAAAAGAGCGAGAGTTAAATCAAGATTATTATACTTTTTACATATTGAACTACTTAGCAATAACTCTTAAGTAAGCATATCAAATGTTGTGATAATTAAATTATCATACTGTGGTATATCCACAGGTCCTGCTAGTAAAAAGTATAGTGTGGAGTTGCCAATTGTCAGTATCAGTCAAACAGCAAGGGAGTCTATCCCCTTTTTGCTAACATAGACCAGGGAGATTATTTTTACTGAGATGGGGTGCCATACCTACTGGCAGCTCTCAGATGCTCTACCGCACACAACAGATTACCCAAGCTGTGATACTCATGCGCTGAGTTGGCGAGGACCATTATTGAGCCCTGAACCTTGTGATTCCTAGGCGAATGCTCTACTGATTGAGCTTAGGGTTAAGTCATGTTGAAAGCATCGGTTTCTTCTTGATCGCAGAAGTTAAGTAGTGATAAGCCTTTTCAGTCTTTGGTGATTGGTAACCATTTAAGCAATAGCAGGTACTGTAAGAAACTGAATATCAAAATAACTTGATTTGGCATTAAATGACCTGAAAATGGTTGATATGCCATAAAACAAAACAACCAACCAACCGACTTAGCTAACCTGCCCATTCTCTGTCTTATAATGACTCATAATATTTGTTCTTGTAAAATTTTAATTTACTAAGTAAAAAACCATCTATCCTCTCTCTGTATCTCTAATGTCACTGGTGTGTATTTTCTGTATTCTAATGTCACTGGTGTGTATTTTCTGTATTCTAATGTCACTGGTGTGTATTTTCTATTCAATGTCACTGTGTGTATTTTCTGTATTCTAATGTCTCTGTCACTGGTGTGTATTTTCTGTATTCTAATGTCTCTGTCACTGGTGTGTATTTTCTGTATTCTAATGTCTCTGTCTCTGGTGTGTATTTTCTGTATTCTAATGTCTCTGTCTCTGTGTGTATTTTCTGTATTCTTGTCTCTGTCTCTGGTGTGTATTTTCTGTATTCTAATGTCTCTGGTGTGTATTTTCTGTATTCTAATGTCTCTGGTGTGTATTTTCTGTATTCTAATGTCTCTGGTGTGTATTTCTGTATTCTAATGTCTCTGGTGTGTATTTTCTGTATATTAAAATGGTTCATAATTCTCATTTCAGCGGGGGATGGAAGTTTTCTAGTCCGGCCGAGTGAACATTATCCTGGAGATTATTCGTTGTTTTTTCTTTCTGACAAAACTGTTATCCGATTTCGTATTGAGAAACAGGGTCGACAACTCTTCATCGGCGGCAGATATTTTGACAGGTTAGTTACTACTCTTCTTTTTGTGCATTTTCCCCTGTACACCTGACTGTTCATTCATTCAGTGTTTATGATATGCACTCTAATATATATTTTTTCTTCTCTTCAGTCTACATGCCATTATCAACCGCTATACTCATGAAGAGATTGTCGAAGGGCAGACATTGAAAAAAGCCGTGATAAAAAAAGTAAGAAGACTTTAGTGTTCTTAAATTAGATGTATCTATATAAATGTGATTTTTAATGTTGTACATGATATATGGAATTGTATTGGGCACCCCCACATCACTCATTCTCACCTTCTAAAAGAGGGGGGGGGACGCCCCAGTATGCTCAACATGCAAAGTACTACTCGGTATTAAACACATCCTTCTAAACTGCAGCAGTCTCGGACAAACCCGCACCAAATATTATTAGACAAACAACTTAAGAGATCTCTTAAAAAATATTAATCCTTTTTTTTTTTTTTTTTTTTTTTTTTTCTTTTAGGAAAAAAAAAAAAGCAATCTTTTCATCAAGATCTAACCAAACTGACCAAACATGACATATGCTAAAGTCCAAAACCCATATGAAAAACAATGTCTATTTAACCCTTTCTGGTGTAAAATAACCCACAGAGGTTGATATGCCATTAAACAAAACTCAAACTCTTATTTGTCTGTACTTTTCAGATGTGGCTTGATCTGAATTATTTTGATTTTTCAGTGTGTTGTCCCCATCTTTATTGTGGTAGATAAAAACACAACATTTTGGCCTTTGTGCCCTCTAGCCTTCTTCATGTGTCCCTTATCTATCCAAGAATATACAAGAAACACCAATAAACAATAAATTTTCTTTGTTAAATGATTGTGACAATTCTCATGGCACTTCTTGGGTTGATGAGCATGCAAAAACAATTATATTGTTTAGTTTTATTTGTATTATTCGGACTATTGTCCTCATCTTCATTATTATCTGTACAATGTTTCAGACGATGTGTCCTCTGGCCTTCAAGTATTTCTTGTCACTCGGGAACCTTCTTTTCGAACTCGGGAACCTTCTTTTCAATCGGGAATCGTAATCGGGAACCTTCTTTTCGTAATCGGGAACCTTCTTTTCGTAATCAGGAACCTTCTTTTCGTAATCGGGAGCCATCACGACAAGAAGGTTCCTGAGTTCGAGAAGGTTCCTAAGTCCGACAAGAAATACCTGAAGAAGGCCGGAGGGCACATTGGCTGAAACATTGTACAGATAACAATGAAGATGAGGACAATAGTCCGAATAATACAAATAATACTAATTATCAAGCCTCGTTTAAAAAAATTCAGAGAAATTATATTGTTTGTTTGGATTTGATCTTCAAAAAAGTTTGTTCTGCTTCTGTTAACAATGACTGGGTACAAGTATTAAGCATCTACCCCAATGGATTTAATAAAGGGTTCCCAATTACAACATGAAGGTTCCCTAGTTCGACAAGAAACACCTGCAGAAGGCTGGATGACACATTCTCTGGAATATTGTATATATAACAATAAAGATGAGGACAACAGTCTGAAAAATCTCAATAATACAAATTATTAAACCTTATCTCAAAAATTCAGGCAGATAATTCACAACTCTAGTTTTCATTTTATATGAAGTGAATTCTGGAGGAAAAGTTAAATGATTGAAATATTAACTTAATTCTTTGCCTACCAAATTACCCTGGTATTTTTTTTTTTTTTTACCTGTATGATGGGATATTTCAAAGTTCACTATCTATTCACCTCAGAACTCATTCTATTCAAATAAAGTCCTATTATTATTGTAATCCGAGTCCTTCTCAATTATAATGAACTATCCCTCAGTTTTGTACCTTGCTTGGGTGTGGTATACACAGTGTTGGGAAAGATGCTGTGAGTGGTTTAAAGTAGGCAAAGAGTTAAGCTTCAATTTTCATTAAAATGCAATGTAAATGATTTTTACAGAAATCTGATAATCCTTTGTGTTGTATTTCAAATTTAAATACTAAACTCTAAATTAATAAATAGATCCAAATGAAGTTAATGAAAATTATTTATACCTATTTGAAGATATTAAGGACTTGAAACAGAAACTTTTATCAAAATGACTTGTTTTGCCATTAAATGACCAGAAAAGGGTTAATATGCTGTAAAACAAACGAAACAAACCAAACCTAAATTAATTTTACTAGTACAAAATAAAAAACACCCTCCGGGCAATGTAAAAATAGATTTTTGAAACATTGCCTGAGGGGTGGGACTAAAAAATTCAATGTCAGTGAGTTTGTACCCTAAGTAGGTAAAATCATCAAATTCATTAAAGGATTAAAAAATAAAACAATTTGAAATGTAAACTTTAAATATGTATTAGAATAAAACAAACTATATATAGATATATAATACCCGTAAACTTGTTTTAAAAAACAATGAGGACTGTCTAATGTTGCATGTTCAAATTTTGAGTGTATTTATTCTATGTTATGACGATTTTGGGTAATGTGACGTAAGCAGTGACATAATTTTTGTTAGAGACAAAAACCGGAAAGATATTTTCTCTATTAATAATAGATTTTTGAGTTTTCATGTGACGTTTTTATTTATTTTTTTCTAAGGATTTGCTTAATGGGAGCAATGCATTGGACTCTGCCAAGACCCAAGAACTTTATGCTTCCCTCAAGAGAGGAACTGGTGCCAACTTGCTCAAAAAGCAATGGGACAGAATTGATATAACAGGCTACCTCAAGAAAAGTATGTTCATTTACTTTATTTAATTCTAAGTCTCTGAAGTCTTTTAATACTGATTTTATTTAGTTATGTCCTTCAGTAATTGTTTTACTTTTCATAAATGGCCTCAGCAATCTGATATAAACTTGAGTGAAAAACAATATTGAATAATTTTACTCATTCAGTTCCATTTTCAAAGAATATTATCAATTATAGAATTAATTAACCCTTTATCTACCAGAACGCCCCAAAATGCCCAACAATCAAAATGCTGGACTTCCTGAAAGCACCTGATTGTCGGCACTTAGAAAATGGTTTAGAGTTTGAAAAAAAGAAAAAGAAAAAAAAAAGAGAAATGACTTAAATGAATACATTTCTATTCAGTAGTAAATAATCAGCATTACAATACTAGCTTTGTCAACCATTTTACCCCACGTTATTGCGGATGGCAGTGGTAGATAAAGGATTAAAAAGTATCATTTCAAATATGAAATCTACAGGGTGTCCACAAAATCTGGGTACATGGGGATTAACACATACTTTTAAAACAAAACAATTTTATTTAATTATAATGTTAATAAATAATATTTTCAATTGTTTATTTTATTTACTGCTAAATTACCATATCTGCCTTCTCAGAAAAATAACATAAATAAATACAATAGTGAAATCTCCATGTACCCAGACTTTGTGAACACCCTGTAGAATATTTTTCTATTCTTTTTATATATAAACCTCAGAAAATAAAATCAGTAGTAGATTGAATTAACATTATTTAGCTATAAAAGCAAATAGTGTCTGTTGCCCTTTTATGTATTTTTTCTGATTTTTTCAATTTCAGGACAAAAACCTAAAAAATGGAAGAATATGTACTTTATCCTAAATGGTACAGAACGACAACTTCGATTTTTTGAAAATGAAAAGGTAAACTTAGAGTTGTGGATATTTATAATATACTTTGAAATATTTGGTAGATCTGAAAGAATTTGACTCGAGGTAGACTATCATTCACTTCAAGACCCACATTGCTTTTCTACAACCAATGTGAAATTTTCTATTTTGGATTTGTACTGAGAAAATGAAGTTATTTATTTGATACAAAAATTTCACTTAAAATTTTTAAGCATTTTCTATAATTGAAATTTTAATGAAAAATATATTTACTTATTCTTAACCTCCTGTACGTATCTTCAATTGCCTGGGTGAACTTATATGCCCTAATTTTTGTTCACTCTTTTTAAGGAATATTTATGACAATCATTTAGCATAAGGAGCAATTTTCAATTAAAAAAAAAAGTCTTAAGTAATGAAAGTTTCAATTGAATAAGATGAGGGTTTTTAAACTATGGATCCCGATTCTTCAATGGGTTGTGGAATAAATAAATTGGATTGCAAAATTGTGTTTCTTTGATTTCCTCATTTCAATATCATTACACTTAGTTTTAATGGGTTGCAATTCAAATTGTTGTTCTCGCTGTGGGTCACAGTAAAAACCTTTGAGGTGGGGGGGAAATGGAAGAAGATATAGGAAGCAGTATTTGTGAAATAACATGTACAATTTGAAAGCAATAAAGCAATAATATTGTATGATTAAGTGTACAGTATTTTGTTTATTTTTTAGCACTAATTTATTCATTATTTTTTAAGATAATGACTATACTTGGCTGCATTTCACAGTTAAATGTCTTTTGTTAGAATATAAATTCACTAAATGAAAATTACAGTGTTAAATATAAAATACTATTCTGGATTGCATACAAAATACTTTATATCCATAAAAAAGCCATACAAAATATTTTATATATATAAACGCTGAACAAGCTACTTTTTCAATATTCAACCGTCTGAAGATTTCATAATACGCATGAAACTGTATTAACGGAAAATTAGTACCATAGTATTTTATTTGTGATTTCAAATTTGCTCTGCATAAAGCACCTTTATATGTAAACACTTTTCATAATCATTCTCCATTACATTACATATATATATATATATATATATATATATATATATATATATATATATAAAGAGTTAAGGTAGCGTAGACATGGAGTTACTGATACTTTCTTGCCTATGCGATCTTCAAACCAAGTTTTGGTCTGAAGATTGCGTAGGCAAGAAACTGTCAGTAACCAGTTGTTGACTCCATGTCTACGCCATCTTAACTGAAATATAAATGCTCTATCAATGATATCGAGCACTGTCTACTTAGAAATATAGCAATATAGCACCCATATTACCTTATATATATATAAGGTACCAAAACTGGTAGTAAGGGATGATTCTACATGTGATCAAGTTTTGGTTGAAATAAATTTATTACAGAATGATGGTTTTATTGAGTTTTTACTTTCTTCCAAAGGTATATATATATAATATAATATAATAAAATAAATATATAAAGGTTTTACATTATTTATTAGATAACAAAGGAACATTCACGACCATATTGGTTGTGAATGCTCCTTTGGCAACTAATAAATATATATGTAAAACCTTTATATATTTATTTTATTATATTATATGACAGCTCTATTTTATATTGAGCACTCTACCAATAATACTGCCTTTGGTACGCCATTCCAGCAAAAGCTGAAACAGTGACCATCTCACACTATATATATATATATATAGCATACAAATCATAATTTATTATAAAATACTATTGTGGATTGCATACAAAATAAAATGGTTAATTTGTTACCTTAATGTTGACCGATTAGTCTTTGTTTTACAGTATTCCTTTATTAATCATAATAATATTATAATATTGTTACTATTAAGCTATATTGTAACTTTTTTATATTCGACCTATTTTTGTACATGTCATTTCATTTTCTGCTAAATCTTCATTTAAGTTCATAAAAATATGTGTACTTCAGATATCTACAAAATATATTATAAAATCATTTTCAAAGAGTAATGTTTTTTTATTATGCTCAATTTCATGAGTTTAATCTCATCTTATATATTAACTTAAACTTTTGAAGATTTATGTCTGGTTTGAATATTATGAATGTTAATTGACAAACACTCTCATCTTATTTTATTCAAATCCAATATTTTTCTCCTCTCTTCCTCTCTTTAGAGATCAAAGCCCAAAGGAATGATTGATCTGGCCTTTAGTTCCTTGTATCCTGTACATGACAGTTTTTTTGGAAGGTATGATTTTATCTTATCTTTTTTATTTAAGATATAATTATTTGTGAATAATTTTGCTTTTTTTGATTGTTGTCATCTTTATTGTAGTATGTATAAACACAAAGTTTCGGCTGCTGTATCCTCTGGCCTTCCTCAAGTGTTCCCTGTGTATCTGAGCATAGTAATAACCCAATCTGGGAAATCATTTTTAATAGTTTAACTATTGATCAAACATGCGTCAAAGATCTTCAAAAGTTCTTTGATGCCTGTTTGATCAACTGTAAAAACTTTTAAAAATGGTTGGGTCATTATTACGCTCGGATACACAGACAACACCTGAGGAAGGCTGGAGGATACAGTGACTGAAACATTGTTTATGCATACCACAATAAAGATGAGGACAACAGTCTCAAAAATCAAAATTATTTGTCTTTTGTTCTACAAAAAACTCCAAATATTTTGGTAATCTGACTTAGTTGTTCTGCATAGTCATCCTTGCTGGATTTCTTATAAGACAATTTTGATGGCTTGATCTCTTCATTTTTTATTTATTTAAAAAAAAATTTTTTTTTACTCATCCCTCATCCAACTTTGTATCAGACCTCAGAATTTTACTTAATTTTCATCTTGTTGAACATTGCCAAAATGCAATAAAGGGGTTAATCAGTGATGTCACACCGGCTTCATTATAGATTTTGTTTTTTCCAACATCAAATTTGTTCTACTGATAACTCCAACCTGTTTCCAGGGATGCCCCCCTCTCATGATTTGCTCTGTGTAATCTAAAGAATAGTTCAGGAGTCCTTCTATAATTTCCTGGAGATATGCTACAGCTAATCAAAGACTTTCTTGTCACATGTATAAAATAGGTGATTCTATTTGCGCACTTTTACTTGTCCAACTTTGTATCAAACTTCAGAGTCTTAGTTAATTTTCAAAACTATTTGAACTAAAAACATTTTGATGGGAAAATTTCTGGGTTTTTCAGAACATTTAAGATATAAGAAAAATCTATACTTAAGGGTTAAAAAATTATAAATACTAGCAAAATATATGCACCTTCCGGGTGCATGTATTCAAGTTTTAATGTAATAAAATATATCAAATTAGAAAGGCTAATGAATCTAAATAAGAATGCAGATAAAAAGATTTGAAACGGAGAGAGGGGTATAATCGAAAAATAGAACAACTAAAACTTACTCTTCCATCATTCCTGTCTGTCATTGCTAAATTTTCCGAATTTAACTATTTAGTTAAAATAGGAAGTAAAGAATAAAATTACAGTTATTTCTTGTTAATGGATTTATTTCAAGATTTATACCCGAGATTTTTGCTCATATTTATTAAGATAAAACCAAACAATTAGAAATCAATGATACTAAGCACATTTATTAAAATCAAATTTTTAATATCAAT
Source organism: Doryteuthis pealeii (assembly GCA_023376005.1). Lineage (NCBI taxonomy): Eukaryota > Metazoa > Mollusca > Cephalopoda > Myopsida > Loliginidae > Doryteuthis > Doryteuthis pealeii. Next base: position 55,527,957 of record CM042143.1, on the reverse strand, counting down.
ATGCAAATTAACCTTCTTGTTTACACTGTAAACTGCTATTTTGTTGTATATATAGATACAATTGCATGTTATTAGTATGTAGATGAGGCCAACACCGGAGGTCCAGTGGCTTCGGCCCTGGATCTTTACGAGTTAATAGCGTCGATCCCAGGGGGCCATCCCCCCAGGCAACACCTGCCCCCTTGATTTAAAGGGGCAGGGCTGGGTTTATTGCCCAGTGCCTGAGGCACCCCACTTGAGGGGGAATGCCGACGGGATCGACGCAATTTTTTACCTGCCACTCCATGAGCTTCGGCTTGTGTTTGGTCCCACGTTAATAGGGACTTTGTGCCTGACCCGTACAAGTGGGGTACGCGGTAAATACTATGTAGATGAGGCCAACAGTATTAACAATGTAAAACAATTTTATTAATAATTGAGGTTTAAATAAAAATAGAATCATGTATAATGTGATGTAAATAACTAAGGGAATTGTGTCTTGAGTAGTGATATAGACAGGCAAACACACAATCTCCATTATAAGAAGAGATGAAATTGGGGATACAATCCAAATAAAAATCCTTTTCTGAAAAAATTGTTCACCTTAAAATTACATGTGTGTAAAGTTGTTTATTGCAAATGTTTCTTGGTAACTTGTATAAAATATCAAAAATTTGGGAAATCACTTTTTTCAATTATGAAAGTTTTATTCGTATTTATGTGACATTATCATAGGGAGGTTAGGAAAAAGGAAAACTGAATTCAAACCTGTTAAGCTCTGCTTAAGATATTGACAATTTGTCTCATCCTACTTGTGCAGAGGGGTTGGTAGATATATGTATATATTCTGTTGAATAATTACAGGCTATAGCCTTGTGGATAAGTGCTGGTTCTCTGTAAACCGTTTGAAATGGCTTCTATATTATAAAATAATGATGCCAAGGCTGAAAAGTGTGTGTGCATGTAATAAATAAATAAGTAAAGTTTTGGGGGTCTATCCCCCTTTTCACTAGTGCTAGACCAAGGAAATTGTTTTTGGCGTCTGAGGTGGAGCGCCACACCTACTATCAGGTCTTCACTTTATTGTACAGTTCCCTGTGCTACTCATATGCTGAGTTGGTGAGGGCTGGTATTGAATCCAGAACCTTGTGGTTCCTAGTTGGACGCTCTACCCACTGAGCTAAACATGCCCTTTCATCAGTGGTATGATGATGGTACTTGCCGACTGTTAGATTGCTGACTATGAGGATGATAGGTACGTGATGCAGGGTTGGGCAGCACTGCTAGCCACTACCATCACGACGATAAATTGGAGACTTGGACATACGAGGTGTGTTTGTGTAAAGCAAGCCTCTTTTTTTTCCTTCTTTTTTTTTTGTTATATTGATTTTTTTTAGGTACTAACAATGTTTTTAAAAATTTTTGATTTGGCCAAAGTTTAAATCATTATTTTGATTTTAAGCCACCCCCACCAATAACATTTTATGTTTACATAATTATCTCCCTTTATAAGTAAAGTCATTGGGGTGGCTTAAAGACTGTATCAGCCAGATAGCGAGGGAGTCTATCCCCTTTTTACTAGAGCTAGACCAAGGAGATTGTTTGGTTATCTGAGGCAGAGCGCCTCACTCCTATCATCAGCTCCTCACTTTACACATGTGCTACTCATACGCTGAGTTGCCGAGGGCTGGAATCGAGCCAGGAACCTCAAGGTTCCTAGCCGGACACTCTACTGACTTTTTATTTTCATATTGAATTCATTTTGTTGATTTGGATTTAAAAAAAAAAAGTATTTTTCATGTTTTTTAAAATTTTTTATTTTTTTATTCAGGCCCAATTGTTTCCAACTGATCATCAAAGCTTACAACCACATTTCTGTCAACTACCTTTGTGCCGACAGTGCAGATAAAGCTCAGGTAACAAATAATTATTATCAATCAAATTACAGAACTGATAAAAAAACAAACCCAAACAACTTCAGTTAGCAATTTCCATTTTATAAGCTCATTTATTTCTTAGGGAATGTTTCAATCCCAACATATAAGACACATTGCAGGATTTTAAAAGCACTAATAACATTTGTTGTTTTGAGGCAAATCTAACTCCTAGAGAGATCTTTAATAAATAATAAGATATATTCTATGTATTAATGATTTTGACTCCAAATTAAATACTCATTGATAATCTTATGCAATTCCTGAGTGTATTGTGACATTTCTAATATAAAAAATTCATATTAAACAAGAAATTGAATATTAATCTTTAAAAATAAAATTGAATGATAATGTATAACACTAAATGTTATCATGAGTTAGAATTGTTACAACTCCAGCAGAAGGAATCATAGAACATGTTTATCCATTTTTAATCATATCTCCTTTTTAAAAGCTATAATCTTTTATGTTTTCTAAAAAATAAAAACGTTATAGATGAGCTTTCACATTTGGTATTAACATGCATTAATATCTTATTAATTTCTTTTTCTAAATGTTCGCCCCTATTTTTTTTTCTTTTACTTTTTCAGCACTGGATTCAATCACTAAAACCTTACTGTGTAAATATTCAACCTCCAAAAACACACCATTTGTCCGTTGCATTGAAAGAACTCCGAAGTTTATCAATTGAAATCTTTGATGGGCGAGAATTGCCTAATAAACAGTTGCCACACCCATATTGTGTCGTGTCCCTGAACACAGTGCAAGTTTGTCGCACTCAGGTCGCCAAGTGCCCTAATCCTTACTGGGGTGAAGATTTCATCCTAGAGTAAGTAATTTGAAAAAAAAAATTCTTTCTTTATTGTTTTTGGTTTTATAAGAAAAAAGGTTTTTTTTTTTGTCATATAGTACATAAATAATGAGAACTAAGCCCTCTGGTTAAAAATTAAACTGTCCAAATTGTCCAAGCTGAAGTGCAAAAGTGTAAATCCTGATTATCTGGTGTTGCTTATCTGCCAAATTCTTATTTCTTATGAGTTTCGTCACTCCATTTTTTTATTTATTCATTTTTTAAAGAAAGAAAGGATAGAAAATGACATGCTACACAGAAAAAATATAATAAGAAAGAAAGTGAGATAGGGTGAGTGCACAGAAGTGATAATGCTAATCTGTTTCAATCGAACTAATGAAAAGATGAAAAGAAAAAGAAAAAAAAAAACAGGAGTAAGAGAAAATTAAATCAAGATTATCATACTTTTAACATTGAACTATTTTGCAATACCTCTTTAGGTAACATATCAAATATTGTAATAATTATCATATGGTATATCTACAGGTCTTGCTAGTTCCCAAATAATTCTTTGAATATAAGTAATGTTGTTGACCCCCCCCCCCTTCTATTTCTCCTCTGAGCTTAACTTTGTTTTTCTCTTTTGTACAGTGACATTCCACCAGATGTTGAGAGTTTCACTGTGTCTATTGTGAACCAGGGTCGTCGATCAAAAGATGTTGAAGTTGGTAAGTACCAAAAGGAAAACATTTATTAAACTCGTTATTTATTAGTAAACTTTATGCACATAGTTTTGTTATGGTTATTGTCGTAGGAAATGGACATTAGGATCTAAGTTCAAATCCTGGATGAGGCTGTTAGCATTTCATGTAGTGCTTAAACCCTTGGAAAGGTATGCATCCAACTATTCTTCCTCCAGCTATGGGTAAATAGTAGGATAGACTGGACCCTTTAACCTTGGTTAGGCAACCAGTCTAGGAGAAGTAAAACTCTGAATTCAAATCTGATATACAAATGTGGCTAGGGACTATCTTTGGACACATATCCCTAAGAAACTCCACACATGAATACACATGTAGAACCGGCTTAACTCACATCAGGTGAATGCTGTTTTATACACACTTTTATGTAACCATTTTTTTTCTTTCACATATTGTCACAGTTTCTATTATCAGAAATGTTGTTTGATACTTTTATATTGATTAGATTAAAACTAAAACATACATTGACTTAATGTCTCTTTAACCTTGGTTAGGCAACCAGTCTAGGAGAAGGAAAACTTTGAATTCAAACCTGTTACATGAATATGGCAGGGGACCACTTTTGGACACATAGTCTTGAGAAACTCTACACATGAATTTATGTGTAGAACTGTCTTGACCCACATCAGGTGAATGCTGTCACCCCCACCCCAAACAGTTTTATTAGCCATGTATTAAAAAGTAATTTTTATAATTTGGTCTATAGTTCAACTAAAACTAGTTTTACAACCAAATGACATTTAGTTTGTCATTTCATATTGTTTATTTATCTTGGTTGGGAATTTCCAAACTATTTTTTCCTGGGCATCACATCAAACTGCATCTAATAGTGAAGTTTCAATTTTGGAGCTTTGGGGAATGTGGAGTACCCCTTCATTGCCATTACTCCCAAGTCCACTCCGACTCTGAGTGGTAGTACTGTTAGGGTCCTACCAATAGGTTAAATAGAAAAAAAATGATTTTTATAAAAATATGTTTAAAAAACTGAGTTTAAAAAAAATTTTAAACTGTATGGCAACTGAAGACAAATTTCAGTTTCTCACTTAGTAATACTAGCAAGAATATGCACCCTCTAGGTGTAACTATCAAATTTTAGTCTAATGAAATATATTAAATTAGAAAGACTAACAAAATTCAATAAGAACAAATATAAAAAGATTACACTTATTTTAATTATATTTTAATTGGTTTCTATATAAAATCATTCATAGGATTGATTTTAATACACTGGAGAATAAAACAATAATATTAGAGATCAATAACACCAAGTAATTGTTTATTAAACCTGATTTTCTTAAAACTAGTATGCAAATTAACCACACTATATTTTATGTAAACCTTTGTTTCAGTGATATGAGACACATTGCAGTAATAACATGGGCTGTTTTGAGGCAAATCTAGCTCAGATTTTCATAGACATTGTTAATAAATAAGGTTTATTCTATGAATTAATGATTTTGTCTACAAATCAAATACTCATTGATAAACTTACACAATTCCTGAGGGTATTGTTACGTAAGCAGAGATGTAGTTTTGGTTACAGACAGACACCGAATTTCTATTATAATAGCGTTTACCTGGCATTGCCTGGATAGAGGGTTATTTTTTAAAGTTAGTCCTGCAGATCCATTATTACTGAATCGGGAGTTGAATTCTCGTGGGATACCCCATTTAAATCCCTATGTAAAAAAAAAAAAAAGAAAATAGACCTTGCATTGATCCAGCTACTCTGAAAAGAAATGTTAATGTCTACTATCTAAAATATTAAATGAAAAAAAAATCCATGCTGTTATCATTTAAATTTTCAATTTTTTAATTATCTTCACGAATATAAATCAAATCTATATTATTTTTGCTCAAAAACCAAGACCTGGTGATATTTAATGTGTATATATATATATATTTACTTTGTTGTTAATTGTTTTATTTTCAAAGTTTCCTCTGATAGATAGAAGATATAGATAGATGGCAACTGGAGTCAAATTTCAGTTTTTCACTTTGTAATATTCATTTTAAAGGTGAAAAATTTTTTTTTTTTTTTTTTTTAACATCCTTATTGTATTGATTCTTTCAATATCTGTTTTGCTGTTGCAGTGCAAACAACTCTAGAATTAGGAGACCTTAAGAGTGGTGACTATATTGATGAGTGGTATAGTCTACAACCAGTCAATGTAGCCAGCCGTGGGGATATGGGCTCCATACGAATCAAGGCCAGGTATTTACATGAAGTGATTATGCCACCAGAAGAATACACAACACTCAAGGAGGTAAGAAAACCACTATGCAATTTTTTTTCTTTGATTTTGTATCTTATAATTAAAAAAAGAAAAAGTTGGACACGTGGCACACTTTTTACATATCTATTATACATACTAGCAAATATATGCACCCTCCGTGTGCAAGTATTTTAGTTAAATTTTATAAAATATATTAAATTAGAAAGGCTAATGAAACTGAATAAGAATGTAGATAAAAAAAATTTTGAACAGAGGGGGTATGATTGAAAAATAGAACAACTTTGAAACTAACTCTTCCATCATTTTCCGTTACACCCGTCTTTCATTAAAATTTTCCGAATTTAACTGTTTAGTTAAAATAGGAAGTAAAGAATAATATTACAGTTATTTCTTCTGGTTAATAGATTTCTTTTAAGATTTATTGAAGAGATTTTTGCTCATATTCAATAAGATAAAACCAAACAATTAGAAATCAATAATAGTAAGCATATATTTATTAAAATCAATTTTTTAAAGATCAATATGCAAATTAGCCTTCCCATTCATACTGTAAACTGCTATTTTGTTGTATATATAAATACAATTGCATGTTATTAGTATGTAGATATGGTCAACAGTGTAAATAATGAAAACAATTTTATTAATAATTAAGGTTTAAATAAAAATAAAATCATGGAGAATGATGTAAATAACAAAGGGGATTTTGACTTGTATGGTAATATAGTTTCGGTTACAGACAGACAAACACACAATCTCCATTATAATAAGATATGTATTTTTCAAGCATTGGCTTCATTTTGTTCTATTTTTACTGAACAGTTACATTTAAGTCCAAATGTTTTATGTATTGGCATTCATGATAAGTCAACATCTTAATATTTGACTGAATTTTTGAAATGAGGCTTGATAATTTGAATTATTTGTACACATGGTGTAATGGATAAAAGGGTTGAGTCAATACAATTCTAAGTGACAATCATCTCTAGGTTGAAGGTTCAATTCTGGCCAAGGGAGATAATAACATAGAATACTTAATACAGCTTAACACTTGTACCTGGTCATGGTTAATAGAATGAGAACAGTCTACCCCCGTGGATTGAATAAAGAGTTCGGTTTGAAGTTCCGTGAAGGCTCCTGACTATGACAAGAAATACCTGAAGAAGGCCAGAACTGTTGTGTAGATAACAATAAAGATGAGGAGAATATGTTATATATTGTACAAACGGAAATATGAATTTCCGGTTTTATTAAACAAAGAAAATATAACAACTTCCCGTTATCAGATCAAGAGATAAAAATACGTAGGAGTAGCTATGAATATAAAAGAACCGAGGGCTCGAGACAGGTCAGTCAGCCCAGGAGGCAGTCAGCCGGAGAGAGAGTGAGGTGATCGAGGTCAGTAGTCGGGAGAGTCGATGCGAGTTAGTTGGCCGAACGGGACCTCGTGTAGTTGGTGTTGGAAAAGCTAGCCTTAATATTTACCAACTGAAAAAGCTTGTCACCCAGAAATTTAATAGGACTGAAAGTCTAAAGACTGAATATATTAATTAAACTGACCCTCTCTCTCGAAGTTAAGAAGCTTGAATTTATTTCAATAAACTTCTGGAGGATAACTTTGGTGTTATTGTCATCTCTTACAACGAAGATAAAACTATTGCAATTTAGTACCGTGACACCGCTGCTACGCAACAAATAGTCTGAATAATACAAATAATACAAATTATCAAGCCTCATCTCAAAAATTCAGTGAGAAAAAAAAGAAGAATTGCCAATAACAGGTTGGTATAAAAGAAGCTTGTTGTACATGTCAGTTTTTTTGTGGAGGCGTGTGGTGTAATGGTTACCGTTGTGGTAAATGGACACAGTGGCACAAGTTCAAATCTTGGACAAGGATTTTTGCATTTTACATAATGCTAATACCCTTGGGAAAGGTATAGATCCAACTATTCTCCCTCCAGCTATGGGTAAATAGTAGTGCAGACTGGGCTCTTTAAGTTTTTTTAGGCAACCAGTCTAAGAGAAGGAAAACTCTGAATTCAAACCTGTTAACCCTTTATCTACCAGAGCACCCCAAACCACCTGACAATCAAAATGCTGGACCGCTTGAAAATGTCCGAGATTGTCAGCCCTTAGCAAATGGTTTAGACCGAATACCCACGAAGTTGGAATTTCTGAATGATCATTTGTTTACATTGTAAGCGTCTAATGGTGGCATGATATTTGAGACATGGCTATTGTGGGTGGCAGTGATTGTTAAAGGGTTAAACTCTGCTCAGAAATTGACCTTGTGCCACATCCTTCTCATGCAGAGAAGTTGTGTAAATATATATATATATATATACACACAGGGTGACCCCCCCCCCCAGAAAAAAACAGAACCCCAATTTTTTTTTTGGGGGGGGTCACCCTGTATATATACTATTACTAATGCAGACTACGAGCACAAAAAAAAAATACAGAACCCAAATTCTATTTTTGGGGGGTCTCCCTGTATATATGCTATTACTGATGTAGAGTACCAGCACAAAAAAAAAACAGAACCCAAATTCTGTTTTTTTTTTTTTTTTTTTTTTTTTGGTGTGTGTGTGTGTAGGGGGGTCACCCTGTATATGTGTCAGTTTTTGTGTACTGAGTTAAGTTAAAACTTATATGCCAAGAACAAATGTTAGTCACTTAAATTAAAAATATTTGTTCTATTTTCAGCTGATCCTGACCAATTTGGACAATGTATTGGTGTTGGCCCAAGTATGTGTCAATGAACGAATCAGCCTTGCCAAAGCATTGCTTATGGTATTCCGTCATGAGAAACAGGAAGCTGTACTTCTGGAGGCACTTAACAACATAGAAATCAATAAAGAAGGTAAACCATTGATACTAGTGTGGCCTGTGGATATACCACAGTATGATATTTTAACTCATGCAATATTTAATATCTATACTTAAATAACTATTGCAAAAAATTTAATATGTAAAAAGTATAATAATCTTCATTTAACTCTCTCCCTTTCTTTCTTCCCTCTCTCTTTCTTCCTCTCTCTTCCCTCTCTCTTTCTTCCCTCTCTCTTTCTTTCCTCTCTCTTCTCCTCTCTCTCTTTTCTTCCTCTCTCTCTTTATCTTCCTCTCTCTCTTTATCCTCTCTCTCTTTATCTTCCACTCTCTATTTATCTCTCCTCTCTCTCTATTTATCTCTCCTTCTCTCTCTTTATCTTCCTCTCTCTTCTTCCCTCTCTCTATTTATCTCCTCTCTCTTTCTTCCCTCTCTCTATTTATCTTCCTCTCTCTTTCTTCCCTCTCTCTATTTATCTTCTCTTCTTCTCTCTCTATTTATCTTCCTCTCTCTTTCTTCCTCTCTCTATTTATCTTCTTCCTCTCTCTTTCTTCCTCTCTCTATTTATCTTCCACTCTCTTTCTTCCCTCTCTCTATTTATCTTCCACTCTCTTTCTTCCCTCTCTCTATTTATCTCCACTCTCTTTCTTCCTCTCTCTATTTATCTTCCACTCTCTTTCTTCCCTCTCTCTATTTCTCTCTCTCTCTCTCACTCTCTCTCTCTTTATCTTCCACTCTCTCTCTCTCTATTTATCTCTCTCTCTCTCTCTCTCTATTTATCTTCCTCACTCTCTCTCACTCTCTACTTCCATCTTTCCATTCAATTTAATTCTGCAATTGTTTGCTTTGATTAATTCTTTTTTATTGAATTCTAAATGTTTGATATTTATGCATTGTTTTATTTATTTAAAACAACATTTGTTCCCCTACAGATGAAGTTTCAACTTTATTCCGAGCAACGTCACTGGCCACTACATTAATGGATCAATATATGAAAATGACAGCATCAACATTTGTACACAAAGCAGCTAAAGACTGTGTTCATCGGATAATAGAAAGTAAACAGTCATGTGAGGTAATGTCAAATATCAATGGGTGATTTACTTACAAATGCTACATATAATCTGTTGTTGCCAGCCCTGTCGGCTGAGGCTTTAGAATATACTGACTGCACCTCTGTAGAGGGGTAAGACACCCCCAATGGGGTCACCTGTTGGCCGTGGGTGGTGACACATGATGCTTAAGGGTGGAACTCTGGTGGCTGAGCAGTCCATGACATGTAACACTCCACTAGATAGGTGGTTGGAGAGACCCTCTCTGAGCTATCAGCTGTTCATGTCAACCAAGAGTACCTATACAATTGTCCCAACCCTATTGCCCTTATGGCAAGACCCCAACCCTTTTTATCATATATGTGGTAGAAGGTGGTGGCTGAGGGTCTTAGTGTCCTGGGTATGACATTAAACTGCATCTAATGGTGAAGTTCCAGTTCTATGAACTCTGAGGAGTGTGGAGTACTCCTTCATTGCCAATACTCCCAGGTCATTATTGATTTTAGTAATTTCAATATGAGATTCTTTTATACTCATCTGTACATAGATTTTATAAAAAATTTTCTGTAACTTCCTGAATTTTTTTCTGAAGAAAAAATTATGAAATATTATCATAGACAAATTATAAACATTATATTTGGTAAAAGTTTACCATTTTTTTGCTAATATTTAATTATAGATTTAAATCTTTGTCAAGTTTGTAATACATTAAGACCGGAAATAATTGTTTGTTGGTCAAATCACAATCTGACCAAATGTATAATTCAGGGATGCTCATAGGTACGCGTCCTGTGTCCCTGACATACAAAAATCAAAAAAAGACGCAGTAAAATTGTATCTGTGCATCCCAGTGATTTTCTTTTTTCTTCCCTCACCATATCAAGCTAACTGTAAATACATTTCAATAGTTTCTTAGAAATGAATTACACAGGATAGGTTACAAGGTAGGTGTTAGACAGCTTTAGTTGGGACCCATAAATTTTCCCAGGGACTCATTCAAAGCAAATATGTGCAATTTCAGCTGGGTCACTTTAGCGGGAGGTTATGATGTTGAAAAGACCCAAAACCCCCTAATGAATTAAAGGACATCACTGATGATGCATCCAGCCACACTTTGGAGATGTATTTTGCAAAAAAAATGTTAGAATGTGGTAAAATCATTTAAGATTTATTTACATCTGATCCAGACATGTTTAATTCATGTATTTGATTTTTTTTTTTTATTTTTTTTTTTCTCAAATTAACTTTTTTTATAATTTTTTTTTTTTTTTTTTTTTTTTTTTAAATATTTTAACAGCTGGATCCTGCACGAATGGAAAATTCTGGAGAATTAGAAGGAAATGTTGAACACTTTTTAACACTTTTGAATGGAGTTGTGGATGATATTTTCAGGTCAACTGAATATTGTCCAATGTAAGTTGCATACAAATACTTTGATACCTATTTTTTGGCAATATTAACTAAATTCTTATTTGTATTAATTTTAAACTCAAGTTTTGGAAAAGGAATTTTCTAATTAAACCATAATGGCTTCTTTTTTTTTTTTTTTTTTAACTATTTACCTATTTTAAACTGTGGTCCTCCCGCCACTTTGGGACACTGGCTGCAGCTCTCTCACGTGTCGCTTGTTTACACTGAAAAATCACATTTCAAGTTTTATATTATTGTTCTGCAATAAGCAGCATGATTGAAAATTTGAGTTTTTGGTTAGATTTGAAGTTGGAATAATGTTATTTAATTTTCATCATAAGTGTGATATTTCTTTATGAAAAGATTTCTTTGTTCAGTGCTTGAAGTTTTGCTTATTATAATAACTAGTAAAAGTATGCGCCCTCTGGGCACAAGTATTTAAGTTTTAATGTAATAAAATATTATGTCAAATTAGAAAGACTAACAAAACTAAATAAAATGAATATAAAAATAGTACACTTATTTTTATGTTATTTTAATTGATTTCTATATAAAATTATATATAGGATTGCTTTTAATATGTTTGAGAATAACATGATAGTATTAGAAATCAGTAACAGCAAATGATTATTTATTAAACTCAGTTTTGTTAAAATCATTATGCAAATTATTCCCACCTTACTACTATGTAAATCTTTATTTCTTAGAGATATATAACATATGTCAGGAATTAAATGTATTAATGATATGGGCAGTTTTGTGGCAAATCTAACTCAGCTAGACTTTAATAGAGACATTGTTAATAAATAAGATGCTAATAAAGATTAAATAAAACTATTTCATAGTCATTGAGAATATAACTTAAATAATTAAGGAAATTGCGACATTAGTGGTGACATAGTTTTGGTTACAGACAGATAGTTACATAATCTCTATTATAATATTTAAGAACAAATATCTGAATGATAGTAAAATTATAAAAGAAAAAAAATAATGCATACCAAATTTGTCTTGTTTCTAAAATTTCTTTATCGTTATTTCCAGGATGTTGCGCCATATTTGCTTTTGTTTGCAACGAAGTGCAAAAGCCAAATGGCCAGATGATGAAAGTGTGCGTACCCGTGTAGTTAGGTAAGATGATACTTTGACATTTTCTTGTTTTGTCTACTTATTTTTTTCTTTCTTTTTTTTTTTTTTTGTTACTTATGACTGCATTCTTGTAAAAAAAAAAAAAAAAAAAAAAAAGAAAGAAAACAACGTAATGGTACAGATATGCTGATAGATACGCGTCCTGCGTCACTGACTAAAAAAAAAAAAAAAAAAAGTATTTATTGTGTTGATAGCACTGATTTTATATTTCAATACTGTATTTTAAACTTTTAAATTTTTGTAAATACTTTTAGTAGATAAACATGTTTTTTGGATATAGTTATCATTTTTGTTACCTTCCAATTTTCAATTTTAAAATGAAATGTAGTGCCGATATTGACGTTTGTATATTGTCAGAATTTTGCAGGCAATATGATTGATACATCGGAAATATATTGTTTGTATATTAATTTAAATATATCCAACCACCAACATAATCCTTCCTTTCTTTCTTTTTCTTTTTTTTTTAATGTTACTGCATTCTTGTAAAAACAAAAGTAATGATATAGATATGCGTCTTGCGTCACTGACGCATAAAAATTTAAAAGGACGCAGTAAAATTGTATCCATGTGTCCCAGTGTTTATTTTTTTTCTTCCTCCACCATTTCAAGCTAACTAAATACATTTCAATATTTTCTTGGAAATAAATTTCACTGTATGGGGTACAAAGTAGGGGTTAGACAGCTTTAGTTGTTCATAAATAAAAACTCTGCAATTTATTAAGAAACTTCAGTTGGGACCCATCAAATTTCCCAGGGACTCATTCAAACCAATTCCGTGTGTCCCAGGATGCACTAAATTAAAAATCACTAATGGGTTTTTTTGTAAAAAAAAAATACAATAGAATAGAATTAAATTCATATATTGATGTACCAATAATAGCATATAGTTTTAAAAAAAAAAAAAAAGAAAAAAACCCTCATAAATTAAATAAATTGTTTCATTGTAAATGTCAGTGTTCAGTACAAGATAAGGCAAAGTAATAAGCCTACAGTTTAGCTCAGTCGGTAGAGCATCCGCCTTGGAACTACAAGGTTCCAGGTTTGAACTGGTCCTACCAAATCAATGCATGAGGAGCACAGCTAGGATCTGTGCACTAAAGTGGGAGCTGATGGTAAGTGTGGTGTTCCACCTCAGATGCAAAAACAATTTCCCTGGTTGTGCTAGTGAAAAAGGGATAGACTCCCTCCCTGTCTGGCTAACACTGACAATAGGCCACCCTGCTTACTTACACTGCTGGAGATGTAAGTACGAACTCATATGTGACGTTCTCCTGTGGACACCTACACAGGGATACAGTAGCTTTCCAGGATACTTTTTTAATAATTTAGAAATATTGAATATTAGCTACTTTATAAATAAATTTAAAAAAAATTTCTTTCTCTTTTTAGTGGATTCATCTTTTTGCGACTGTTGTGTCCTGCAATATTAAACCCTAAGTCTTTCAATTTGATATCAGGTGAGTAATTTTTTCATGCATCATTTTTATAGTCACGCTGAGTCAGCTTCATCTTTAATTCTTAACATCCTATACGCTTCATTCCACCCAGCCGGAAGTCACATTCATTTTCCTAATCCACCCCAAATGATAGCCTTTGTTTAAATGTAATTTAGCAGTTTTATTTTTATGGGAAATAACCGGTAACTTTAAATGAAAAAGCTATTTTTAGCCATTTATTGATAAATCCTTATAGGAATAGGGCTTTGGATTTAGAAAATTCTCAACATGATGTTAAGAGTTAATCTCTGTACATTTTTTGCAATCAAGCCATAAATTGTTGCTCAGTTAATCATTTGATAAACCCTTTATCTACCAGAGCACTTCAAATTGTCTGATCATATGTTGATCTCGGGTGTTTTCAGGCGGTTTGGGGTGCTCTGGTAGATTAACCCTTTATTTACCAGAACATCCCAAACAAAAAGCATCGGCACATCAACATCTTCAGGGACAGCCTTTACATGCGACATCTATGGTCAAGAATGTTTTTTAAACATTGGACTTCATTGACTTCAGGGGCACAAGAACTATATAGTCTTCCGAGAGTGCAATGCCAATGACTCCAAACTGCCTGATCATTTGTTGATCTCGGGCGTTTTCAGGCGCTCTGGTAGATTAACCATTTATCTACCAGCGTCCCGAACTACCTGTAAACGCCCGAGCTCAACAAATGACCGTTAGGCAGTTTGGGGTGCTTTAGTAGATAAAGGGTTTATAATCAAATGTACCTCCATCTTTGAAAAACATCATATTGAATTTGAATATATAGCCCAATTAAACTTGTTGGACTATCTTTGGGGGAAAAGCTGTGTGAAAGTCACCACTTATATTTATGGACTTTACCAATAGCAAGATCAGGCATTGACCAATCAAAATCAACATAGAATACAGTCGTTGGTAAATTTTTCCTAAGGTCAGTTACTAACTGGACTTAATACCAGACAGACTACGACTGGATTCTCTGCTACAAGTACACTATTGTTCTACCTAGGATTGTTACACACTGGACCCGTCAAAGAACACAAACACTAGTATTTAGGAAAATATAAGATGAGATGTTTATTCCCTTGGTTGTGTACAGCTGAGAGTCGTTGGCAGGGTTATGCAAACGTGGAGCCTTTGGGAGTTCTTTTCTAGTGATCTTAAACCTGATCATTGTCTATCCAATTGATCTCTATGGGCTTCTTTTATTGTAGTCTGACCCCCCTGTGTCACGCCTCTTTGATCGTGACACCTACGCAGTTTTTCTGTAGACACACCTCTTCGCCCATGCAGCCTGTTTTCATTGGCTATGGGCTATGCCTACAGATTTCTGCGCCTAAACCGTGTCAAATGTACACCTGCATTTCCAGGTGCAAAAGGTCAGCCAGGGCCACATCCTGTTTTCATTTCCAGCCTGCACCTGACACCCATGCGCTTCCTGCGGCAGCTTGGTCCTCAGGTGCACTGATCAGGCAATATATTACAGGATTTCTAGGACTACAACTGAACTTTCTACTACTGAAACTACACCCTTTTCTACCATTGGATTTACCAATAGGAGACCTAAATGCCTAAAATGACAACAAGAATCATAACAAAACTTTATAGACTGAACAAGAAATTTAAAGAAGTAATCAATTATCATATGAGTTATGTACATTTTAAATTACTTTTAGAAATACTATATAATTTTACTTTATGGAATGTATTGGATCATCTCATAAATAATATCTAAAATATCTGATATTGATGACATTTTCATTATTTTAGAATGCCTAAATAATAACACATGTTAGTACATGTCTGTATTAAATGAGTTATATTGTCATGATACAATTCAACTCACTTAGTTACTAACTTGACCCTCTTCTAAATATGGACATTGTCTACAGAGCATAAAGACATATAAATGTTCTATGTTTAGAAAAGGCAATTTTGCAGACAGAAATATCCTGAAATATTTATAAGATAGATTTTTTCAATAAAAGAAATTGCCAAAGATGAAACATCTTGACAGAATTTGTATTATAATTATTATTATAAGTAATTAAAGGGAAGTACTCTAGGATTAGCATTTAACAGTTATCTTTCTTGAAAAATTATAATGATCAGAATGAGCACAAACACAGACATCCACACTTAAATTTTAAATTGGATGGGAAATTTCTTTATTCTCCAAGTTAGAGCATTTTAATGCTATTGTGTTAACACAAATCTTGATACAGTGTGCAGTTTTTAATAGTAACATACATACAAAACAGATTTGTATAATGAAGATTGTTGTATATAGCAGAGCTGTATGGAGAAACACAACAGAAATAGTAGCATTTACAGTGAAAAAAGATATTTTAATGAGAGTCTAGGTTTTATGTGCATTCATATAAAATGTCAATAAACGGAAGGACTCTAGAATTAGCATTTAACAGTTATCTTTCTTGAAAAAAGATATACCACATTATGATAATTATTACAATGTTTGATATGTTTACTTAAGGGCTATTGCAAAATAATTCAATATTTAAAAAGTATAATAATCTTTATTGAACTCTCTCCTCTTTTTTTTTTTTCTTTCTTTTCTTCTTTTGATCATGTTCGATTGAAACAGATTAGCGTTATTGCTTCCACGCACTCACCTCCTCTCTGTATCTTTCCCCTACTCTCTTTCTTATATTTTTTCTTTGTAGCATGTTCGTTTTCTTCCCTTTCTTTCTTTATAATAAAAACAGAATGGTCCATTGTTTAGCTGATGTGTTGACACTCATAAGAATTCGGCAGATAAACTGGATTTAGATTTTTGAATTTCATTTTGGAATGACTATCTTATTTTTTACCAGAGGGTGTTGCAAGATGATGACCGTACAATTAAGAACATGAGTATTATTTTATAGATTATGGGATAGATTCAAACATTATATATGAAAGCGAGATTATTAAAAAAAAAAAATGTTAACACCTTGTCAACATTGTATCTTTAATTTTCTCTTAAATACATAAGTAAATTCCTTTTTTTTTTCTTTACAGAAACACCTACAGAAATGGCAATAAGATCATTGAAGCTTGTGGCAAAAGCTTTGCAAAATTTGGCCAATTTAGTTGAATTTGGTGCTAAGGTGAGTTTTTAGAACCTTTTTCTTTTTATTATAGTAAAGTCATGCTGAAAGCATTGGTTCTGGTTAGATCACTGAAGTTAAGCAGCAATAAGCCTGTTCAATACTTAATTGGATGGCCACTTAAGCAAAAGCAGGTACTGTAAGCATCCCAAGTCATTTGTTTATCAAAAATGACTTGATTTAGTATTAAATGACCTGAAAGGTTATATTAATTTGAAAGTGAAATAAATGTATATGGCATGTTGGAATATTTTTGGATATAAGGTGTGCTGGAATATACCACTTAAACTTATAGACTCTGGGCGTGGATTAAAGCCAGCCTATCAACAGTTTGAATATATGGTTAGTTAACTATTTAATTACTGATCTTGAAAGCTGTTCATTTGCGCATATTCACCACTGACAAACGGATCTGCAACCTACGCTCAACCAAAGGATTCACCTACCACTAAGGACACCAAGGAACAACCAAAGGATTCTTCACTAAGGATCAGCCTCTGATTAACACAAGGGAACTCCATATAAGTGCTTTCACTTGAAGCCTAAAAATGGCCACAAAATCGTAACATGGCATTATAGCTATGGTTATTTCCTATAACTCCAACATAAACAAAAGGGAACCACTCTTGACTGATAAATTATTTTATTTCCCATTAAACTAAACCTAACCCTAACCCATGTCTTTTTTCCTAGTAGATCAATAAATAAATAAATATTTATCAGTCAAGAGTGGTTCCCCTTTGTTTACGTTAGAGTTATAGGAAATAACCATAGCTATTGTAGCTGATTACCTAAGCAGAAGCTGAATTTAAACATCAAATCCTAAATTATACGGTTTTAAATTCAAAGAAAAACAAACTCCTAGCAAATATGTTTTAAAAAAATTGTTTAAATTTCATTTCAGTTTCATTTTCTTTTACTCGGTTGTTTTCATTCAACTATAAAAAGAATTTAAAAAAAGGAAAATTCTCAAATTTCACTTATTTCAGGAATGATGGAAAATTTTCAATGTATCAATTTTTGTCGGGGACTTGAGAATAGCAATGTATTTACAAGTGATCAAGATAAAAAGAATATGGATTTTAAAGAATGTAGAAAGCAAAAATACTTTTTTTTAATATAAAGAAAAGTTGTGATTATCATTCGGTTAAGCTCAGTAGAGCACTCACCTGGGAATCGCAATGTTCTAGGTTTGATACTGGTCTCCGCCAACAGCATATGAGTAACAGAGATTGGGTAATCTGATGTGTGTGGTACAGTGGGGAGCTAACTGTAGGTGTGGAGCACCCTCTCAGCAAAAACAATCTCCCTGGTCTAGTGCTGGCAAAAAGTGGATAGACTCTTGTTGATACCAACAATAGGCCAACTTTAACTTTATCTTCAGCTTATATTTTTTGAGTGAGACATATATTCAATTATCTTAAGTTATGTAAGAGCTTTAAAAAAATCCCACCAGTTATAGAAACTTTATTAACCTAGCAATATATGCACCCTCCGGGTGCAAGTATTTAAGTTTAATTCATAAATTCATATTAATTAGAAGGCTAATGAAACTGAAAAGAAGGCAGATAAAAAGATTTGGAGCAGAGGGGGTATGATTGGAAAATAGAACAACTTTGAAACTAACTCTTCCATCATTTTCCATACTCATTTCATTGATAAGCATTGATAAGTTTCCTAATTTAACTATTGAGTTAAATGTAGAAAGAATAAAATTACTGTTATTTCTTCTTGTTAATGGATTTCTTTTAAGATTTATCCCAGAGATTGTTGCTCATATTCATTAAGACAAAACCAAACAATTAGAAATTATAATACTAAGCATACATTTATTAAAGATTTTTTTAAGATCAATATGCAAATTAAATTCACACTGTTATCTCTATTTTGCTGTATATAAAATTCAGTTGCATGTTATTGGTATGTAGATATAGTCAACTTATGTAAAAAAATTTTATAATAATTGAGGTTTAAATAAAAAAAATTCATTGTGATGTAAATAACAAAGGGAATTGTGACTTGTATAGTATATAGTTTGTTACAGCAGACAAACCCACATCTCCATTATAATAAGATAACTTTATAATGGAGAGCTGTATGCATTCTAATTTTAAAGATCTTTTTCCTTTCAATTTTTGATGTGTCATATTTAGCTTTTGTCTTTTGCAGGAACCGTATATGAAAGTCGTGAAATCCTTATTATAAGACAAACAAAGAAAGAATGATAAATTTTCTTGATACTTTATCTGTGAGTATATTCAATACTTGAAAATATTTTTGTGTATTTCAGTTTTGTTTGAAAAGTGACTTTTTTATAAAAAGTCATGTGTTATTATTTTGCATATAAAATGAAATATTTAAAACCTGTTCATTTCAATGTTGTAATTTGATATATCAGTGGTGACTCCATAGGTAGGGTTATTCAGGCATATCTAAAGAACTATCTTAAGTCGGTAATCTGAACATTAGCTACATAAATGAGAGTAACCTCTCCTTGTTTCTTTCACTTTGAGGAAGCCGTATGTTTTGGTTGGCCATTTCATTTCACCCTTAAATCTACACTGAAAATACGAATTTGTTCAAATCAATACAACTGCATGTTTTAACACAAAAATATCATAAAATGTGTTCTTAATAACGATTAAGTTCATTTCAAATAATGCGCAAGCACAATTAAGAACACATTTTATGATATTTTCATGTTAAAACATGCAGTTGTATTGATTCAAACAAATTAGTATTTTCAGTATAGATTTACGGTGAAATGAAAATGGCCAACCAAAACATATGGCTTCCTCAAAGTGAAGCAAACAAGGGGAGGTTAGTCTCATTTATGTAGCTAATGTTCAGATTACCCTTAAGTCTATCTATTTGTAAGCGATACAAATTCTTAGAAACAAGTCATTGACTTTGGTTGGACTCAAGGTGCTGATATCATGAATATTTATTTTAATTCATTAACTTTTATAGCTTTGTTTTTCATGCCTTAAAATGTTGGTTTAGATAAATTTTGTTGACTGTTCATAATAATGTTACATGAAAAAAAATGACATTAATCACAATGTGCTGTGTTACAGTAACAAAAATTGAGTCATTATAATAGCACCTCTGATATATATATATATATCTGTGACAACTCTGGTGATAGAACTGTTGGTCTCCGCCAAAGAAGCTATTATTTCTCAAGTCTATTTTAAAGCAATAAAATTCTCTCAGACTAAATCATTTATCCTTAACTTTTGTTGGACTCAAACCATCATTAATGATTATTTTAATTCACTTTTAAAGCTTTGTTTTATTTTCATGTCTAAAAATGTTGATTTAATAAATTTTTGCTGACAATATTCCTAATAATGAAAAGAAAAAAAAAAAAAAGCAAAAGGCCTGGCTAGTTATTTCAGACCAATGAAAATCAGCCCTAAAAAACAAACAAATTTTTATAATAGCATGATTCAGATGAATTAAGTTCTGGCTGAAATAATAAAAAATAATCTTTAAAAATCTTAAATTTTTTATTCCAAATTTTTCAAAGAATATTACAGGGTGGACCATAATGATGGGACACACTTTAAATGCTATTTTCTCAGATTACAAAAGCAACAGAGTCTAAGTATATTTATTACATAATTGGTACACAGGAGTTTTACGTGTTCTAAGATTTGAATATTATGTCCTTGAGATGTCACATCGAGGAAACATTCGAGAGCTTGATTTCTCATATCACATAAAGTGTGGTTTAGCATATCAACTGGAATAGCTGTTATCTCTCCATGGATGCTGTCTCTCAGAAATTTGTAACCACCAAGGATCACTTTTTAGAATGGTGTCTCTCGCTTCCCGGAATTTTCTTTGGCTTCAATGATGGATCTTTGCTGGCGAAGTATTCTTCGACTACATATGCAATTCTTTTGGACTCTACGGCATTTATGAGGATCACCAAATTAATACTGAAAGTAATAAAAACTTAATGTAATATTAAAATCTTAGAAAACATAAACTCTGTGTATCAGTTATGTAATGGATATATTTAGTACTTCTGTGTCGTTTTTTAATTAGAAATAGCATTTAAAATGTGTTCATCTTTATGGTCCACCCTGTATTTTTGTTTCCAGTTGATGTCTAAATTTTTAACTGTAAGTAATTTTTTCTGTTTATTAGAATATTATATAAGGTGATTTAATATGTCATTGGTATAAAAGATTCAAGCTTCTTCTAAGTTCTGTAGGTTTGTTGATCTATTCCATGATCCAAACATTGCGTGCTTATAAAAATAAAACAAAGATTTGGATACTTAACAAGAATGAAATAAACAAATGGCTTTGCATAAAATAACCCAAGGGTTGACATGCTATAAATCCAACCAACCATATATTTTATTATGACTTAGAGTTTCTCTTTTTTTTTTCTTTTTGTTTTCTCCATTTTCCTTTTTCTTTTGTTTTCCTGTTACATTTTTTGTGTTTACAATTAACAAAAATTTGAAATTTTGACAACACTTTTTATCTCATTCATTTTGATTTGAGTTCAGCTATTTAAAGGTAAGGACCCCCACCCCCTCAAAAAGGTGTCCTAAGTATGACAGTAAACTGCATCTGATAGTAAAGCTCCAGTTCTGGAGATCTGGGTAGTGTTGTCACTTCTTTCATTGCCATTACACCAGTCTACTCTGACCATAGTGGTTGTACCTGTTAAATAGATCTGTTTGAAAATTTATTCAATTAGAATACTTGATATCATAGAACAGTAAATTATGTGGTTATTCTTATAAAGTCTAACATGATCAAGGGGAACCACTCTTGACTAAGATTATTTATTTTCCGTTAACTACCCTAACTTCTTTTTTCCTTGTAGAATCAATAAATAAATAATTTATCAGTCAAGAGTGGTTCCCATTATGTTAGACTTATGGAAATTTTCATTATTTGTATTAGAATAGTTACTTAAAGCTATAATTATTTACCAAAGATTATTATTAAACCCTTTGTGTTTAGCAATTAACAAAATTAAAATGTTTTGAAACGTTTTTGTTTCATTCATTTCTGATTCCAGTTTAGCTATTTAAAAAAGGAAACAAATTATTTCCTTAAAATGAACATTTCATGATGTCCAGTTGTTAATTTTTAAATTTTTTTTTTATTAAGGATGTGCCGAGTGCCCCAACAGCCCTGGTGTAACTGCTGGAGACTTTGCCCGTGACATGTCCACCCTCCATTCATTGTGTGCCACTCACTTGGCAGAAATTAAAACAAGCTGCGAAAGCAAAGTAAGTTTTTCAAAATTTTGACATTTACATTTTATTTTTTTAAATTTTTGGTGGTCTGTTTTTTTTGTGTTCATAGTTGGAATTATCTTTTTCTGATTTTTTCCATTTATCATCTACACTCTGTATGAGGTTATAAGCAAAATCACAAACTTCAATAATTTGAATTGTTTTGAAAAAAAATTGTCAAATTTTAAACATCAATTTAGATGTAAAAACAAAGGCTGTGTCAAAACTTTAGTCATATTGTTGTGGGAAAATAAAATTTAAGTTAACACAAAAGTCCAATACTTTTTCTCCAGTGCTGTCTGGCACAAAATGGATACCTGTTCCTGGCCTAAAAAACACTAAGCGGTGCCTGCTGAAAAGTGAACCCTGCTAGTTAATGACCCACTTAGCTGTTTGAAGGCATTTTTACTGACAAGATTAATGTGATATGAAAAGCGATATTTTACCCCTCCATCCAAGTTTTTTTATTGACAAGTAATTGTAAATATTTTACCACCTTCCTCTTTAAAAATATATTTTTTAGCAGCTTGAAAGCGTTTTATCGACACATTATTTTTTTTTTTTTTCTTATAGTGGGTTGAAGGTGTTTAAATCAAGTTAATGCGATAAGAAAGCAACATTAAACAAATACAAATAAAAAAATCAGAATATTTAGATATCGTTTTTATTTTAATTCAAAACAAATATTCAAGTCATTCTAATTCAAAAAATATCTTTTTTTTTTTTTTTTTTTTTTTTTTTTTTATTTAATTTATTTTAATTCATAACTAGCACCGTTCACTTTTTCAGCGCACCGCTTAGCGTCTTTTAGGTAGGAGGCCAGAAACGCATGAATCCGAACTGCACCGCTGTCTCTAACATGTAACATGCGCTGTTCCTCTGTCCCTCCTCCTTTTCTGCTGGTTTATTTATACCCGTGCTTGTAGCTTTCATACAGGCATCTGGGTTTAATATACAGGAACTTGAGATAATTCAATCTTCAGCGCTATGCCCAAGTATCACCTTTTCATATTTAGAAGGACGAGGGTTCGATCTTAAATCAAAGTCCTACACACCAAAACAAAGCCTAACCCGCTTCCTTCGAGAATACAGTACGTCCACTTCCGCCACTTTGACCTCCTATTCTCTTTACACATCAATGTTTTTAATGAAGTTATTTGATTTATTCTAAAAAAAATAATTGCTGTCTGAAATTATTAGGCAAACCAAATAATCACATTTTACCATAAAAAGGTGATAAAATCATCAAGAATTGATCAACATTTATAATAGAACAAATAACAACATATGATAAGTTTCTTGAATCCTTTACATTTTAATTTTGTGACCCTTCTTCTCAATAAAAGCCAATTTATTATCCATTGACTTTGACAAATATTGGTTCAGAACTTTTGAGTTATTTGAGGTTTATTTGATTTTCTGCATCTACCTCCACATGTTGGTGTTAATGTGAATATCCTCATGTCTTCCCACAGACATCTTTTAAAGCATAGGTGTGGTCTACCTACTGATTGGGAGCCTTTTACTAATTCACTATACAAAAGATCTTTTAGGATACGGGCCATTTCCATCCTCCTGACATGCCTAAGCACAGCGAAGGCGCCTCTTGCAAAAATGGAAACATACTGTTTTTTTACGAATATTTTTTCGAATGGGCCCTAATATAAATAAATTGATTAATTTAAGAAATAATGATTCTTTCTGTATATCAATTATTTGAATGTGCAATTCAAATAATTGATATCACAGAAAGAAATCATTTATCTTCATAATTAAATCTATCTCTAATCAAGAATTCATTGTTTGTTT